>CM062810.1:67989227-68430463 GCA_031772625.1 Pinus tabuliformis
GGGAATGCATGAGGATTTTCTAAGTATGTCCAAAATGGTGGATATTATGTATGCAACATCTGAGACGCGCAAAGAGGAGGAGACTCAAGGATCGGAGAGCGATATATCATCTACCTCTTCTGGTTATTTTCAATCATCGCCTTCCTCAAATGGGGAAATTAACCAGAGGCTTCAAGAGGAGAACACTGAATTAAGAAAGCTCCTGCGAAAAGCGAATGAGGAGAGGCAGCGATTGCAACTTCAGCTGTGAGCCACAGATGAGGCCCTGGAAGAATTGAAGCACAGTGACCAGAGTCTTCAAGTAGAGTTCGATGGATTAAGGAGGCTTCTACAGAAAGAGGAAGATGAGAAACATAGGCTGCTATTCCAGCTGCAAGCTAAGGACGAGGTCGTGGAACAACTGCAGCGTGACTCCCGTGAGGTAAAAATTCACTCTCCGACTTCAATTGTTTTTCCTGATGATGACTTCACTGCTTTTGAAAACCATACCACAAGAATTGGCTCCAAACTATTGAAGAAAATGGGGTATGAAGGAAAAAGCTTGGGCATTAATGGCCAAGGCATTATCAATCCCATCAAAGTAGAAGAATTACCCTGTCGAACAAGACTTGAGTATGTCAGGAGGGAAGTTGAGAAATGCACTATTACAGCCAGCGAACCATCAATGATAGATGATGAGAAGCCCTCATCAGATTTTTCCAAATCGACGATGGAGGTAAAAGATGTCGAAATCCATTTAGTTTCATCTTCACATAGTTTAATTTTTGTTGGAAATGTGGAGATACCAATTTCAGGGACAAACATGAGACTCCTTACCAGGATGAGGTACAAGGAAGAAGAAGGACTTGGTGTTAATAACCAAGGCATAACTCAGCCATTGGAGGTTGAGCAAAGACCTCAATTTGCAAGGTTAGGGTGCACCAAAGGACAATGTTCAAAGATGTCAGAAGCTTCCACGACATTGTTGAATCAATCAAGGAAAGAGGATGATGGGAATACATCACCATCAACCTATGGCAGTATGCATAGTAGAGACAGAGTTGAGGCGAGCTATTATTCTCATGATCATACCAGAGATCGACAGAAAAGGTATAACCAGTCTTGGTATTTTAATGTTCATTTTGATTACAATCACATTGTTAATAATGGACGTAGATCATGGCATAGAAGAAATTACAATTTTTGTGGATTGCATAGCCATTTGTTTGCTGAGTGCTGGAAGAGAATGACAATACAGAAAAAGGTGAGGCATAGAAGACCCTCTAAACAACATGCAAAGAAGAAGAAGATCAAGCAGATTTGGAAGGTGAAGGCTCATTGTAGTCATTGCGACAGAGGTGGTCATCAGAGAGCCACATGTTGGAGGCTCCATGCAGAGCAACATCGCAAGGATAGGAGCACCCGAGCATGAACCAGGGGAAACAGTTGTTCGACCAACGAACACGCCACATGGATATGATCCATTCACGTTGATAAGTGAGATATGGTTCTTATAGGTGTGGTAGAATGTCATGGCCTTATTTTTTTCATGTGTTTCATTTGAAATTGTAAAAGTGATGATGTGTTTTCCATCACTTGTTGAAGCAACAATGATACTTAGCCTTATTCTGTGTTTCATTTTAAAATGTGGAAGTGAGGATGTGTTTTCCATCACTTGTAGAAGCAACAATAGTGTTTGGCCTAGTTTGTGTAAATCATGTGTTGTAGTGATGACATATTTTCCATCACTTGTTGAAGCAACAATGATGTTTGGCCTTGTCTTGATAGCTGGAGTATTGTTTCCATTTTTATAACTCGTGGCATGTATGGGATGCTTGACTCATTTTGGTCATAGAACTAAACATGTATTTTGCAAGATATTGTACTACAATTTTCCCGGGGATGTGGGTATCTGCTCATCACTTATGGCTCTGAAGGACAAAGGTGAAAGAGAAGGAAGGATGACTTGTTAGGACACTTGTGGTACAGAAAAAGTACAAAATAGTTGCAGATTAATTAATTCCCTTGGAGGACCAAAAGCTTCTCTTAGTGGGGAGAATTGATCCAGGTGGATCTTCAGTAAAGTGCCAGTGGCATGGTAGAAAGGCTCAGAACTCAAAGTGGAAAATTCTGGAAGAAATCAACATCAGATCAAAGTGCTCATCGCCTCGACAACAGTGCAAATGACACTCAAATTCGAGTCCAGATGACAAAGTTAGAGCAAGTCAAAGTTTGAGTTTGACTTGTCTAGGTGGCAAGAAGAAGATGACATGGCAAAGCTTAAGCGAATGAGGGTGCCCACATGGTAGGTCGAATGGGCCCGAATATCGCTTATTCTGTGTTGCATTTTAAACTGTGGAAGTGAGGATGTGGTTTCCATCACTTGTAGAAGCAATAATAGTGTTTGGCCTAGTTTGTGTAAATCATCTGTTGCAGTGATGATGTGTTTTCCATCACTTGTTGAAGCGACAATGATGTTTTGCCTTGTATTGATAGCTGGAGTATTGTTTCCATTTTTATGTAAACATGACCACAAAGTATGTGTTATAAACTCGTGGTACGTATGGGATGCTTGGCTCATTTTGGTCATAGAGCTAAACATGTAGTTTGCAAGATATTGTACTGCAATTTTCTAGGGGATGCAGGTATCTGCTCATCGCTTATGGCTCCGAAGGATAAAGGTGAAAGAGAAGGAAGGATGACCTATTAAGACACTTGCGGTGCAGACAGAGTACAAAATAGTTGCAAATTAATTAATGCTTTTGGAGGACCAAAAGCTTCTCTTAGTGGGGAGGATTGATCCAGCTGGATCTTCAGTAAAGTACTAGTGACATGGTAGAAAGGCTCAAAAATAAAAGTGGAAAATTCTAGATGAACTCAAAATCAGATCGAAGTGCTCATCGCCAAGATTCTAACGGTGCGAATGACACTCAAATCCGAGTCTAGATGACAAAGTTAGAGCAACTCAAAGTTTGAGTTTGACTTGTCCAGGTGGCAAGAAGAAGATGACATGGAAAAGCTTCAACGAATGAGGGTGCGCCATGTGGTAGGTCCACTGGGCCCCAAATATCTGTTATTTGTGAAAAGGAGGACTCTTAAGGAATAATCGGTCCCTGGAATTCCCGACTGCGATTGCGATATCACATATTGCAGGCTGAAGGAAGAACATAAAGGTAAGTCGGCCCTGACAGGACTTTGTTGCGATGCGATATCGCATATCGTGATCGTAGATCGGGAGAGGTTTTGGATTAGCCCCGACAGGACTTCGTTGCGATGTAATACATATCACATATCACATATCACGATTGCATAAAATGGTTTGTGTTTGCGAAGCGGTCTGGCTGTAATCACCGATTGCGATTTGCGACAGGATTGCCCGGACACGATATTTATAAACTGTATTATGCAGACTTGGGTTTGTCCAACGATGGAAGCCACCAATTGTGAGTTGTGATGGATTTCAGAATGTGAAATTTCATATGTTGTGTTTTATAATATCGGTGGGTCTGCTATATCGCAGAGCGCTGAAGCATGGGTTGGTCTGTACGCTGATTGTTCCCGCTGATTGCGATTGCGATGGGGAATACTAGATGCGATATATTATATGTCGTATTTTATAATTCTGACGGGTCTATGTATCGCAGAGTGCTGTTTTTTGGGCTTGGTCTGTCTGTCGATATGAAAAAACACTGATTCTATGTTAAAGCCGCTGAGTTAAGAGAAACACAGATTCTTTGTATTGTCCGCCATTTTGAGGTTTCAAATGAAGGGTCTGTTTTGACTGTTTGATAGAGTTTTCCCTATTTGAAAAGGTTTATTTATGTTCCTTATTTAGGCCCAAGAACCTCTATTGGAAAACACCCTTTTGCTTAACTTGGCCTATGGTTAGAACTACCCAAGTTTTGAGGGATTGTGCCACCAACTCATTTAAAGGACCATTTCAGAGGAAAGGGGGAGATCAGAGAGAAGCGCAGGTTTGCAGAGAACGACAAGGCACCTACTCCTGGAAGGTGGCTGGAACTGTTCCTTAGAAATTCAGGAGGTTCCGAGAAGGTTGCAAAAGGCCCGATTATTCGAATGGGGTGTTCAGATAGGCGTTTTTGCACTATTTTTCACCTGGAAGTTAGTGGTGCTATTTGTTTCTAGAGATGAGCTCTCCATATGCCAGCTATCTTCCATATTTGAGGTATAAGGATGTTTATGTAGAAATATGTTTGTACTTCTCTCTTTTCATGCCACTTAATAAAAGAAGTCCTCCCCACTATTGATCAAGGCCTAGAGATGTAGCCCAAATTGGGCGAAATTTGTAATCAAATCTCTGTGTCATGATCTTCTGTGATGATGTCTCTTTGTCTTCATTTTTTATTCTTATGTTTTTATGGTTTTTAAGCGTTGTAACTCATGTCAATTCTGATGCATCTATAAGCAAAAAAAAAAATCCTGGATTAGTGCATGAGCACATTGGGAAGGAGGGAAGGTGAAAGGTTTGACCTTAAGGACTGTGCCATTCGCTCAAAAGGAAAGTAGACTTCTAGGAGAGCGCAATTTGACTGTTCAAAGACAAGAGGAAGCTTACTTTAGCCTTCCCTACTGTTCCATGTGCTCTAGAGGGAAAGACTAGGCCAATTTTGGATGCAAAGCGCATTGGGAAAGGGGGAAGGGTGAGGCTTCAACCTTTGGGAGTACTCCATGCGCTCAAAGGAGGAGGATGCTTGAAAGGGAGTGCAATTTTCTTCAACAAGGGGTCACTGTTCCATTTTAGTGCACTTTTCATCCTAGGCTAGCATTGTTTGACCCAACAGTGGGTGCTTGACCATTTGGAGTGCACTTTTCATTATGGGAGGCCACAGGGATGAAGCCACCTTACCTGGAAGGTTTTCACTGCACTAGGAGGATAGGAGGATCTTTGCTTTACATGTTTTGGCTCTGAAAAAGGGTGAAAGAGGTCCATGCTGATAGCTAGGAGTTCTATATGTGTCATGTAAGGAAGAGGTGACCAAAACTCAGTGAAGTGAGTTAGTATGAGCAAGAAGGGTCAAGTGACTACCCTTGGGAGGATCATAATGTGCAACAAATTTGGGGTAATATTGAGAGGGACTTATTGTACCAACCTTTAGGAGTTGTATTTCATCATTGATGCCTATGAACAGGTTGAGACCTACACTCGATAAAAGGGATAAGGCTTCACAACTTACACTGGGATGAAGGACCAAGAAGGGATTCGAAATGGCTAAGTGTGGGATCGGTAGAGTGAAAGAGGGAAATGCATCCGAACATGGCTCAAACTTGGATCACACACACAAAACAACTAATACAAACTAGAAAGATACACAGGACTCATGAATGACAATCACACCTTGAAACAACAATAAAGCGACACTTATGTTTAGGTGCGACCGTTTAAACGACACATTATGACGCTTAGAACACAAGATACAACAACTAATTTCCGAATGTGATAAAATGGTGAGCTAAGTTGTAGGAATGTGTCTAGCGCATATTATAATGATATGTAAGACCATATAATGTAGAAGAGTACACCAGAACTAACTTTGGTGATGTGCAAAGATGTGACACATGTAGGAGTGAAAATCACAAAAGAGACACTTGTGACATGGGGAAAACACAAGACGACACTTGCAAAATGCGAACAACCTTGAAAGCGACACATGCTAGAGAAAATATAACATGAAAAAATCCACTTATTAAAGTGAAAACAAACAAAAGTGATAACCCCAAATGTGAAAGCGACACTTGTAAAATTGGAAATGCAAAAGACGATAAATAAGAAAAATCGCCAAAATAGAAGTACAAATGCACCAAGGTGAGGGGGACTATGAGTAAATATGCACACTGGCCGTCGATGTTTGTTGAATATCACATATGCACTGTCTTGATGGATGGTGTTATGCCTGTCCAAGCTTGTATAAAGGAAGTGCGTTCTTGAACTCACCAAGCAATGAGCATGTGTGTGCAAGTGACTTGACAAATTAAAATTAAGAAGAAGACTTAAATGCTTTTCAAAACATCAAGCGACCATGGAGTAACCCTAGCGTGATATATCGTAAGATCCTAAGTAGGCTCCAAAATTCAAGTGTGAGAAAAATTTTGGAGGGTGTTGATTGTAGCAACAACACACCCTAAAACCCTAAATCTTAAAGGGATCATAAGACGCAGAAATGTCAATATACTTGTAGATTCTAGTAGTACTCATAATTGTATAAACATTGATCTTGCTAACCAACTTAATCTTTATATATGTCTTATAAAATACTTGACCATGACCGTCACTACGAGACAAAAGTTCGAAGAGATAGGAGAATGTCATAAGGTTCCAATCCAGATACAAGAACTAGAACTACAGACAAAATTCTTTGCCCTACTGCTCAAAGAAATGGATATAATGCTAGGTGCAGATGGTTAATACAGTTAGGAAGCTATAATACAAGCCTTGAAGAATAGTTCATGGAGTTTAATGGCAAGGACGACACTATAAATTATATGGTGTTGACACTCCCAATTTCAAGGAAGATGCAAATACATATGAGAACTTCACTAACTCACAAGGCCCAAACAAAGTCAAAATAATAAACACCATTCCATAGCAACGTGCTCAACTAAAGCAAACCTTGCTTGTTATGCTTGAGGACAAAGCATCTCTAAGAGGGTGGCAATGTTATGAATAAAATATTGTTGAATTTTTAATTAAATAAATAAATTAAAAAATGATAATAATAAAAACAATTAAATAGTTAATTAATTAATTAGTAACACCATTAGCTATAAAATGTCAAAGTTCAAAGAATATGACCATACACCTTCGTAGCTAGTGAATTGCCTATATAAGCAATATCCACGAAGGCTTATAACCACCATTTAGTTCTTATTCAATAATAATACAATTATTTATTTACACTTATATACACAATGTACACACAATTGTTTCTTACGTAATGGTATTCTTACTACTAAATAATCATTCATTCATTAATAAAATATTTATTGCTTCTCAAACATATCAGTGTCTTCTATAATCAATTTCTGATTCTAACACAAAAAAATAATAAATAAATATTACTCACACTGGCCCAATTTTTTAAAAAGGTGTATCATTTACATTTTCATAGTTATCTCATATATATACTTAAGATTTTTTAATAAAAGTTAAAAACTAAATATTAAAAAATGTATTTTAATAAAAACCAAATATTATATATCTATCTATCTATATAGTCATTGCCAAATTTGGTTTTAGCATATGAAATTAAAAATCACAGAAGTTTTATGATTTTTTTGTTTTTATATATTGGGTATTGAGTTTGGATTTGGAGTATACATTACAACTATTTTTAATTAGCAAAGGGCTTATTTTCTTTAAATGTAAGGAAGCAGATTAATGGCCTAAGACTCAGAGACATTTGGTAGGAGTGAAGCCTGCCTTCTTATGGACCACCAACGAGTAATTCCAGGTAGTGAGGTTTTCCTTATAACAATGATAAGTTAACCTGCATTTGTGGATAACAATCAATAATCCTTGTCCCATTGTTTATTTGACAAGACATTTGGTAGGAGTGTAAGTCTGCCTTTTTATGGACCACCAACAAGTAATTCCAGGTAGTGAGGTTTTCCTTAATAACAATGATAAGTTAACCTGCATTTGTGGATAACATCAATAATACTTGTCCCATTGTTTATTTGACAACTGAATTATGATAGATTTTCTCATTGTAAAAAAAATATTATGCATTGAGTTAGACAAATTAATAGTTATCGAGAGAGGTTTTGGCCAAAATCACATCATCATTCATTTGTCGACGCGTTTCAAACCAACAAGTGTGGTTCAACTTGTCCTGACGATGAACCACACTTGTTGGTTCGAAACGCGTCGACAAATGAATGATGATGTGATTTTCGCCGAAACCTCTCTCAATAATTTGTTATGGATCACAAAAGCCTAAATTAAAAAATTAATAGTTAATAGTTCTAGTTAAACTTGAAACAATATTATTATAATTTATAACTAAATAATTTATTAAATTTACTTTAAACTAGTGTTTTAAAAAAAACAATACAATAATTACATATTTATGTATTAATTATTTTTACAATTTTTTTTAATGTGTTTTTCATTTATTAATTAAAATAAGAAATTCATTTTACACTTTTTCCAATCAAGAAAAGAATTACTAAAGGAGTCGCTACGGAGGCGAAGGAATTGCCAAGATGACCAAAAGTGGTCGGGCAAAAATTTTCAAAAAATCTTGTAGATACAGTGTTTGAATCATGTTTTTGATGGTGGAAATGGATTCAACACCATAAAAAATGTCTAAAGCACCTAAAATTATGAATTTTGATAGCTTTTACTTGGATTTACAAAAAATCTTTGCGAAATTTTTTCAAAATATGACGAGAATTTCCATAATTTTTAAGACAAAAAAAAAAATAATTTTTAAACTACAACATAACTAAATTTAAGTGACACCTCTATAATAAATATTAAAAAAATTATAATTATTTTTAATCCTCAATTTAAATTAATAAAAAATGTAAAAATTATTTTGTACAACCTAACTAACTTAAAAGATACTTAAAGTAAAGATTCTTTCTTACAACCCAACTAACTTAGAAGATACTTCATGCAATGCTTCTTTCTTACGACCCAACTTCGTAGATATTTACAAATAGATGAATCCATAAGTTCAACAACGTAATAACTTCAACATTTATAAACCAAATTTAGCACTAAAATACATACTAGCAATGAATTTTGAAATAATTTTATGATCATAATGGGATTAGATTATAAGACTTATAGAGATTAAATTTTCACATATAATCATAGAATCACAATCTCAAAAATTTATAAATATAATTTTATAAATATTAAAATTTAAAAGGGATGCTTCAAATAAAACTATATAAATAATAAAAATATAATCTTTGTTTATTTAAAAAAAAAATTATTATTAAAAATATATATATATATATATATATTTAAGGTAAAAATCACATCATCGAAATTTTTTAACACATTTCAACCATTATAATTTCAATTTCTAACTAATTTCAACCCAGAAACATGAATCTATAATTATTTGAAAAGCGCCACAGAGCCCGGAGCATTGCAATCAATTATGAGGATGTATCCGGGTCTTTGACTTTGAGTAACGATGTTGCCAATCTGTAGGTAACCTCAACTGTAAGCGTTCAAAATAAATGATTACCGTTAACACTCATGGTAATAACTTGCTAAAGAATTTATTTCACCATCCATATTTATTTTATGTGCATCAATTGACCCGCAAAACAAGGATGTACATCAATTGACCCGCACACCAAGGAAGTTGTTCAGCAAAATCAGGTTCTTAAAAAGAGACATGGATTTTACAGTGGATTAAATTTGAGTTTGGTTAATTTAGTTTTTTAGGTTGGTTAATGTTTTTTTGGTTTATTTAATAATAATAATAATCATTTTTTGGGATTCAACTGCGTTAAGTAAGTCATTCAAACGTATGACCATTTCCATGAGAGGTAGTCGTAACTGACTAATTTCTCATGATTTTTGAATAGTTCACTTAGCACTCATTGCATCGGGTGATGCTCACAGGGGTGAAGAAGTGGGATTGAAACTAGTGAAATGTGGAGAACGAATCACATAGCATCAATCATCACTTCCGGGGCTTGCACCCGGTAACCAGGACTTCCCAGGAGGTCACCCATCCCAGAACTCCTCTGGCTCAAGCGCGCTTAACTGTGGAGTTTTTCCCCACAATCAAGCCCACTTAGCTTGCTACCCCATTTGCAAAACCTTAGCAAGTATTGTGCCTCATGAACCATTCAAGTAGAGATCCCTTGATCTTTTTTGAATTTAAGTATGGGGATCATTTTTGGGATGGAACTAATTTAACTGGACTTAACTTAGTAAACTGAGTTAACTAATTACAACTCAAATATAACTCAATCTTATCTCCTTAATTTAAGGGATAACTCTTGCATGACTTCAGAAAGAATTCTAACTTGAATTTCTCCAACTAATTAATTCAAAATTAATTAATTAATTTTTTCCAAGTAGCTGTTAAGACTAAATTCGATTTTAATTCAAGGACAAATTAAATTGGAATATTCTTGTTTCCATATTTCAACACTCCCTCTCAACAAGAAAGGGATTATCTGCCACCCCGATCCTGTCTCTATGGAACTCGAATTTACACTTTGACAATGCCTTTGTCAAAATGTCAGCATCTTGCTTCTCTGTCGAAATATACTGCGACAACATGATTCTCCTCGCTACACAGTCTCTGAGATGATGATACCGAATGTTGATGTGCTTGGACCTATCATGAAATATTGGATTCTCAGAGAGTTTGATACAACTATGATTATCACAATAGATCACAGTTGGATCCATCCTCTGATCAAACAAACCAACTAGGATTTTCCGCATCTAGATGGCCTCACATGCTGCCTGACTTGCAGCCATGTATTCTGCCTCTGCCGAGTTGAGTGCAACCGACCTCTGTTTCTTGCTGTACCAAGAAACTACCGCTGACCCAAGGTTGAAAATACCTCTTGATGTGCTCTTCTGATTTGATGGACTCCTTGCCCAATTTGCATTAGTGAAACCCTGTAGCTTCACTCCCTCTGTCCATCTGTACCATAAGCCATACTGAGATGTGCCTCTAAGGTATCTCAATACATGCTTTGTTGCCTTCCAAAACATCTTGGTAGGCTGAACCATCGCTTGACTCAGCTGGTTCACCGCATAGCACAAATTTGATCGTGTGTTCACTAACTACATCAGTGAACCCACAAGTTGCCTGTACACAGTAGCCTCTACCACTTCTCTTGAAGTAGCATCCTCATTCCTCTAGTTACCTGCTAGAGGAGTCTACATGGGCTTACACTTCTCCATGTGGAATCTCCTGAGTATCTTGTTGGCATACTTGCCTTGAGACACAAACAACTCCCCATCCTTCTGCCACACTTCCATGCCAAGGAAGTAATGCATAAGACCCATGTCCTTCATCTCGAATTCTATTGCAAGGTACTCCTTGCAAGACACGATCAACTGATCATCACCGGTCAATATGAGATCATCAACATAAAGTATGATGATCAACAACTTACCTTTCACCACGATGTGGTATAGGTTCGCATCCGCTTCACTCTTTGTGAAGCCTAACTCGGTGAAGTAGTTGTCTATCCTGGTGTACCAAGCACGAGGTGCTTGCTTCAGCCCGTACAATGGTCTCTTGAGTCGGCACACATGCGACTCATTACTGAAGGTCTTAAAACCTTCCGGCTGCTCTATGTACACCTCTTCCTCAATTTGGCCATTAAGGAATGCAATCTTCACATCCATCTGATGGATCTTCCAACCCATCTGTGCTGATAGTGCCAACATAGATCTGATAGATGAGTACCTTGCAACAGAAGCAAAAGTCTCATCACAGTCAATCCCCTCGACCTGTGAAAAGCCACGGGAAACAAATCTTGCCTTATGATTCTCTACACTACCATCAACAACTTGTTTTACCTTGTAAAGCCAACGGGAACTCACAATTGATTTGTTCTCCAGTCTCGGAACCACGTCCCAAACACTATTACGAACTATGGAGTCATACTCCTCCACCATAGCATTAACACAAATCGGCTGTTGCACTGCTTCATCAGAGGAAGATGGCTCGGTCTCAACACATTCCCTAGTAAGGGCCATGTATCCAGTGTACCTCTCGGGTGACCTCCTCTGTTTGTGCTAAGAAGATGGTGCTCCCACATTCTCTCTCGCATCCTCCAATAATCTGTCAGCTTCTCTTGTGCGCTTCCGTCCATCTCTAGAAGACTCTTCTTGAGTGGATATCTCCACTTCTGGAACCTTTGCATGCGGCTACTCCGCATCAGTTGGAGGCTCCCCCTCCTTAGGAACTGTTAGTGTCAGTGTCTCCACACTACCATCAGTGATCAAAATTCACTATTTTGCATTTCATACTAAGTGTCCCATTCTGATGAGTTGCATTCCATTAGGTCATGGATCAACTGATGGTAGGGTTCATTTCAGTTTTTTCCCTCATGACATATATTTGCTGACCTCCTTTCATACTTTTCAGTCCATGATTCATGTTTATTTCAGTTCATTTCATTAATTTGGTCTTAGGTCTTAGGGTTTTAGTCTCATTAGGTATTATGGTTTTACCATGGTCAAATTTTCAGTACCTATTGATTAATAATGGTCAGCAAACACATGAGGATGACAATAATCATCAAAAAAGTTTTAATCTCATAATTTGTAAGGTTAATAATTTTTTCACCTCAAAACTGAAAATAGAGCATTGGTATATTATTTGTAAATTTCATGTAATTTTATTATTTCTCATATGTAATTAATAGTTTCATGCTGCTCTTGGTCACCTGCTGATATTTCCAAGTACATGCCACTGCAAAAGTCAAAGAAATCAAGCATCAGTTCACCTATTCAAGCAAAAGATCAAGCATCCAAAAAACAAAGTATTTGAAAAGCAAATAGACATTACAAAGTGGGTTTTGAACATTAAAAATCAAAAGTTGAAAAGCTATATAAAGGTCATCCCTCTCTTAAGTCATTTCATTGTTTGAGTTGAAGTCCATGAGCTAAAAATGCGATTTTGAAGTGTTATTGAGCAAAGGGGTGCATTCACTGTGTTTTTGGAGAAATCTGACTGGCGCTACACACCTGGGTAATTTCTTCAGTGTAAAAATGAATGGGCGCTACGCACCAAACCGGCACTACGCACTTGGGTGAGTGCACTACGCACCTGGAAGTCAAGCTCCAAATCATTCTAAATCGCCTCAATTCGCCTCAAAACTTCCAAATTACTTCTTTTCAAGTAAGTAACCTCATCATTCTTGTTGAAAAGAGTTGTTGCATCAGTCTTTGGTGATTTTGTCTCTCAAAAAGTCAAACCCTAATTTTCACCAAACTATCTCATATGTTTTAAAAGCTCACTCATTTACTGCTGTCCTATATCATCTATTTGTTGTTCCCTAAACCCCATTCCCTCATATAAAATTCCCTAGACATCATTCCCTTATATATTTTCCCCAATTCCCAAACCCTACACTATTCCCAAACCCTACTCACTCACTAAATCCCATTCACACTCTTATTCACTCTCACCTATTTACCTATAAAATCTCTTCATACTCATCCTACATTCATTCACCCTAGCTTTTCATTCACCACAAGAGAATACAACTATAAAAACAATGGAGAGGGACAATGAATATGAGCTGGAAGAAGAAACCCTTAGTGACAGTTCCAGGGAGAGAGACACACAGGGCAGGAAGCCTCATAAAGGAGGAAAACATATCAGAGAGGAGCCTACCAGTTTAAGGGAGCTGTAAGCCTGCCCATTTGCCATTTCTTGTTTTAAACACCAGTCATGTTTTGATTTTGTGAAATAATGGAAAGGGTTAAATTTCATCATGAATTAGCAAGGTTTTTGTGACACATTTGGACAAAAATGAAGTAAACCTTGCTGGAGTTACATTCACTTTGTCACCAGCTGTCATTTCAGAGGCTACATCTATTCCAAATGTTGGTGAAAAATGGAACAAAGGTCAGGACATTGACAGGGAGTACTATGAGCCTCACAGCAAGGCTAGATACCATAACAAACTCAAGAGAGTATTCCCCTTTAAATTCTTGGAGAACAGGTTTGATCCATTGATGAAGATCATCATCAAGTATTTTACTTGTGAAGGTAGGTTCTCCTGAATGTATGCCTACCACATTAGACTGATAATGCATTTCACTAGGGTGAGAATGATGAATATCCCTTACTTCATGTTCAGAAACATTGAGAAGATGGAACTCATTGTAAAGAAGAAATCATACCCCCAACAGTTAACTAGCATTTACCATTACTCTTTGATTAAAATCATTGTTTTACATTAGCTGAACCTTCTTAACATGCCATGGGAGACTTTCATTTCTCATGAAATGTTCAAAGGCCCTCAAGTCTTTTCATCAGTGCCTCATGAAGAAGGTGGACCTTCAGGACATGAAAAGGTCCAAGAGACTGAAACTGTTGGAGTGCCAATGTTTGTGACATATGAGAGAGGCACTAGGAAACTTTTTGTAGCTGCCAGGCGAGTATTATCTCCACAAGGTGTGGAAGGGGTCTCGCCTTCATCTTCAGGCCACAGGAAAATGCTATCTCCACAAGGAGTGGAAGGGGATTTGCCTTCTTCTTCAGCTAAACAGGTACAGGTTGAGCAACAACACAAGGGTAAAGGTAAAGGCAAGAAAAAGATGCATAAGAAGGATCTTGGAGATGGGCAAGAGAGAGATTTTGACCTTGTTGATCATGAGGAGACACAAGGAGTTGATGTCATTGACTTGGATACTCAAGATCCAAAGACTGTCAAAGACATGATCATAAAGGAACAAGAGGCTGAGATACAAGCCTTGTTAGACAATTTAGAGAGGGCTATGTGGGTCACTAAGTATCTAGAGAAAGAAAACAAACAATTGAGTGACAAGAAAATCCTCATGGAGCTGCAAATGAGCAAGGAAAACAGGAAAAAGGCTAAGAAGGCCAAGGTCAAGTTGACTTCCATTAAACAAGAGATCGAGAATGACCGAGAAAATTGGCTTGAGAGGGTCAACATACACCTTGAGGGGCTAATTGAAACGGCCAACAAAGACAAGAAGATGCTTCGCCACATGGCCTACCACTACATGACCCAAAACAAAATATGCAACATAAGGATGAGGAAGCTTAAGGCTAGGTTGAGGAAGGCCTTAAGGAAAAAAAAGGAGAAAGACAAGTTAAAAATCTTGGCTGAAGCCTCACTAGCCCATCAAAGCAATTAATTATAGTGCCTGGTGCCAAATCTGGGCAAGTTTTCACAAATTTTGGTCATTTTCAATTTTTGAAATTTTGTAACACAGAAATTTGCCCTAGGTGTGTAGTGCCACCGGCGCTATGCTTTTCACTGGAGGACTTTTTGAAGAAATGGCTTACATATCTGGATTCAGCATGATGAGAACATCAAACCCAGAAAATCTTAGTAATTTTGGAGAAAAATTTGGTCACCAAAAGGTCAAAAAACTATTAAAAAATGACCTCTCTGCCTCTTTTTGGACACACAGAAGCAACCTTGGGAGATTTCACTTTTGAGGGGGCAAATGACATCCAAATGAAAAAATTCAAAATGTTCCAGAAACTAGACAGGAAGACCTTTCCAATGAGCTATCTTGGGCTCAATTTGGCTAAGGGGAAGGCATCCAAAAGTAGCTATGAAGTGGTGCTACGCACCTAGCCAATGGCGCTACACATAGAGCCAATTTGCCGAAAAAGCCATTTTTCGCCTAGTTTTTCTACAAGTTGACTTTTTCTCTCATCATGGATGAATTTATGATTGTAAATGATGTTATGCTATGTAAATGTAATTTTAAAATTACCTTAGAGGGTAGATTCATCATTTTGAGGTGGTTTGGGGGTCAATGAATCAATTTCCATGCTTATAGAGGCAAGCTGTTCCACTGCCTATATTCCTGCTCCTTATTGGGAAATGGTTGTAACAGTTCCTTATCTCTTGGATTCGACCCCTGATGGCTAGCATAGGTGGTTTGATGTCTATATTATGTATTTTTTCAGTCATTAGCAAAGGTTGGACTCTCTTGGATGCTCTGAGCTACATTATACATCTCTACAACAGTTTGGCAAGGAAATAAACCAGGATTTGCAGCTATTTTTGTGGGATTCTTGTGGTAATGTGTTTTTGCATAGTTTCTCCTTTTGTTATTAGTTTTTCTCATGTGTTATGTGTGCCAAAATCTAATTCATTCTTCTAAACTAAATGAAATCAAGATAGATAGGTAGAATACATTGGTTACAGTGCTCTGCCTTGGGAATCCATTTAGTTTTTGATGTTTTCTACAGTTTGAAGAGGATACATGATCTCTACATGCCCTCCTTAGCTCCTCATCAGTCTTATACCTGCCATCTCACTCGATTACAAGTGCCAAAACACTTACCTACCTCGCCCCATAGAACACCCTGCATCCTGACTTCATTTCCTGGACCCAAAGCTGCCTGCTCCATTTGATCCAGCAACAAAACCATCAAAATCAACCAAAAAACCCTAGAGATACTATACCTAGCCTAAAATCCATATTTGATTTAGTCATCTCAACTAAGATTGACAAGGAGAGAGCCCTCTCTTGACCTGGTAGGGCTAGCTACCAAGTTAAGCTTGGTTTGTGGTTATCCTAGGATTGCCTCCCTTCAACCTAAGGTCAATCTAGGCTCTAACAAGAACCAACAGTTCCTCCACATGCCCATAGTTGGAGCTCCCTCTCAAGGGAAACTCGTATGGCCTTCTGCTCATCAAACTTGAAATCTCTGCGAACCACTGTCCTCCGATTGGTAGGCAAGTACACCCGATAGTTGTGAGGTGTATCAGTGTACCCCACAAATATCCCCAACTTTGTTGTGAGCTCAAGCTTCTTCCATGCATCCTTTGTCACATGGCAATATACCGATGAGCTAAAGATCCTGAAGTGACCCACATCTGGTCTCTTACCGGAGAAAGCTTCCTCTAGTGTCTTCATCCCAAGTATGCGATGCAGGCTTCTATTCTGCAAATAGACTGCTGTGTTGCATGCCTCAGCCCACAAGTGAAGTGGTAGGCCTTGGTCATGCAGCATTGCCCGTGCTGCCCCCACAATAGTTCTATTCTTCCTCTTGACCACCCCATTCTGATTTGGGTTATGAGGTGTTGTCAACTCTCGTTTAATTCCTTCCGTTGCACAGAAGTCTTTAAACTCTTGAGAGACAAATTCTCCATCGTTGTCGCCTCTCAATGCCTTGATATTCTTCCCTGACTCTTTCTCGACCAAAGCTTTGAACTCACAAAAATTTGTGAAGGTTTGGTCCTTATTTTGCATGAAATAAATCCAGCATTTACGAGAATAGTCATCAATGAAAATCACATAATACCTTTGCTTCACTGTGGATGCCGTCGAGAATGGTCCACACAAATCAGTATGAACTCGCTCTAAGATAACCTACGCTTGAATGTCTCGATCATGAAAGGAAGACCTGGTGTACTTTCCCAAGGTACAACCTTTGCATATGTCAACTTGCTCAAGTTTACCTTTGGGAAGTCCTGTAGATATCTGCTGCATTATCTTCAAAGCCCCATGATGCAAATGGCCTAATCGCCTGTGCCACAACTGGCCAATGTCTTGGCTTTGCACCAATTCTGATTTCGTACTCAATGTTGCACAATCATATACCTCTATTTTATAGAGATTCTTCACCCGAATCCCTATCCTCTTGGTTTGACCCATGTCTATGTGTCTTAGGAATGCCTTTCCTTTACTGAAGACAACATCGTAGCCTTTTTCCTCCAACATCATGACCGATACCAAGTTCTTCTTCAGTCCAGGCACATACATCACATTTTTCAAGGTGAGAGGAGCTCCATGCTACCTCTTAAAAGCAACCGTGCCCACTCCTGAAACACTATACCTTCCATCGTCACCCATCTCTATGTGCATCTTGAGGTCTTTCTCCTCCAAGGTACTGAATAATTTTTTATCACCGGTCATGTGGAATGAGGCTCCACTATCAAGATACTAGACACAACCCATCATCGATGACACCATGCATGGGATGAGGGTAAAGTCCATTTCGAACTGAGAGGTTAATGCCTCACCTTGCGATCCTTCCAAGGATCCCTTCTTGGACTTCTTTGATGGGCAATTATTCGCATAATGTCCCATCTTGTGACAATTAAAGCATCTTACTTTAGACATGTCACCCTTTTTCCCTCCACGAGAAGAATTCAAGAAATGGGAAGCCTTCCCCTTCCCTTTCCTTGCCTTACTTGCTAAGGCCAGATTTTCTTCATCATCATTCTAGGATGAAGAACCATCTCGTGTGCTGCTCCTGATCTCCTCCTACATAAGATGCGACCACAGTCGTTCCTAATCCGATAGTTTCTCCCTTCCATTCACAGAGTCCTGGTAGCTATTCCAACTCTTTGGAAGGCCAAGGAGAGCGAGGCTCACCATATCATCATCGACAGTAGTTATTCCCACACTGCCAAGCTCATCTCTGCAGGTGGCGAGCTTGTTCGGATATGTGGAAATAGTATCACCCTTCTCCATCTTGATTCTTCGAAGCTTATCCTTGAGCGCAAATTTCCTTTGGTCGCTACTGTTCTGGTAGAGGTCCTTCAATGTCTTCCCCATTAAAAATGGAGTATCCTTCCCATGGAGATTCGAGAAAATATGGTCTCGAACTCCCTCAAGGATGATCCGTCTCGCCTTCGCCACACACTTCTTCCACTCAGCCAAATCTTGTGCATTAGTTGAAGTTGGCTTTGGGATTTCTTGATCAATGAATTCCTTCAAGCCATTGTCTTCTAATATAGCCTCCATTCTATCTTTCCATGCTATGTATTTCAAGCTACCTTCCAAGGCATACTCGAGTCTCAAGCCATAGAACGCCATTGGCCAACCTTGAAGTATGATATGAATTCGATTTGCACCTGCAACCCCGAAATTCAAACTTTGAATTCTCTTCTCAGTATACTGTTCACAGCTCCGATACCATGTAGAAAATCTGTTGGTAGGTTAACCCGATAATGCAATATAAATCAAAGAAGAATACTATAACCTACTTCTACTATCAATTTGCGGAAGGTTAAAGATCGAGCTGAACAATATAACCAGAAGAAGAAGAATCAATGGCACAATACACATGAAAATACTTTGGGGAAAGCCTCAACTAAAAACCCTACACTATTGTATTATCATACAGGGTGGAAATACATATGAATCATACAAATCCTTAGCTCTCACAGCTAGCCATCTCTCAGTACAATCCTCACAGATGCTCACAGGAAATCTTGGCTTCTGTCCAGCCTTCCTCTCTGCCCTCCAAGCTCCTATTTCCTTGCGTTGTTCCTTGTGGATGATCTGCCTTCAACCAAGTGGATGATCTCCCCCAAAACTGCACAATCCTCAAGGATTAAATCCTTGATTGCATGCATGAGTTTTCTCCATGAGAAAACACATGCAACTGATGGCACACTGTCCTTGACTATTAATCTCAACTGGGTCTTTCTCAGAATAGACATGCATGAGTTTCTGATGAGGGAATCTTCATTCAACTGGAGTAGCACTAGTTGAGTGCATTAATGCATCAACTGACTGTTAACTCTCTATAAGTTCCTCAAACAGATTGGAACTAATTTAACTGGACTTAACTTAGTAAACTAAGTTAACTAATTACAACTCAAATATAACTCAATCTTATCTCCTTAATTTAAGGGATAACTCTTGCATGACTTCAAAAAGACTTCCAACTTGAATTTCTCCAACTAATTAATTCAAAATAAATTAATTAATTTTTTTCAAGTAGCTGTTAAGACTAAATTCGATTTTAACTCACAATTTAATTCAAGGACAAATTAAATTGGAATATTCTTGTTGCCATATTTCAACAGAAGGAAGGATATTATGAATTCATTTAAACCAGTAGAGACCATTAGATAACAAATAAGGTCCATCAAAGACAACATTGACCATCGTCAACTCAAAGGTGTTTACAAAGTTTCATGTTGTGAAGTTCTATATTGGAAAAAAACAAATATATTTTCAAGTAAGAATAAAGGAGCACAAAGAAAATATTAAAAATTAACATCTCTACACATCTTCCCTTGCAAAATATCCTATCAAATATAAGCACTATTTTCTCCTTGAAGAAACCAAAATAATTGCAATGAAGAACCACTATTATAAATGACGATTCACGAAAGCATTGGAGATAGTGAAACATTCGTACAATCTAAATAGGGATGGAGGCCTGGAGGTTAGTAGTAACTGGCTACCCTTTATTTCTCAAACTCATAAGAATGAAGCCTAGTGGTTTATCTTGTTTCTTATGGTCTCCTTAGTTCTTTGTTTACCCTCCTCCCTCGTGATCTATTTTCTCCTCTAGTTTACCTTTGTTCTCCCTTTGTTTTTCTTTGCTCTCCCTTTACTTTTCCTCCTCATGTCCATTTAACTTTCTCATTACTCTTTTTTCCTCTACTGTCTCTTTTGTTCCTCATGTTTGTTGCATTCATCTTATCATATTATTATTTTTAATTCTTATGGTTCTAGTTTTCCTTATATATTATTTGGTACTATTAGTCCATCCATATTAATTTATTGTTATTATCCTTATTTTATTATAGTTTTATGCGTTGTCATATCATCATCATTTTTCCATCTACATTATTATATCATCTTTATTATTGTTATAGCCCCAAGGGATAGCTCAGTTGGTCGAGTTTCCGTTGCTAAGTACCTTGCCTATTGGGAGGCCACGAGGTCAAATCTCCTCAATGCCCTTAGGGTTAGGTTAGGTCGACGAGTAGATCCCTTTAGGTTGATCTGCCTCGATTATTACCTGTGGATGTAGCAACCACTCAGTGTCCATGAACCACAGTTGAAAAAAATCATATTTATCAATGTTACATTATTAATATTAATGATATTATTAAATTTATCATTATTATTATTATCATACCATTAGTATATCATTGTAATAATGATTGCATCATTCATGTTATTAATTTTTACCTAGTCTTTTATGATCATATCAGTTAGTATTTAGCTCTCTAATAATAACATTAAAATTTACAGTTTTATATATTTTTAGGTTTTTGGTCTTCCTCATAGATTTCTAGAATTGACCCTTACACTTTTCTTCAAATAATCTCGTGCATTTATATTTATTGTTGTCCTTTGCATCATGTTATCTCAATTTATTGTCTTGATGATGAATTTGGTTGGTGATTCGAAACATATACTCAAAATTCAATATTGTGGACCCTCTACAAATACAAACCATAAGAATTTGTAGATAATCAATGGTCTCGTTGTTTTCATATGCATAAAGAAATTTCATCTATGTTTACATCTTCCTTTAACTTGTTAGGCAAGTTTCTTGTAGCAACACAAACTCATAACTTAGATCTGCAATAGTTCCTATAGAATAATGCATAATGCTATTTTTTTAGCATATTTCTCGACAATAATGAATATTTTGTCTACAACACCACTAATGGCATCAACCAATGATGATCAACCAAAGGGAAATTAGGATTTTGGTAGTATTCCTTTAATCCTTGTTATGAGTGTATGTTATTTCCTTACATTTTGAATTATGTTTTATGTAAACTGTTTAGGTTAATAACACTTCCTTTTCACCTACAACAGTTTCATCTTCTTCAAGTCGAGTTAGCTATAATTAGTAAAGTATTAATAAACTAGAATTTGTTTTAAGCATTAGTTGGATTTCTTTGTAATTGGGTTAGATAGATTTCTAGTAATAGCCATGAATTTACTTGAACCATCAATGTAAGTCCTAAGGTGTCATTTTCCCATTCATTAGCTAACATCATTAACATAGGTACTTGCATAAAGAGAGTGTGGCTTGGAAATATAGTGCACAACACCTCTAAAATTTGTATGAACCTTGGGTTGATGATTAAAGTTGGAAACTCTGGGAAGGTGGCATTCTTGCTGCAATTTTCAAGCCCACCATCGACCTTCTGTTTCCTCAATATTTTATATTCTCAAACATCATACATCATGTTATAGTACCACTTTGGTCTCTTGTGTTTGAATTCCTAATTAGCTATGAGAATCCTTCTCTTCTTTACTAAAACCCTCCCTGGAACTTCTCCTTTGATGCTTCTAATTTTGAGCCCTATTTGATTTCAATACCAAAACTTGTTTTTGCATTAATGATATTTTCCCATACACTTTTATTTGTGGATATACCATTATCAGAGAAGAATGGCATTTTCTCAATTACAACATATCTAAAGTCACAATTTTGTTTGTAGAGAGATCTAGTAGTTAGTATGCTTCAGACTAGTCATTGTAGCCAACAAACCTATATACCTAGTTTTTTCATATAAGTTGCTTTCCATTTCCTTAGGAGTTTGCAAAAACAATATAATTGAAAACATACAAATTATTTATATAAGGTATTTTGCTTGACCATGGTTTCTCGAGAGTGATATTCTGAAAATATTTATAAGGACTTATGTTAAGGATGTAAACTACAATATTTAGTGCTTCTATCTCATATCAATATGATGCATTCTGGTTGTGCACCATGCACCTTGTTGTCTCCATAAGTATCCTACTCCTCCCTTCCATGACTTCATTTTGTTGTGGAGTGTATGGAGCAGTATATTACTTGTGTATGCCTTCCCTTTTGTGGGATTCCTTGAATTTGAACTAAAATAAACTCACCTCCCATATCAAATCTTTAAGCTTTAACCTAATTTCTTGTTTCTCTACCAAAGATTTCCATGCTACAAATTTTGAAAAACAATCTAACTTTTTATTGAAAATGTAGACTCTCATTTTTCTTGAGAAGTCACCAACCAATAGTGGGAAACGCTTTGCTTCAAACACTATAGGAATCTTATTTGGACCATGAAAATCAACATGTACCAGGTCCAAAACTCCTTTGGCTTGCAATGCTATATTCATTTGAAATAATTTTTTATTTTGTTTTCCCATTTGACATACTATACATAATTTTGACATTCTTGAATGGATGAGATACCATCCACAATACTAATATTAATAAATACAAATAAATATCAATAACCTCTATGTCCATACCTTTCATGCCAAATTAATTAGTATTCTCTATTGTAACTAATGCATGTGTTTTTGCTATATTTAGATGAACAAGTTTACATAGCCCTTTCTCACCATTACCAACAACAATCACGTTTTTATCAAGAAGAGGAGAAACCATACATATGTTTCTTGAAATTTCAAACAAATATTAACATTTTTTGTTATCTTGCTACTAGATAGCACATTTTTGTTTTTTTCATGAACATATTGAGAATGCTTAAATGTATAACTTAAATTATTGTCACTGTGACATGAACATGCCCAAATCCTCTAATATAGAATGGTCTACATGCAGATTTGAAAAGATTCAAAAAGAAGAGAATAACACAGAAGTTATGGAAAACAATACCACATTCTTATTATGAGAGAGAGATGAACATTTTATAAACAATGCAATCATTCTCCTTATTAATTTAATTACAAAATATATTGCATAAAAATTAACTACCTTATTAGATAAAGCAAAATACATTGAGATGTTTCCTTCTTTAATATATTTAGATGTTTCCTCCTTTTTTAGCTTTAAATGTTGCCAAAGAAGGAGTGTGTTTTTTCTTGGTTGCCCAATTAGTTAGATGTTTTTGATTGGTGTGTCTTTCTTGGTATCCCATAGAAGCTTTGATAATCACCTAAAGAAACAAATTCACTATGAATCTTCAACGAAATTTACATTTTATTCCATGTAACATGTGTAATGGTGAGATGCACTTGTATTGAAATACCAAGTTGTACATTTTTCTAATCCATGTTGTGATACCACAAATGCAAATTCACTTGCATTTTCTTATTCATCTCCTTTAGTTTGCTTATTCATATCCTTTAGTAATGTTTACATGTCTTGGCTTCCTTTAACCTCTTTCCAAGTCATGATGTCTTTTCCAACAATCTCTCTTGAAGTGTTTTAGAATTTACATGTTTGGGTTTCGTTTCTGACATTGTTATGTTGCTCTTTGCCTTTGTGTCATGCACTAAATGCATTCTCTATGATGGATGAAGTCGACGCTTCAGTTTGATCTAGTATCATTTTCTTTTATAGAAGAAATGTTGTTAGCTTGTCAAATGTAAGTGCTTGAGTATCCCAAGAAAATGCAATGACTCAACAAATGAATCAAAGAAGGGTGACAAGCTTTGCATCAATAAAGCAACCATATGCTCATCATCTGCTACTTTCCAATAGTAGAGAATTGGTCATTGAGATCCTCTAATTGCAACAAATATTATTCATTTCTAAAAAATTCATGAAAACAAATGATTTTTCAAAAACAACGCTTAACCAAATTCTAATGGTTGATACTTATTTTTGAGATTTTTCCATAAGACCAATGCTATGTTGGCATTTCTTACTCCCGGAATTAATGATTTTCTAATTGATATTTTTAAGCAGTGTTGCACATATCACAATAATATCATAATTATCTCGATATTATTCTCGAAAACCACCTCATCGATATTATTTCTGAAAACCACCTCGCTGATATTATTGTTGGTATTTATCGTGATAAATTGCTTGAATTGAAATTATCACAATAAATTCAATTTATCTTGATAATTTTGAAATCATCGCCCTGTTTTGTCAATTTCAACTTATTAACAATTTTTTTATTCTTTCTTTTGACCCTAATTTTTTAAAAGTGAGTTAGGGGATTGAGTTGTGAGGATACTCTGACTATTTCCATCAAGCAAACAAGGGGAAATATATTGTTTTCATTTCCCATGATTCATCTCATGAGATACATAACCTAGTAGTTAATGGTAATATTAAATTCTTAAAGTAAAAGGTTACTTAAAATTTTTAACATTACCATTAATTGGCTCAAGATGTTTGAGAATGGTTTTGACCTCATTAGATTTCATATGGAGAAAGTAGAATTTTAGATCCCACTCAAAATCCAATAGACTTAACAGTTTTTAGGATTTCAGGATTGATGGGATTGCAATGTTTCTATTACATTATGTGATGTACAAGGGTATGGAACTAACATTTAATCAAGATCACCAAGCCCTCTATGTACCTCGTTGTTGGTGGCATTGACTATTGAGCTCTTCCTTCATGACTGTAGTATTAATGTACACTTAACTCAAAGGGTGATATTGATGAGGAGGATCCCAATATAGGCAATTATTTTGATGTTATGTAGCTATTTGTTGTAGCATGATTTTCTTTGGATTTCAGAGGCCATTTAGAGCCTCTCTATTGATCTTTTTTATTCAAACATGGCTTGCACTCAATGATATTTTGATTATGTTATGATGATGATAATGATGATGAACGTCCACTGAGACCAAATTGGTCTATCGGACCTATAATTTTCTTATTTCTTAATTGTTTGGCTTCTCGTCATTCTTGGTGAGATTGGTGTTGTAGCTATCTTTTTTTTCTCTACGGTCTTCCAACTTCCTTTATCTTGCATCTCCTTCATCTCTTCTGGTTCTTGGGACATTGGTGTCTTAGCTTCGTGATCTATTGTGTTCATCCTTTTGAAGATAGTCGGAGAAGAAGTTTGGTCTGGGAGATCTGCTTTGCTGTTAAATGAAGATTTATTTTGTGCGGTATTCCAATCCTCATAACTGTTGATGCTGGAGGGGTTGTCGAGTTCACTTTTTTGCTGTTGGGCGGGGTTTTCCCCGTGCTTGTCTTGAGAGTTGTTTTTTTTCTTGCCTAATTTCTTGCGATTCAGAGTTTTTTGGAGGGTATTCTTCCTTGATGACAGTGTAATGTTCTTTTTGTGCTCCTTCCCACCATGTAGATTTGTGATGATTCTTTCTAGAATAATTTTTCTGGGAGGCTTTTGGGCAATTTTTGGCTAGATGGCCTGTCTCAAACCAGGATCGACATCGGAAGAGGACACTTTCATAATTGAGTTTCTGGTTCCACACATAGTCTTTACTTGTTAGGTTTATTTTAGCTGGGAATCCGCTGCTAAAGTCCATTTCCACACATGCGTGCATAGGTGGTTCTGGCATATTCCTCTGTTTCTGGGCACTTGCAGTAAAATTTCCCAATTGCATTTCCAATGGATTTTAGTGAGGAGAAATTCCAGAGATGCAAGGGTAGGTTTGGCAATCTCACCCAAACTGGTGCTAAGGTTATGACTGTTGTTGAGGGATCGAATGATGGGTTCCATGGCTTCATGAATAGGCTTGAGTTTTCCCAAAACCAAGGGTCGGAATCTAGAATACATTGTCTGCTTTCAGGGTTTTCAAAATCCACTATAAAGAAACCCATAGCACAAGGGTAGATATTAATTTCATTAGAAATGACAGGCTTCCATATCTTCGAGATCCAACTGTGGAGAGTTGTCAGCCGCGGCCAAAAATCATTGAACTGGCAGATTAGGGCACTTTCAAAAAACTTCAAAGCCTCATCCAGTGAGGCCTGGACCACCTGGACAGTGGAAGTTGGGGCTTCACTGACGATATGGGCAGGGGCTTGCCCCCGAGAGGCGGACAAAGTTGAGCCAACAGCTATCTTCGCGAAGATGGGAGCCATATGGAATCAGAGTCAAAGTGTTTCTTACAATGTTGTCCCTCTATGATTTAATGAAGTCCAGATCGCCAAGCAGAGAGCTCAGGAGATCATGGTGAGACTCGTTAACAGTGCCAGTAATAATATCGATGCCAAGCATCCCAGGGTGGGAGACTTCGCCGAAGATAATCACGCTCACAATGGTTCAAATCTCATCCACCACCGTCATGCTCAAGCCATCAGATCTGAAGACAAAGCCCCGATCTGGCAGTAGATCGCCCAACAACAACGCTTCCTTTCATAGATCTCGCGGCAGTAGATCGCCCAGCCCAGCAGTAGATACCAGAAGACGATCAACGCTAGAAACAAAAGCAATGAGATGAGATCTCGGGAGAAGCTGCAGATCGAAATGAGATAAAATATAACGATATGAGATCGCGGTCGCAACGAGATCGCAACGGGAGAAGTTGCAGATTGCAACGAGAGAAGCTACAGATCTTCCAATGCAGATCACAACGGGAGAAGCTACACCCTTGCTTTATACATGAGAAATTTTGCATATTTGTGTATAATAATTTGGATCCATGTAGATGCACATGAATTATATGTTGTTGATGTAAGAGCATCTGAGTGAAGAGGCGACAACTGGGAGATGTTTTTTATTTTCATTTTATTTTGACAGATAGAGAGGAAAACACTTCAAGTTTCTGTTTCATTTAGTTTCATTTTGTGTCATTTAAAATTAAGGCTGACTCAACCATTGTTAGTTTTTAAATTAGACAAAATAGGATTAGTTAGGAACTTGTTTGAAGAAATTGTTTAGCAATTGAAAAGTAACTGAGGAACAGTTCCTCAAACTGTAAAGGAACTACTAATAATGTATTGAAAAGGAAAAATTAGAGGGGATGGAAAGGCAGCCATCCAGAAAGGAGAGAGAGCCTAGAAGTTGTAACCCAAAACTATTTGAATTTCCATAATAGTTAACAATTCAAACTTTGTCATTTAGTAAAGTAGATTAAATTTCATTATGTTCTCTGTGTATAGATGTTTCAAGCATCAAAATGAAAGCAAGACAGTGAAACCATTTTTTTCAAAAGATTCGAACAAGCATCAACAAGCATTCTGTAACAAGCAGCATTTCAAGACTGAGAACCAAATAGAGGTACACCAGCATATAGATTTCTTTTCTCAACAAAACAAACCCCAGGTACTATTACATTCTGCATTTAAACAAAAAGCATTTCCTGTACATGGCATTTTCATTTTTCGTTCAATAAAAATTCACTGTACAAAATTTGTAATCTGGAAATCATGGAGGGTTCCAAACCCATGAAACCAAAACACATTACAGTCCACAGGCTAGGCCTAAATCTAATAGTGAGGGCATGAACACCTCAGAGATCACATACAGACACAAAGGACCCAAAACCTCAAGGGTATAGTCGAATTACAGACAAGAGCAAGCGACAGAACAACTGCAAACTAGACACACAACAAAGCAAGCAAGAAACTGCTACAGCCATGGAAAGACCCTACCTGGGTTTCCCTAAGCCCATGAACAATCCCTAGGACGAAGCTATGGAGTAGCACTTCCCTGGAAGGGCCTGCACACCACCACAGAGTAGGGCAGTGGTCAGTTTGAGCCACGAAAGTAAAAAAACAACAGTGAATAGCCAACTGGAAGGGGAACGAGGAATTTACCTGGAGAAGAACTGATTTCGTGACGGAGGATGAGAGCCGAGACTTGCAACAGAGGGTTTCCACTAGTGGAAGAGCCATGGACACGTTCTGCTTACTCACTAAGGAGCCAGAGTGTTAGGACCTTTAAAAATAGGGAATGAAATTGAAATTGGAAGGAGGAGCTTACCTGAGACTGAGGGCGTCGAGTCGTCCTATGTAGCAGCCAAGCAGGGACCTGAGATTTGCAAAGCCGAACCATAACCAGACCCAACATCAACAAAAAAATCACCACAAATAGAGCAGAGACAAGCTTGAAGCAAATAACAGAGACAAACAGACTTGCGAGAGGAAGAAGACCTGAAACCCTCCAAACACCAGAGCAGTGAGTCGCTATAGAGAACGAGCAGAGGCACAACAATGACAGACCACGGAGAACGAGCAGAGGCACAACACCAATAAACCACAGAGAACCAACAAAGCACAGTAAACCGCCATACGGAGCAAACAAGGCACGATACTTACCATCCATCGCAAATACCAGGTGAAAACACAGAGCACCCGCAGAGCCAAACCATTGCAAAGGAGAAATGACTTCCAAACACCCTCGGTGAAAGTGATAACCCATAGTTGCAAGACCAAGGTCAGTACAGAGGGCAGACAACAAACATTAAACTACAATAAAGTCACACACCAAAAACCCTGCCACCAAACTTAATTCGGAACTGAAGAATTAAATGGTCACAGCCACGTGTCCCTCCTTGGGATCGCCACCAATTTTTGGTATCAGAGCAGGTTGTCCTTTCTCTCAGTAAAAATGGAGGTAGGAAGAAGGGGTCAAGGAAGAGCCATCAAAAGAGTAGCAGATGAAGGGCTACGAGAAGAAATTAGGAATTTAATTGCACGTTTGGCAGCAGTGGAAGCAGGAAGGCGTAGAGATCCGGAAGGTGGGGATGACAGTGAGGAGGAAAACATAGCCACGACGGATGGGTCAGATGACGAAGGACCATAAATTAAACTATTGAGGTCAGTTTTGTTGGCTAGCAGCAAGCCAAGACCGGAGCTCTCTAATTATGATGGCAGTTTGTCCACAGAGGCATTGTTAGACTGGATAAGTGAACTAGATAAATATTTTGAGTATGAAGAAATCAACGAAGACAAGAGGATCAGGTTTGCTATCACCAAATTGAAGGGACATGCAGCTCTATGGTGGGACAATGTATAGGCAGAAAGGAGGAGATTAAACAAACCATTGATTAAAAAATGGGACAGGATGGTTGCTAGAATGAAGAGCAAGTTTCTGCCTAAAGATTATCAAATTTCCCTTTATAGACAAGTACAAAACCTGAAGCAGAGAATGATGACTGTGAAGGAATATACTGAAGAATTTTATAAAGTTAACTTGAGAGCTAGTTATGTTGAAGATACCCCTGAGAAAACAGCGAGGTTTGTAAATGGTCTACGGATGGAGATCCTAGACGAAATTAGTATTCTTTCCCCTAAGACCATAGAGGAAGCTTATCAAAGTGCTTTGAAGGCGGAGGAAAAGATTGCTAGGAAACAAAATTCCAGAAGAGGACGTGGTTCTGGTAGAGGTCGGGGATAGACCTTTGGCAGAGGTAGGACTGCCAACAGTAATGAAGAGGGCAGTAGTTCGAAGACTTCGGGATAGAGTGAAAGGGAAGGTAACACCAGAGGAGGAAGGTCATACCAGCGAGGAAGAGGTAATGGCAGAGGCAGAGGAAATGCTTATCGGTGTTACAAGTGTCACAAGTGGTGAAACAGGTCCTTTAAATGTCCTGAAAATGAACAAACTGGGCAGAGGGGAGCATATGTCGCTCAACTTGATGAAGCGGAGGCACCGCCACAGGAGGTGGAAAATATGCCAGAGACTAGGGAAGCCTTGGTGTTGAACAAGGTATTATTAAAACCAACTAAGGAAGTAGCTGATCAGACATAGAGGAAAGCATTGTTCTGGACTGTATGCAAGTCGCATGGGAAATGATGCAAATTAATTATAAACAGTGGAAGTACTGACAATCTGGTAGCTACTGAAATGGTGGGAAAATTGGGTTCGAAGAAGTTGAAGCACCCAACTCCGTACAGGGTGTCGTGTTTTCATAAAGGCCACCAACTGCTGGTCGATGAGCAGTGTAAAGTAGAGTTTCATATTGGCAAGTACAAGGACAAGGTGACTTGAGATATAATGCCTATGGATGTGTGCCATATTCTGTTGGGCAGACCATGGCAATATGATAGGAAGGTCGTCCATGACGGGGCAACAAATTGTTACAAGTTTGTTAAAGATGGGATAAAGCATACCCTAGTGCCCATGAAGGAAGAGGATGCTGCAGAAACCAGTGGGACAAAAGCACTATTGTTAGGCCGAAAGATTTTCTGCGACTGTTGGAGTATGATGAGGTGAAGTATGCAGTTGTGCGAAGGCCAAAACTAGTATTGATCCATACTGAAGTCACCAACTTACCTAAAGAGATACATGACATGCTGCAAGAGTTTAGTGATATTGTGGTAGACGATCTACCGGACAAATTACCACCGAAGTGGAGCATTAGTCACCATATTGATTTTATTCCAGGAGCCAGTTTGCCAAACAAGGCTGCCTACTAGATGAGTCCAAAGGATAATGAAGAAATCCGGAAGCAGGTGCAGGAGTTGTTGGATAAAGGACTGATTTGGGAGAGTTTAAGCCCTTGTGTAGTTCTGACTGTTTTAGCTCCCAAGAAAGGAGGTGAGTGGCGAATGTGCACGAATTCCCAGGCCATTAACAAGATTACTATCAGGTACAGGTTCCCTTTACCTCAGATGGATGATATGATGGATTGTTTGAGTGGAGCAGCGTACTTTTCAAAGATAGACCTGAAAAGCGGCTACCACCAAATCAGAATTCGAGAAGGTGACGAGTGGAAGACAACTTTCAAGACTAATGAAGGCTTGTACGAATGGCTGGTTATGCCATTTGGATTGAGCAACGCCCCTAGCACATTCATGCGGTTGATGAACAAGATGCTGAAGGAATTCATTGGAAAATTTGTGATTGTATATCTGGATGATATACTTATATTCAACAAGACGAAGGAAGAGCATTTTCAACATGTGAGGTATGTATTGGAAAAATTGCAGCAGAATAAATTACTGATAAATTTGAAGAAATGTTCTTTTTTCAAGAAAGAATTAATTTATTTGGGATTTGTGATTTCTGAGAATGAACTAAAAATGGATCCGGAAAAGGTTGCAGCCATAGTTAGCTGGCCATCCCCCAAAAGTTTGTTTGAGGTACAGAGTTTTCATGGATTGGCGAGTTTTTATCGGAAATTTATTAAAAATTTCAGTGGGATTTGTGCACCCATGCTGGACACCATTAAGAAGACAAATCAACCTTTCCATTGGACAGAAATGGCAGAGAAGAGTTTTCAGCTGCTCAAAAGGAAAATTACTGAAAAACCAATTTTGAGATTACCAAACTTTAACAAACTTTTTCAAGTTCGTTGTGATGCCAGTGGGACAGCCATTGGTGCAATACTCAGCCAAGAGGACAAGCCAGTAGCCTATTTCAGTGAGAAACTAAATGAAAGTAGGCAAAAGTACACGTCTTATGACAAGGAATTTTACGCAGTGGTTCAAGCGCTGAAGCATTGGAGACATTATCTGTTGGCCAATGAATTTGTCTTGTTTTCAGACAATTCTGCATTGCAGTATATTATGCAACAGCATAAGCTGAACCATAAACATGCGAAGTGGGTGGAGTACTTGCAGAGTTTTACGTTTGTGTTGAAACACATCAGCGGTCAAGCCAACAAAGTGGAAGATGTGTTAAGCAAAAGGAATTTGGTCCTACAGGAAAGAACGATACAAGTATTAGGATTTGAACATCTTAAGGACTTGTATGAGGCAGATGCAGATTTTAAGGAAGCTTATGAAGCTTGCCAAAATCCGTTGTTGAGAGATAACAGTTCATGGCTGGACTATAATATGCAGGAAGGGTTGCTGTTCAAAGGAGGGCAGTTGTGTATTCCAGAATGTTCTATGAGAGAGAACTTAATCCAGGAAAGCATAATGTAGGTTTAGCTGGACATTCTGGCATAGACAAGACCTTGGATCAGTTGAGTCACTTTTACTATTGGCCGAAGATGCACAGACATGTACAGAGGTTTGTGACAAGAAGCAAAGTGTGTCAACTTGCAAAGGGACACAGCTAGAACACAGGGTTGTATACGCCCTTACCTATTCTGAATAGACCATGGGACTTTGTCAGTTTAGACTTTGTCTTAGGTCTACCGAAGACACAATGGGGATTCAATTCCATCATGGTGGTGGTGGATCGTTTCACCAAAATGGCACATTTCATTCCATGCAGGAAAACCAGTGACGCCACACATGTAGCACATTTGTTCTTTACCAAGATAGTCAAATTACATGGCTTGCTGAAGTCTATTGTTTCGGATCGAGATGTTAAGTTTACAGGACATTTTTGGCGAACCCTATGGAAAAAATTAGACACCAAACTAAACTTCAGCTCAGCTTATCACCCGCAGACCGATGGTCAAACCGAAGTGGTGAACCGAAGTTTGGGAAACTTATTGAGGAGTTTGGTTGGAGAAAATTCTCGACAGTGGCATCGTGTGCTTCCACAAGAGGAATTTTCTTATAACGATTCGCCCAACCGAACCACGGGTAGTAGTCCTTTCCAGATCCTATACGGAATGCACCCACGTGAATTACATGAGTTACGAGATTTGGGACAGTTGGAGCGCAGGAGTGCTGATGGTGAAGATTTCGCAAAGGCAATCAACGATCTTCATGAACAGGTGAAATTAAAATTACAAAACAACAACCAAAGATACAAGCAGAAGGCAGATTTGAAAAGGCAGGAGGTACAATTCAATGTAGGAGACCTGGTATTAGCACACCTATGCAAGGAGAGGTTTCCTAAAGGCGAATACAACAAGTTGAAATGGAAAAAAATTGGGCCTTGCAGGATTCTTCAGAAGTTTTCTACGAATGCTTACGAATTGCAGTTACCCCCAGGTATTGGAATTTCACCCATTTTCAATGTGGCAGATCTGTACCCCTACACTGTGGAAGATGAAGAAGACAGTTTGGAAAGACGAACACGGGACACCTAGAAAGAGAATGATTCGTGGATTAAACAAATGCCCCCAGCAAAGCCTCTAGAGATTGAACAGATCCTAGATACCCAGGTGGCCAGACGGACTCGAAGGAAGGAATATTTGCAGTACCTAGTCAAGTGGAAGGGTCATCCTATTGAAGATAGTTCATGGTTAGATGCTGGCTAGATTCAAAGCATCGAGTACTCTATTGAAGAGCTCATGGACAAGAGCCATGAGTTTAATTTACCTCGGGAGCCTGATGTAGGAGCATCCGAGTGAAGAGGCGAAAGTTGGGAGATGTTTTTTATTTTCATTTTATTTTGACAGATAGAGAGGAAAACACTTCAAGTTTTTGTTTCATTTAGTTTCATTTTGTGTAATTTAAAATTAAGACTGACTCAGCCATTGTTAATTTTTAAATTAGACAAAATAGGATTAGTTAGGAACTTGTTTGAATAAACTGTTTAGCAACTGAGGAACAGTTCCTCAAACTGTAAAAAAACTGCTAATAATGTATTGAAAAGGAAAAAATAGAGGGGATGGAAAGGCAGCCATCCAGAAAGGAGAGAGAGCCCAGAAGTTGTAACCCAAAATTATTTGAATTTCTATAATAGTTAACAATTCAAAATCTGTCATTTAATAAAGTAGATTAAATTTCATTACGTTCTCTGTGCATAGATGTTTCAGGCATCAAAATGAAAGCAAGATAGTGAAACCATTTTTTTCAAAAGATTCGAACAAGCATCGACAAGCATTCTATAACAAGCAACGTTTTAAGACCAAGAACTAAATAGAGGTACACCAACATATAGATTTCCTTTGTTAACAAAACAAACCGCAGGTACTATTACATTCTGCATTTAAACAAAAAGCATTTCCTGTACATGGCATTTTCATTTTTCGTTCAATAAAAATTCACTGTACAAAATCTGTAATCTGGAAATCATGGAGGGTTCCAAACCCATGAAACCAAAACACATTACAGTCCACAGGCTAGGCCTAAATCTAATAACGAGGGCATGAACACCTCAGAGATCACATACAGACATAAAGGACCAAAAACCTCAAGGGTATAGCTGAATTACAGATAAGAGCAAGCGACATAACAACTGCAAACTAGACACACAACAAAGCAAGCAAGAAACCACTACAACCACGGAAAGACCCTACCCGGGTTTCCCTAAGCCCGCGAATAGTCCCCAAGACGAAGCTGTGGAGCAACGCTTCCCTGGAAGGGCCTACACACCACCACAGAGCAGGGCAGTGGTCAGTTTGAGCCACGAAAGTAAAAAAAAACAACAGTGAATAGCCAACTAGAAGGGGAACGAGGACTTTACCTGGAGAAGAACCAATTTCATGACGGAGGACGAGAGCCGAGACCCGCAACAGAGGGTTTCCACCAGTGGAAGAGCCATGGACACGTTCTGCCTGCTCACCAAGGAGCCAGAGCGTTAGGACCTTTAAAAACAGGGAATGAAATTGAAATCGGAAGGAGGAGCTTACCTGAGACTGAGGGCGTCGAGTCGTCCTGTGCAGCAGCCAAGCAGGGACCTGAGATTTGCAGAGCCGAACCATAACCAGACCCAACATCAACAAACAAATCACCACAAATAGAGCAGAGACGAGCTTGAAGCAAATAACAGAGACAAACAGACTTGCGAGAGGAAGAAGACCTGAAACCCTCCAAACACCAGAGCAATGAGTTGCTACAGAGAACGAGCAAAGGCACATCAACGACAGACTATGGAGAACGAGCAGAGGCACAACACCAATAAACCACAGAGAACCAACAAAGCACAGTAAACCACCATACGGAGAAAACAAGGCACGATACTTACCATCCATCGCAAATACCAGGTGAAAACACAGAGCACCCACAGAGCCAAACCATCGCAAAGGAGAAATGACTTCCAAACACCCTCAGTGAAAGTGATAACCCATAGTCGCAAGCCCGAGGTCAGTACAGAGGGCGGACAACAAACATTAAACCGCAATAAAGTCACACACCAAAAACCCTGCCACCAAACTTAATTCGGAACTGAAGAATTAAACAGTCACAGCCACGTGTCCCTCCTCGGGATCGCCACCAATTGTTTTCAAAATTTGAATATTTTATGTATTTTTTGGTCAACCAAACATTTTGTCCAGTTGAGGATGTTGTGACCATTTTCCATCAAGCAAACAAAGAGAAATTTGTTGTTTTTAATGTCATGATTCATCTCATGAGATTCATTTATTTTTGTTTTGATATAATTTTGTACCATTCTATTAGATCTTATGACTCGAGACAAATATCATATTTCAACATAGAAGTTTGTTGTATCACATCTTATACATCTTATATATTGATTTTATTTTCATATTTATGTAGCAATGCATTTGTTTGATGTTGATGTTGTTTTAGAAGTTAAAAGATTGAGAAAAAAATTGATATTTTTATATTTTTTTTTAAGTTTCCCAATAATTTCTGATTCCATGATATTTTGGATAATTTAAATTTTGAACTGCGATAAGATAGATAAAATAAAATAGATAAGATAAGATAAATGTAACATTGCTTTTAAGAAGACCACAGCCTCTTTATGGCTTTTATCATGGTCTTCATAATCAATTTCTGACCTCTCTTCTTTTCCAAAGATGATTTGATAAAAATCTCGGAATTGGCTAATGGTCTATATCATATGAATCCTTAAATTAGAATTCTTTCTAGTTAATTCTTTACACTCCGGAAAGACTAAATGGTGGAAACTGTCCATTCCTAACATGTAACCCACTTTGAGTACAAGCAATAACTTTCAGTAGCACTGGAAAATTACTTACAATCCTCAAGGTTGTCAAGTGCAGCAATGGCAGACTTAACGCAGACTTACAGTGCTTCAGTCACACTCACAATGTGCAATTGTGTTACACCCTCGCAACCTGATCTCTAAAACATGTTATATTTCACCTTTGTGAATTTTTGTTTCCTTGTTCTTACTATTGTGTGGAGCAATTTAGAGAGAAAATGAAGGCGAATAAAAGGCCAAATTTAATCATTGAAAAATCTGGGCTCTATGATTTTTCCATTGAAACAAAATTTATGGAAACTGTCATCGACTCCAGATTCTATGTTCTCAGCATTGTATTATACTTTAGAGACGCTTATTATTGCCCTCCTTGGTAACATGATTCTTCTGCTACACAATTAAAATACTTCTTCACATGCTCATTCAATGGTTTTGGCATCGACGAAATTCAATTAGAAATGTTAGAAATACAAGAAAAGAGAAAAGCTTCTTTATTGCTAGATCTTCCTGACCAACAAACCTGACACCCTTGAAAAAATTATTGCAAGTGTGTCCTACTTTCTGCAATAATCTGATGGTGCTCTGTCCCTTGGCCAAATTATTATTGCAAGCATGTTCTTCTCTCGTCTGCATTAATTCGGTGGTGCTCTCTCCGATGTTTTCTTCACAAAGATATTTCAGTAGCTATATATCCATGATATCTTGGAAAAGTCTACCAATTTCTCCAATCAATTAGTGGAAACTTATGCAGTCATACAACGAGAGCATCCTGCACTTGGACAGAAGCCTCCTTCACTTATGATAATTTATCTAGGTTAACCTCATACACAACGTCCTTCAACAAAGTCCAACTTTCCAGCTGTCATACCATGAAAGATAAGACAATACAAAACAATATATATCAATTAGCTCACGAGTTATAAAAATTACATTTCAATTGGCCATAAGACAATACAAAACAATATATATCAATTAGCTCACTAGTTATAAAAATCACATTTCAATTGGCTTCAATATATAGCATAATGTCATCTCTAACCATTTATATTTTTCAAGTTTTTAGTAAATAAGAGCGTGTGCCTAGTATCTTGAATAACAAATTTTCGTTATTTTTTAATATTAATAATTTTATTTTAATTAATCTAATATGGTAGTTAAATATGTTTGAGCTAAAGGACTCTAGGGATGGGCAACTTCTCAAGAAGTTTTGGTTATTGGGTACAAGCCTTAAAAGTGATGATTGATGTTATTTGATTCATTTCATTAGTATCAAGCCCACTTCTTCACCCCTATGACCATCACCTAATGTAACAGATGATTAGAGAACTATCAAAACCATGATAAATTGGCCCATTGTGACAAATAATCATGGGACATGGGTCATATATTAATGAATTACTCTTCATAAATTATCCCAAAAATGACATCTCATAAGTTGGATTGCAAAAGCCCCTCAATACTTAAATTAAAAAGTGTTAAAGGGTGCTCTAATTGAATAGTTCATAAGACAATATTTGCTAAGATTTGCAAATGGGGTAGCAAGCTAGGCGGGCTTGATTGTGGGAAAATTTCCATGGTTAAGGGCACTTGAGCCAAAGGAGTCTTGGGATGGTTAACCTTCTAGGAAGTTCTAGTTATCGAGTGCAAGCCTCGAATGTGATGCTTTAAGGTATGTAATTAATTTTGCTAATAACAATCCTACTTTTTCACCCATGTGAGCATCACCTAATGCAATAAGTGCTACATGGACTATTGAAAACCCTGCAAAATTGGTCACTTTTGACTAATACTCGCGGGATATGGGTCCTAGATTAATGCATGATATCTCACAATCTATTTGTATTATACCAATCAAGCAAACACAATGCATACATTAAAATTGTTGAATCCAACATATGATAATTAGACATTTGCCTTTCAATATTTAAGATATGAGTACTAGGAACATCCCTTCTCCTTGCAATCACTCATTCCATAACCATAACCATAACACTACATGCTTATATGTATGTATACATATTTTGATGATTATATGTATATGTATTTTGATGGTTGTAGGTAATAATGATGCACATGGCTTAGAAATATATGGCTGCACCATGTATTAGTGTTTTTGGCTTGACTAGAACAAAGATATGGTTATATGTGGTACTGATTGTTACACTCTTATAGAGGATGTGATGCTACTATTTTGGGTTGTAACATATGGAATACACAAAGCACAAGCATTAAGGTCTAAAGTAGTGATTGAAGAACATTAATAATCATGTTTTAAATACCAACCAATTGTTAGAAATTAAATAACAGAGCAATGGAACACATAAAATATTGCAAAACACAAACACAGAAACAGATCAAACAAGACAGACACAAATATACGTGGTTCACCAAATTTGGCCTACATCTATGGAGAAACAACCAATCCTTCTTTTTATATTATCCAGCAAAATGAAGAGATACAACCTACAACAGATCCGTTGTAATTTCCTCTTTGTTCTCACACAGTCTCCTCTCTCTTTTTCGCTCAGAATAATAATACATAGTCGCAATATAATTCCCTCATATAAATCGATGGTTGACTTCTAAGGAAAAAAATCCTAAATTAACATAACTTCTACCGTCAGATCATCTGTCTAATGAACGACCAAGATTGACTACGAAATTACAATATTTTACAAGGCAATTTTTCATCTATTTTTAGCTTCGGGGGTGTTGCCCCTGAACCCCTGCTAGGGGGGCTCATAAAATCATCATTCCCCCCCTTGACGACGATCATATGGGTGACATTGCCGCCCCGTTAGGAACAAGGATCCAACATGATTGAAACAAAAGACCTCTAAACAATCAATAAGATAATCAGGCTCCACACCCAACAATCTCCCACTTGGAGATTTATTATATAGAATCTATTGTTGCTTCACTTGTTGGACAATGACTCCACTTGGACCTAGTTGTTTCTCATATTCACCATCATACTTGAAGACTAATTGAAATTGAGAAAAATCGCAGTTCCTCCATGGTTACAACTTTTGTTAACATATCTGTAGAATTCTTGCTAGTGTGTCTCTTCCAGCTTCAATTGTCCATCTTCCAACACTGACCATATGAAATGGTACTTGAGATGTATATGTTTAGTCTTGGAATGAAATGTTGATTTCTTTGCAAGATGAATGTCACTCTGTAACTTTCCCATCTCCTGCTTCTTGCCCAATTCATCCATAAACCTTTGTAACCAAATCATTTCTTTACTAGCCTTTGTAGTAGCAACATATTATGCTTCTATTGTTGAAAGTGCGACAATGTTTTGCAATTTGGAAACCCAACTGAAAGTTTTTCCACCTACAATAAACACATATATTTTGGTGCTCCTCCTGTTATCTATATCACCTTGCATATTTTCATCAACACATCCCTGTATAGAAATGTGTGAACCATTAAAGCATAATACTTGATTTGTGGTACCTCTCAAACACCCGAGAATCCACTTCACTTCCATTTAATGCTCTTTTCCTGGATTATTCATATACTTGCTTACAACTCTATTTCATGTGCAATATTAGGCCTTGTGCATACCATTGCATACATTAAGCTTCCAGTTGTTGATGCATATGGAACTTTACACATATAATCCATCTCTTCCTAAGTCTTGGGACACATATCCTTACTTAGTTTGAAATGGCTAGCCAAATTTGTACTAACTGGTTTTGGATTCTACATATTAAATATTTCTAACACCTTTTCTATGTACTCACTCTAAGACAATCTTAATTTGTGATTTTTTCTATCTTAAGTTATTCTCACACCAAGGATTTGTTTTGCAACACCCAAATCCTTCATTGCAAATGAATTTGTCAATTTTCCAATGAGCACATTTATTTCCTGCATGTTAGACCCTGAAACAAGCATGTCATCTACATACAATAGAAATATAATATAGTTCCCGTCACTTTGCTTTTTAAGATAAACACAATGGTCAGAGTGACATCTAGTATAACCTTGTTCAGGCATAAACCTGTCAATTTTTAGATACCACTACCTTGGAGCCCGTTTTAAGTCATACAAACTCTTCTTCAATTCACACACTAATTTTTCCTTCCCTTTGACGTCATACCCTTGTGGCTACTACATATATATTTATTCCTTCAAATCCCCATGGAGAGAGGTTTTCTTTACACCTAACTACTCAAGATGAAAACTTTTTGCTGCCACTAAACTTAAAATAGTTTTGATTGAAGTCATTTTAACAACAGGATAAAATATTTCATCAAAGTCTATACCTTTATTTTGTGCAAATCCTTTCACCACAAGTCTATGCTTATACCTTTGTTTACCTCCATCTTTTTCCTTCAACCTGTAAACCCATTTATTTTGGAATGTTGTTTTATCTACAAGAAACTTGAATAAGTCCTACGTCAGGTTATGCATCAAGGAGTCCATCTCTTCTACCATGGCTTGCTCCCACTTCTTCTTGTTTTCTAATTGCATTGCTTCTTCATATATTTCTGGTTTACTAGAATCAGTCAACGATACATAATATAATGAAGTATAATATCATTCAGGGGATCTAATTATCCTGGTAGATCTTCTAACACTGCTTTCACGTGTTTGAGGTGCTTGTTGTTGTTGTTGTGGCTGCTGATCATTATGATTTTCAGACACCTTTACGCTTTTTTGTGATCTCATCAAGCACTGTGTATTCTTTTTTTTCCTTTTCTTATTTCTTTCCTTGCATCTGATCCTTATACGAGACCTTTTCATTGAATATGACATCTCTACTCCTAATGACTTTGTGATTTTGATAATCATAAAATCGATAACCAAAATAATTAACACCACATCTAATAAAGGTACATTTATTTTATTGTTCCTCAAGCTTTTTTCTATTTTCTTTATAATGTGGACAAAGGCTTCACAACCAAAAGACTTAAAAATGAATAGTTTATCCTTTTACCTGTTCATGCTTCTTTAGGAATACCACCATCAAAGGAACCTGAAGGCCCTCTGATTATTAGGTAAACAACAATATATAAAACATCTACCCAAAATTGTAAGAGAAATCCATCATTCAATCTCATGCACCTTGCATGCTCCATGATTGTTTTGTTCATCCTTTCTGACACACCATTGTCTTCTCTCTACAAATTCCATGCTTTGAACAATAGTTGTCAAACTCTTTGCTACAATATTCACCTCCATTTTCTAATATGAGACACTTCAACTTCTTTCCTGTCTCATTCTCAACCAAAGCTTTCCATTTCTTAAAAGTATCAAATACACCAGATTTACTTTGAATACAATAAATCCAACTTTTCTAGTTGCATCATCAATAAAAGTAGCATAATAGTGAGAGCCACCAAAAGATGATACCTTAGTAGGTCCCCATACATTTGTATGCACAAGTTCTAATTTTTTCTCTCCTTTTTCTTCCCAACTATGATAAGTTTGAATCTCTTTTGTTTTCCATAAACACAATTTTCACAGAAATCCAAATCAACATTCTTCAAACTTGGCAACAAATTTCTTGAGTAAAAAATTTGAATCCCCTTCTCACTCATGTGCCTGAGCCTATGATGCCAGAATGTCGTATCTTCTCCTTTGGAGATTAAAGCATTAACATAATTAGAAATATTATTGCATAAATACAATGTACCAGCGTTTTCTCCTTTTGATATTACTAGGGCTCCTTTAGTGACCTTCCAAGGTTTTTCTGTAAAAGCAGTTTCACAGCCTTCACCTCCCAATTTCCCCGTTAAAATTATATTTTTCTTTAGATATGGAACATTACTTACCTCCTTTAATATCCATTGGTTTCCATTATGTTGATTTATAAAAACCTTACCCATTCCAACGATTTTTCAGGGTTTATCATCACCCAAACAAACCTATCCAAAACCTCCTTAAACATAGTCATGAAAATGTTTCCTATTAGGTGTGGCATGGAATGAGGCCCCTGAATCTACCACCCAGATATCAATAATATTCTCTAATGAAAGAATAAAAGCACCTTTCAACACATCACATGTCACATTTGCTTCATGATTGTTCTCTTGTTGTGCATCTCCCTCTTTTCCCTTCTGATATTTGCAGTCTTTCTTCAGCTATCCTTCCTTCCCGTATTTTTCAGCACAATATCCCTGATCTGGAATTGGATCTTCCTTTCCTTGAATTACTATGATGTCTTGGGCTCTTTCCTCTCTCTAGTTTTCTTCCTCTAGTCTTTGAAGTCAAAGCATTACTTGTTGTATCACCTAAGATTTTCCTTCACATTTCCTTGCTAAGGATAGCACCAACAATATCATCAAACTTTAAAGTACTAGATTTAGAGACAAAATTACTAATAACCATCACTAAGCCATTCTAACTTTCTGGCAATGAGCACATAAACAATAGAGCCCTAAATTCATCATCAAAATTTACCCCTACATAATTTAACTAATTGGTAACCATGTTAAATTCATTTAAATGATCAACAACAGATCCACCTTCTGACATCTTCATATTAAATAGATGCTTCATAAGAAATACCTTATTTGAGGTTGATGGTTTTTCATATAGTTTGGCCAATTCCGTCATTAAACCTTTTATTGTCGTTTCCTTTGAAATGTTGAATGTCACTGACGTTGCTAGACACAGTCGTATTGTTCCTAGTGCCTTTCTATTGAGAAGATCCCATTCTTCGTTTTTCATACTCATTGGCTTCTTTGATTTTCCGCTCAATGGTAGGTACAGATATTTTTGATACAAATAATCTTCCATCTGCATCTTCCACAACTGGTAGTTGACAGCAATCATATGGGCGACATTTCTGCTATGTTAGGAACATGGATCCAACACAGCTGAAACAAAAAAACCTCTGAACAATCAAGAAGATAATCAAGCTCCACAACCAACACCAATAAACAAAGTGAATTGTTTCTAATGTTATGCAAAATCAAAGAAGTATTTTGGCAAGGGATCATTGTAATTCATTAAATAGAAAGTGAACTAGAAATGGATCCATAAATTGTCATGGATATTCCGCTAGAGAGTTTTTCACAACAAATTTGATAAATTTATACTGAAAATCTGAAATCTATACTATGAGGGTTTTTTTCCTTAGACTTATGGATTTATTAAGTTAATATTTTTATGCATGTGTTATATAAATTGTAAAAAATAGATATCAGATAAAAATACAATCACGCACAACCATAAAACACAAGATATGACCTGGGAAACTATTTTGGAGGAAATTCAACTAGAAGGTGAGGTTGCTCTACCCTTTGTTTCTTTGAATGGAAATGGATGCAAGTATAAAGAAGTGAGACATGTGGCCCATGGGCTACTATAGTTCACAAATCCTCTTTGTTCTCTCTCCATATCCACTATTGGCTACTCTGCTCATCTATGGAACAAAATGCACTCGAATATAATGGAACCCCTTTTCCTCCTAATGGCATGGTTATAATGCAACCCCATAGCCTACGAGTGGCTAAGTTTGAATCCTTAAAATCTTGATTAGAATTAAAATACTGAATCTTCTATAGTCTTATTCTTTCCCCTTTTCAATGAATAATGGAGGCTAACGTGGCATCCTCTCGAAATATGGTGGTGAAAATAGGAAGGTCAACATCCAGTGGTATAAATTTTTCATACGAGCTCTAATTGAGGTGATGCTTGCACCATTGGAAAGGTATCCATGTCTATCATAGCATTAGGGAGTGTCACACTTAAGCATAAGATTTTTACCCCCAAAAACCCATTGTTTGGTGCCCTAAACTATTTTCAAAAGGTTTTAGACCCCAATTTGCCAAATTGGGACCAGTTGGTAAAATTTGTCCTTTGAGTTGATTCCTCCACTTTTTCCACTCTAAAACATCAAGATGGATGAAAAATAATATAATTATATGATCCAAATCATACCTCCCCATTTTGGGAGGATTTTGGTCCCCAAAACTTTCTACTACATGAAATGAAGAAATTTTTCCTCCACCTTCTTTTGGGTGTACCATTTAGATTTCCTTGGAATCCATCCTTTCCAACCAATCTAATAAAGGTCATGCTACCCATATCTTGTAGTTTTAGACCTCTTCTACAAAATTGTATCCTCCATCAACTATGCCTGAGCTTCTCGAGCCAAATCCTCTACACAAGGTGGGACCTATTTCTCTTCCTTATCTAGCATGGAAGGCTCATAAAGTTTTAAATTCTCTACATTCACCACCAAGTAAATGCACAGTATGAGGGTAGATTGAGTCTATAGGCATTATCTCCCACCGTTTCTAGTATCTCAAAGGGTCCACATTACAAAGGCTTGATTTTCTTACTAGGACCTTGTAGTTGCTCCTTGTTCAATTGTAACCATACTTTGTCTCCCACCTTGAAGGACTTCTCTATTTTTTGTTGAATAAGATTGGCCTTGTAATTTCCCTATGAATTATATAACGTCTCTTGTACCTGTAGATAGATCTACCTAATCTTCTAAAAAACAATATTTTCCATTAAGGTATTCCCTGTAAGATCCTCCCTCGTTCCTCCTTTCTAGGCATGGGAAATATCCACCGGTGAAGGTGGAAAATATTCAAAACAAGTTTCAGATGGGAACTTACCAATAGAAGTGTGGACTGCTTTGTTATAAGAGTGTTGTATAAATACCACTTTTTCATCCCAAATATTTGAATGCTTATAATTGTGACCCCTCAAAAGATGCACCAAAGTCTTGTTGACTACTTCTAATTGCCCATTTTTTGTGGATGGAATGATTTATACATCTCCAACTTTACATTTATCTTCTCGCACAAGGTTGTCCAAAATGCACTAACAAATCTTGTGTCCCTGTCTGAAGTTATACTTCTTTGTATGCCAAAGTGCACCTATACTTGTCCAAAGAACAAGGTGGTTGCTTCTTGCCCACTAATGGTCTTTTTATAGGGAATTAGAACGCACATCTTGTTGAACATGTGTCAATTGCCACAAACAATTAGTCATGTCCCTTCCTAGTTTATGGTAAAATTCCCACAAATACCATGGAAATTATTTCCCAAGAATGAGTAGGTACACGCAAAGGATGATGTAGACCATGTTTCATGTTACTAGGCTTGTTGTTACAACAAAGAATTCATTATCTTATGAACCTAACAATATATTCTTGCATCTTGGTCCAATACATATATCTCTGCAAGTTAGCTACTATTTTCCCTACACTAAAGTGCCTTGCAACCTTGGATGTGTGAGCTTCTCTGATTAAAAACAAATGCTCACCTTTAGGAACACATAACTTATCCAGCCTCTATATCAATCCATCATATAGATGGTAGTCAATTGTGTGTCACCATTGTGCACATGAATTTGGCTTTTCAACTGTTGAAACACCTATATGAAGTCCTCATCCAATGAATATGCCTCTCTATATGCATCATTGATAAATGGTTCCATGAGCATAAGACTTCCCAAAGATATGATATTTGATGTGCATGGCCTTAAAAGAATGTTGGCTAATTTGTTTGTGCTACCCTTCTTGTACTTGATCACTAAATTAAACTATTATAAAACCTCCATCCACTTGTAATGCCCAGTTTGTTGTAGCTTACTCTAAGCCTGCAGTTACTATAGTGGTTGGTGAAATTTGTGGATTATTGTGTCCTTTCCCAATAGATAGTGTTTCCACTTCTTCATAGCTTGCACCAAGGCATAGAGCTCATTATTGTATGTAGGGTAGTCGAGAACCACCCCATGAAACACTTTAAAATGGTAGCATATTGGTCTTCCTCCCTGCATCAATATTGCTCTCATAGCACACTCTCTTGCATTTGCCTCTACTTCGAAGGGTTGTTGCAAGTTTGGTAATGCAAGAATCGATGCCTGAATAATATTCTTCTTTATCTTCTCAAATTCCCTATGCTAACCCTTTTTGTTAGGTCCCAATAATACTAGTGATTCCCCCATTACTATTGTCGTTGTATCCCTTATTGTTATTGTTGTGCCCCTATTTTCCCCATAGAATCCCTCTATTGTTATTTTTGTGCCTTTATATTATTATTGTTAGGTCGACTTGGTTATATTGTGACCTGATGAAAAGAGATCTTGGTTATTTGCCAAAATCCCCTTTCATTGTAAATTCTTCGATCCCGGACTTGTGGGTTATGGCCCACAAGGCCTTATCGGAAGCGATTTAACTTTTAAAACGTGGATCTTCATTACTATCGAGCATCCCTTTATCCACTTAACAACATCGTTTGAATGCCATTTATAATCACCACAATCATACATGATAGGTGTCAAGTACTAAAACTCTGCCACAAACCATAATACAAACACACGGGAGTATTGTATAAAGTCTGCTCCAATACACTTTATACGGATATCAAAATATGTATTATCGCCCCTATAAATATCGGCGATCCGCATCACTACCCAAGGCCGATGCGATGCAAGTCTTCGCTGCTCCGCCCAATTAGTCGGAAGTTGGAGATTACATAGATCATAGCCGTCGGCAATCTTACCAGTTTTGATGCGATTAACCGGAAATCACCAATCGACGTTTGTAATGCCGATTCTGCATTTCGCCTCTCTGGAATTCCGATTGCAATCCAGCTGGAATCGCTGTGGTTCAATTGGAAATTAACCATCGTAATTGAAATGCGTTGATGGCTTATACAGGATCCGATCCATATTAAACAATTTAAATACACGTCGCCCCAGATCCATCGTTATATTGAACGATGTGGTTCCTCTCCATGCTCCGATGTATTGTTAATCAGTGAATTCCAATTGCTCATTTTCAAAGCGCAACATTACCCAAACTGCATCACACGCATATAGTTATATTCGATCAACATGTATAACAGTTACACAACAATCCAGATCGCCATCGACCCTGAACTGATCGATGTCGATTGACAAACTCGCACATAGAATTAACTCATAGATTTAAGCTACAAAATCCATAGCTTGACACGCAGGAAATCAACAGAATATATTGTTTTAATTATATACAAAGATCGCTTACATCTAAGGCATTGCCGCCTTTAAAACGAGCTCACGCTCGGCTACATCTTGCTCACTAACAATTTCCTATCTATTATTTTTCTCCCTTCTGCACTCTATCTCTGTCATATATATATACACAAGAAGCATTAGATTGGAAGGATCGATCCGATCCTCTCCTTGTTTTTCTCCAGCAAAAGACTTCCATGACGCATGCATGGCAGATAACAATCCATCAAATCCTCTTTAAATCGGTTTTAGAGCAGATTTTCCTCCTGTTTTCCAGCTTGACTGTCCACGTCTTCATCACTCCTCTTGGATTTCTCTTTAAATTAGAAAAGGGTCAGATGCTCTTGCATCAGACTCCCGAGGTAAAAAAAAATTATGACCTCCTGGTCATATGCTTCTCCTGGTCCTTAGTAATTCTACCCACTGTATTCCTTCAGTGGCACTGCCTTCATGATCTTCTGTGAGTTGCAACCAACCTCTACAGTAACAATCTCCTCTGTTACACGATACCTCACCAAGCCCTCCGCACTCGGTCTTTTGGCATCCTTCTGGTTCTCTTCTCTGGAACCAATTGAGCACACCTTGCTCTAGGTTGCTGCAAATCTTCTCACCTTCCGCTGCCGCCATCGGCACGACAGTAAGACCATGAACTCTCCAGCTTTAACACAATTGTACCTCTTTCCCCTTCTGCTTGCATTCCTCTTCCTTCGCTCCGGAATCCTTCTCCCCGCAGGAAACTTTCCCTGCTCTGATACCACTTGATGAAAAGAGATCTTGGGTATTTGCCAAAATCCCCTTTCATTGTAAATTCTTCGATCCCAGACCTGTGGGTTATGGCCCACAAGGCCTTATCGGAAGCGATTTAACTTTTAAAATGTGGATCTTCATTACTATCGAGCATCCCTTTATCCACTTAACAACATCGTTTGAATGCCATTTATAATCGCCACAATCATACAAGATAGGTGTCAAGTACTAAAACTCTGCCACAAACCATAATACAAACACACGGGAGTATTGTATAAATTCTGCTCCAATACACTTTATACGGATATCAAAATATGTATTATCGCCCCTATAAATATCGGCGATCCGCATCACTACCCAAGGCCGATGCGATGCAAGTCTTCGCTGCTCCGCCCAATTAGTCGGAAGTTGGAGATTGCATAGATCATAACCGTCAGCAATCTTACCAGTTTTGATGCGATTAACCGGAAATCACCAATCGGCGTTTGTAATGCCGATTCTGCATTTCGCCTCTCTGGAATTCCGACTGCAATCCAGCCGGAATCGCTGTGGTTCAATTGGAAATTAACCATCGTAATTGAAATGCGCTGATGGCTTATACAGGATCCGATCCATATTAAACAATTTAAATACACGTCGCCCCAGATCCATCGTTATATTGAACGATGTGGTTCCTCTCCATGCTCCGATGTATTGTTAATCAGTGAATTCCAATTGCTCATTTTCAAAACGCAACATTACCCAAACTGCATCACACGCATATAGTTATATTCGATCAACATGTATAACAGTTACACAACAATCCAGATCGCCATCGACCCTGAACTGATCGATGTCGATTGACAAACTCGCACACAGAATTAACTCATAGATTTAAGCTACAAAATCCATAGCTCAACACGTAGGAAATCCACAGAATATATTGTTTTAATTATATACAAAGATCGCTTACATCTAAGGCATTGCAGCCTTAAAAATGAGCTCACGCTCGGCTACATCTTGCTCACTAACAATTGCCTATCTATTATTTTTCTCCCTTCTGCACTCTATCTCTATCATATATATACACACAAGAAGCATTAGATTGGAAGGATCGATCCGATCCTCTCCTTGTTTTTCTCCATCAAAAGACTTCCACGACGCATGCATGGCATATAACAATCCATCAAACCCTCTTTAAATCGGTTTTAGAGCAGATTTTCCTCCTGTTTTCCAGCTTGATTGTCCACGTCTTCATCACTCCTCTTGGATTTCTCTTTAAATTAGAAAAGGGTCAGATGCTCCTGCATCATGACCACTTAGACTCCTATATATAGAAAGGAGGTTTTGTCATTTGAATCATCGAAGAATTTTTCATTTGTGTAATGTAAAGGAGGTTTCCCTCTTGAAGAGGCTTATTTCTAAGGCGTTCATCTATCTTTTCTATCTTTTTGTGAGCTGGTTTCATAACATTTGGTATCAGAGCTTTGGATTCTAGGGTTTCACTCTCCAAACATGTCATCGTGGCATTTTCGCTATAATGTTTTTTCTGCGAGATTTCAGAAGCTAAAAACAAAACCCATTTGAGACGAAATCGCGTTGAACCTCCGGTCCAAATTTCAGATTTTGTCTCCCTATATTTTTGGAGATATGATGTGAGGAAGTTAGGATTGTTGCAAGCTCCAGAATTTCATCTAAAACAGGTCATCATGGATTTTTCACTATAACTATTTCGCTACGAAGTTTTAGAAGCTAAAAAAAAACCCATTTGAGAAGAAATCATTTTGAATCTCAGCTCCAAATTTGAGATCTTGTATCGCTATATTTGCGGAGATATAATCTGAGGAAGTTAGGGTTTTTGCAGACCCCCGAATTACATTCCAAACAAGTCACCTTGGGAAAATCGTCATAACTTTCGCTTTGAGCATCAGATTGAATTTTCGTAAGAAGTTACAGAAAGAGGATGGACTGTAGTTTTTTTGGGTATCATTTTCAAAACCTAAGGTTGAAATAGTGACCTGTAGCACGTCGTACAAGTTTTCTCTACTGAACCAGTCTATACTCAGGTCATCGTGGGAGATTTGGCATAACTCTTCATTGGAGAATCCAATCTTGATCAGACTTGCGGGGTTAGAAATATTACTCAAAGGGTTACCACAGGAAGAAATTTCAGACCTGGGAGATCCAAAATTATAGAGATACATCAGATTCAATATCGAGCTCCTACAAAGTGAAAAAAGGTGTGTAGTTTTTTTTAAATTTTTGCATAAGCTTGGTTTGAAAAATTAGTTTGAAGGAATTCAAAGGGCATAGTGAAGCATTATTATCGGTAATTGATTCCCCGAAGAAAGAAAATGGAAACACCTAGTAAGCAACCTGAAAGCTCTAGCATGACTCATGAAGAAGAGGAAGAAATGCAACATGATGTATCAAAATTACGAGACCAAGTGCAAAAAATTTCACTCGCACAAAAGGTAACAGAAAATAAGATGGATGGTTTAAAGAAAAATGTAGAAGCTAATATGGATGGTTTAAAGAAAGGTGTAGAAGCTAAGATGGATGGTTTAAATAAAGGTGTAGAAGCTAAGATGAATGATGTGGAAGCTAAGATGGACGACGTGGAAGCTAAGATGGATGGCATGGAAGCTAAGATGGACGATTTAAAGAAAGGCATGGAAGATTTGCAGACATATTTGAAAAAGTTTCTACAAGAAATGCTTACTAATGGCGAAAGAGTAGGAAAGGGAAGTCATGATGAGAACAAAATAAATGTTAATCATGATTTCATAGACTCTAATGTTGGATCAAAGAACCACCATGTTCCAAAGATCGATATGAGGAAGTTTGATGGCAAGGATCCCAGAACATGGATACTACAGATGGAGCAATTTTTCGATCTCCATAATGTGCAAAACACACAAAAGGTACGCATTTCAACTTTATATTTGGAACCAAATCAGTTTGTATGGTATTGATGGCTTTTCTCTCGTAAACAAATTGTCACTTGGGCTATTTTTACGGATGAAATGATAGCACATTATGAGAATACAAAAAGCAACACTTTTTTTAGCCAATTGATAAATCTCAAACAAAAGGGTTCAATGATGGAGCACATTGAGGACTTCCAAAAATTGAATATAAGGGTAAAAGATATTCCAGAGGAGCATAGGATTGATGTGTTCATAGGGACTTTAAAAGATAACATCCAACATGAGGTTTGCCTTTGGGAACCAGATTCATTGGAGAAGGCATTCAGGTTGGCAAGAAAAATGGAAAGAAAAATTATGGCAATACGGAAGCCTACCACTCACAATCACAAAGATGGAAGTGTTACTGCCCCTAGCAATCCACAACCTACAAGGTTGACACCACAACAATTGGAAGAAAAAAGAGCAAAAGGGCTTTGTTACAGTTGTGATAGCAAATACACTAAAGGTCATAAGTGTGGAGAGAAGAAATTATTTTACATAGATTATCAAGAGGACGAAGAAAAGGAACAAGAAATGTCAAAAGAAGAAGATATACACCAGGAATAAAACCTAGAAAAAGAAGAAATGAATCAGACCATATCTTGTAATGCATTGGCTGGAATTACCACTCCTCAAACTATCAAGATAGAAGGGCATATCAAGAAGAAAAAGGTAATAGTGTTGATTGATTCGGGAAGTACCCATAATTTTATTCATTGTAAGATAGCCAAGGAATTGAATTGCTTTCTATATCCAGCACCAGAGTGTCAAGTAATGGTTGCAAGTGGAGGAACCATAAATTGCTCAGGAAAGTGCCATAATATCAAGCTATCCATGGGAGAATATGTATTGAATAGACCAATTCTTTCCATTCCAATGGGTGGTGCTGATGTTGTACTAGGAGTCCAATGGCTACAATCCTTGGGTACAATAGCTTTTTATTTTCAAGAAATTTTCATGAAATTCTCTTCAGAAGGAAAGGAAGTTGAATTAAGGGGTATTGTAGGGAAATCGGGAAAGATAATCAGCTCTAACGGAATGACAAAGCTTATAAAGAAAGAACAACGAGGCATAATTGCACAATTATGTTCACTAGAGGTTCCCATATCGAAATCATCCATTTCTCCAGATCTCCAAAAAGTCTTGGACAATCATTCCAAGGTATTTGAGACTCCCAAAAGCCTCCCACCTATTCGTGATCATGATCATGCTATTAATTTGATTCTAGGAAGTGTTCCTCCAAACATCAGGCCTTACAGATATCCCTATGTCCAAAAGAGTGAAATTGAACGTATGGTTGCAGAAATGCTAGAGGCTGGTATAATTCAACCTAGTCAAAGTTCTTTCTCTGCTCCAGTAGTATTAGTTCACAAGAAGGATGGATCATGGCGCATGTGTCTAGATTATAGGGAGCTCAACAAGCTCACTATTAAAGATAAATTTCCCATTCATGTCATTGATGAATTATTGGATGAATTGCATGGATCAATTTACTTCACCAAGTTGGATCTTTGTTCAGGATATCATCAAATTAGAATGAAGACTGAAGACATTCCAAAAACAACATTTAGAACTCATGAGGGTCATTATGAATTTTTTGTCATGCCTTTTGGCCTTACTAATGCACCTTCTACATTTCAAGGTTTGATGAATTCCATTTTCAAACCCTTCCTTAGAAAATTTGTGTTAGTATTTTTTGATGATATACTAATCTACAACAAGTCTTGGAAGTATCATGTCCAACATGTTGACATGGTGATCAAACTATTGGAGGAGAAACAATTATATGCAAAAATCTCCAAATGTTTCTTTGGAGTACAAGAGGTGGAATATCAGGGTCATATTGTATCTCATGAAGGTGTTAAGGTAGACCCTAGAAAAATTAAAACCATTAAGGAATGGAAAATCCCTGCACCCATTAAGCATCTATGAGGATTTCTCGGGTTGACAGGGTATTATCACAAGTTTGTTAAGAATTATGGGAGAATAGCAGCACCTCTAACAACATTAATGAAGAAAGATGCATTTTCATGGACTCCAGAAGCAACAAAGGCCTTTGAACATCTTAAAGAGGAAATGTGCCAAGCATCAGTCTTAACTACACCGTACTTCACAAAAACCTTTTTTGTGGAATGTGATGCCTCAGGAAATGGAATTGGTGTTGTTTTAATGCAAGAAGAAAGACCCATTGCTTCAAAAGTTGTCCAATCAAAGGAAAGTATTTACACAAACCTATTTACGAGAAGGAAATGTTGGCAATACTACATGCACTTAAGAAATGGCGACCCTACCTAATGGGAAGACACTTCAAGGTAAAAACAGATCATGATAATCTTAAATACTTTTTAGAAAAAATATTATCTTCAGAAGAGCAGCAAAAATGGGTCACAAAGATGTTGGGTTATGACTTTGAAATCATCTACAAAAAGGGAAGCAAAATGTTGTGGCAGATGCACTCTCAAGAAAGGATGAGGATGTGGAAGCATTTCTTTGCGCCATTTCCATTATCCAACCAGATTGGATAAACGAAGCAAGGGATGAATGGAAGAATGACGAGGAAGTGTGGGCACTCATTCAAAAGATACAACAAGATTGCAGTACATATGATACATTTAGCTGGAAAAATGATTCGTTATGGTACAAGGATCGATTATACTCATGTAAGAATTCCCAACTCAAACAAAGGATTGTTAGGGAATTACACACCTCTCCCTTAGGAGGGCACTCAAGATTTCTAAAAACCTACCATAGGGTTAAAAAAGATTTTTTTTGGATGGCCTTAAATTGGATATTCAAAAGTTTGTGGCAGAATTTTTGGTTTGCCAGCAAAATAAATTTGAAACAATTAAGACCTCGGGACTATTACAACCTTTATCCATTCCAAGCCAACGTTGGGAGGAGGTTTTAATGGATTTTATCACAAGTTTACCCAAGTCCGAAGGAAAGAGTGTTATCATGGTGGTAGTTGACAGACTTACCAAGTATGCACACTTTTGTGCATTATCTCATCCATTTAAAGCGAGTACAGTTTCTACTGCATTTATGGAAACAATTCAAAAGCTACATGGAAACCCAAAGATTATTGTAAGTGACAGAGATCCCATTTTCACTGGAAATTTTTGGACATAATTATTTTCTTGTCTTGGTACTCAGTTAGCTCATAGCTCATCTTATCATCCTCAATCTGATGGGCAAACTGAGATAGTAAACAAATGTTTGGAAGGATATCTTCGTTGCTTTGTATCTGATACAATGGGTCAAATGGTTGGCTCTGGTTGAATGGTGGTATAACGCTTCCTTCCATACTGCAACAAAAATGACCTCATTTATGGCACTTTATGGATATCATCCACCATCCATCACATCATATTTAAGAGAAAATTCTAAGGTTCAAGCAATGGAAGATCACATCGAGCATCAACAACAAGTTCTCCAACTCTTAAAGGATAACCTCACCTTGGCGCAGAATAGAATGAAACAGCAGGCAGTTCAACATCGCAATGAAACAAGTTTTGATGTAGGTGATTGGGTATTCCTACGGCTACAACCATATAAACAAATGTCCCTCAAGCAAACTAAGAAGGGTAATAAATTATCACCAAAGTATTATGGTCTATACAAGGTGTTGCAAAAGATAGGTACTATGGCATACAAATTGGAGCTTCCTGCAGCTTCCCGAGTGCACCCAATTTTCCATGTATCATGCTTAAAGAAGGTTATAGGTGACAAGCTTCCAGTTCAAACAATATTGCTAGAAGTTGGTGAGGAAGGAAAAATCATATTAGAACCTGAAGTAGTGAAAGAAACAAGAACTCGATAGCTACGAAATCGATCAATTTCAAAGTATCTCATCAAGTGGAAGAACTTACCCGTTGAAGATTCCACATGGGAGGATGAGAATTTTATACAGAAGCATCCAGAACTACTCAAGCGTTGAGGACAACACTTTTTTGAAGGAGAGGGGCATGTTAGGTCCCTATAATACTAGTGATTCCCCCATTACTATTGTCGTTGTATCCCTTATTGTTATTGTTGTGCCCCTATTGTCCCCATATTGTTATTATTGTGCCCCATAGAATCCCTCTATTGTTATTTTTGTGCCTTTATATTATTATTGTTAGGTTGGCTTGGTTATATTGTGACCCCTTAGACTCCTATATATAGAAAGGAGGTTTTGTCATTTGAATCATCAAAGAATTGTTCATTTGTGTAATGTAAAGGAGGTTGCCTCCTCGAAGAGGCTTATTTCTAAGGCGTTCATCTATCTTTTCTATATTTTTGTGAGTTGGTTTCATAACACTTTTCCACTGGAAACTCTTGCCACTTGTTTTTATGGCGTGGAGTGGTGTTGCTACTATTAAAAAAAAGGCTATGAATTTCCTCAGGTATTATGTTTCCCCAATGAAACTCCCAACCTCAGAAACATTAGAAGGAATTGACCACTTCATGATGGCCTCCAGCGTGGGAAGATCTATCTTCATCTCTCCTCCACCTATCACGTACTCCAGATAGAGCAAAGACTATTGTGCAAATTCCCACTTCTTGATAAATATTTAATGCTTCTTTAATGTCTCTAGAACGTGAATCAAATGTGAGATGTGCTATTTTGAGGTAGCATTGTATACCAATCCATCATCCAAATATAAAATAACAAAAAAATCTATAAAAGGGTGTAGTATATCATTCATTAACCTCATAAATGTTGTTGGTACATTACATAATCCAAATGGCATGACTAACCACTCATACAAACCTTGTCTAATTTTGAAGGTAGTCTTTAATGTATCTTCTTCTCTAACTTTAACCTGGTGATATCTTGACTTTACGTCTAACTTGGTGAAGTATTTGGCTTGTTGTAATTGATCTAGTAGATCATTTAGCCTAGGAAAGGGGTACCTATTCTTGAGTGTGATTTTGTTTCACTCCCTGTAATCAATACACATCTACCAAGGCTCATCCTTTTTTGGCACAATGATGATCATTGACCTGCATGATGAGGTATTTGGTCGAATGACACCTTGTTCCAGTAACTCTTACAATTGTTTCTTCACTTTACTTTCTTCTATAAAAAACTACCTGTACAACCCAATGTTAGGAAATGGGGAATCTGGTGATAGATGTATCTCATGTGCCACTTCCCTCTTGGGCGGTAGCTCTTTAGGCTCCTAGAACACAACATTGTATGCTATAGTAACTCTTCTAGTTGTTGTGTATGTTCCTTAATATAGCCATCGAGGGATAAATTTTCTCTTACTAACTCTTCTACAAACTAATTCTCTTAAAAAGAGTAAACCTTACATCTTGCTAGAACTGATCAATTATTTTTCTTGGTTGGAACATACCAGCGAAATTTGGACTTGCCCTTATGTGTATTGATGGTGAAGTATGTTTCATCCTTGATGAGGAGGTATTGGATGTATCTCTACATGAAAATTGCATCCTACATGTATATATAGGATATTTCAAACACCACTCCGCTACATCAAGGGGAACTACATCTAGTTCTACTTCATCAATAAAATCAACAATGATAGCAAATCTAATTTTGTGACTGCTTAATTACCTTTATTTTTGCATTCGTATTTACCCATCCCAATGGATATGGGATTGGATGATCATGAACTTCCAATGCCAATTTTTGTACAAGCTATGTTGCAATGATATTTTTTTGTGATCCTAAGCCAAGTAGAGCATCAATCTTTGTCTTTTGGATTTGTATTTCTATATGGAAGAGTCTGGTCATTTATTGTTCTTCTCGTTGTTGAAGGCTATTCAGATTCACCCCCTTTTGCACTGATGTACAAAAAATATTCTCATTCATGTCCAAGCTATTTTCCACTTGATTACTCGAATCTATGGTCATGATATTTTTCTTCTTAGTATCTTTATTTTTGTTCTTTGGGTCGATCTCTATATGCAACATCTAGCACTTCTCTTATGTTTGATCATTAATGTTACAATGGTTGCAGTGGTTGTTGGTATCTTTGGACTGGTTTGTTGTGGTTGTTATGTTTTTTTCCCCTTTTCTCTTCTTGTTCCCCTCCTTGGAAGCTTCCTTTTTCTCTTTCTGCTTTGACCAACTTGATTTCCCTTTCTCCTAGCCTATGTTCAGGTACTATTCCTGTACAAAAGCCTTATCCCTTGATCTAAGATTGAATAGAATCACTTGCTTCATATATGCTTGTGTCGACCCCCTAAATACTTGAGGAGTACATATGGGTTATTTGGGGAGATACCCAACATTATGGCCATCTTTTCAATTTTTTTAGTGTACTATTGTACACTCCTCCCATGCTTCTTCCTAAAGTAATGCTACCAGATCCTTTTGTCCTCTACATACCCGATAAGGTAAAATTGTGACTTTATGAGGGTTTTTTGAAATCCTCACACTTAGTCATTGGAGGATCTCCTTCCAACATCAAGGTCTGTGTGTGGATTTCCCACTAGGTTAGGGCATGGCCCTATTATTTCATCCAAGAAAATGAAATCTTATGTTCTTCCACTATATCATAAACATTAAAATCAACTTCTAATTGTTATAGCCAATGATTTATCTATAGAGAACCAATCTCACCTTGATACAGCTTGATGTCAACCTTCGCTTCCATTCTGAAAAGGGATTGTGAATATTTCACAACACTCTAATTGGGTTGATCCTTTTGGGGTTATTTCTTAGACTCCCTCTTTGATTCTTCTCGATCTGTGGATTTCCCCTCTTATCTGACCTACGCATTAGAACCTCCATCTTCTTTGAATATCCCGATATTATTGATTAGGTCTACCATGAGGATGCTCACATAACATTTTATATCTACGACTTTTGTTTCTTATCATGCAAACCTCCCCTCCACAAAATTATGAGGGTTTTTAACACATTTGTTGGCCATATATGGTGTTTTATGAATTTTGATCTAGTTGTTCTACATCCCATACATATCCCGAAAATATAATTAAAGAAACCTACTTTGATACCAATATGATCCATAAATCACCATGGATTGTTCACTGGATAATTCATCATAATAGATATGATAAAGTTATGCTGAAAATATGAAATCTATAAGATGACGGTTTTTTTCTTGAGAGTTCTAGATGTATTAAGTTATTGATTTTATTCATGTAATATAGAAATTTTAGAAAATATATAATAGAAAAAATGCAATCAATCACACCATAAAACACAATATGTGACCTAGGAAACCCTTTTGAGAGAAAACCCAACTAGAAGGTGAGGCTGCTTTGCTCTCTCTTTCTCTTAATGGAATTGGATTCAAGTACAAATAAGTGAGACCTATGGCTTGTCAACTGCTACAATGCAATTTTTTTTATTTTTTTTCTCTCTCTCCCTATTCACTCTAGGTTACTCTACTCATCTATGGAAAAAAAAACAACCGAATAGAATAGAACCCCTTTTCCTTGTAGTGGCCTAGTTATAACATAACATGATAGTCTACTAGTGGTTAAGTTTGACTCCTTCAACTCTTAATTGGAGTTACAATATCGAATCTTCTAGAGTCTTCTTCATCACTATCATGTGGCTATCCCAGTTTCCATGAATAATGTGGCATCGTCTAGAATTATGGTGGTCAAAACAAGAAGATTGACTTCCGAGTAGCATAATTGTTGCATATAAACCTTTATTAATGTCATTCTTACAACGTTGGAAAGGTATTTGTGTATATAATAGCACTAAGGAGTGTTTCTCTTAAGCGAAAATGTTTGATTTATAAACAACCATGGATTTTCCATTGGAAATTTCATCCTAATAGATCTAATAAATTTATATTGAAATTTTGAAATCTATACTATTAGGGTTTTTTCCTTAGACTTATGGATTTGTTACGTTATTTTTTTAATGCATGTAATGTAGAAATTGTAGAAAATAGAGAACAAAAGAAAATACAATCACTCACAACCATAAACTACAAGTTATGACCTAGGAAACCCTTTTGGAAGAAAACCCAGCTGGAAGGTGTGGCTACTCTTCTCTTCCTCTGAATGGAAATAGATGCAAGTGCAAAGAAGTAAGACTTGTGGCCCATGGGCTACTACAATGCACAAATCCTCTCTTTTTTTTCTCTTTTTTCTTATCCACTTTCGACTACTCTACTCATTTGTGGAACAAAATTCACTCGAATAGAATGGAACCCCTTTTCCTCCAAGTGGCTCAATTATAACACAACGTGATAGTCTACTATTTATTAAGTTTGACTCCTTCAACTCTTAACTAGAGTTACAATGTCAACTCTTCTAAAGTCTTCTCATCATGATCACATGAATATCCCCCTTTCCATGAATAATAGGGGCTAATATAGCATCCTCTCAAATGATTGTGGTCAAATTATGAAGGTCAACTTCCAAGTGACATAACTTTTGCATACGAACAATGCACAAATACTCTCTTTTTTCTCTCTCCCTATTCACTCTAGGATACTCTACTCATCTATGGAACAACAAACAATCGAATAGAATAGAACCCCTTTTCCTCATAGTGGCCTAGTTATAACATAACCTGATAGTCTACTAGTGGTTAAATTTGACTGCTTCAACTCTTAATGGGAGTTACAATATCAACTCTTCTAGAGTATTCTTCATCACTATCATGTGGCTATCCTATTTTCCATGAATAATGGGGGGTAACGTGGCATCCTCTAGAATTATTATGGTCAAAACAAGAAGATTTACTTTCGAGTGGCATAAGTGTTGCATACAAACCTTGATTAAGGAAATTATTACACCATTGGAAAGGTATTTGTGTATAGAATAGCAATAAGGAGTGTTGCACTTAAGTGAAAATGTTTGATCGATAAACAACGATGGATTTTCCATTGGATATTTCCTAATAAATTTATATTGAAATTTTGAAATCTATACTATTAAGGTTTTTTTCTTTAGACTTATGGATTTGTTACGTTATTGTTTTTATGCATGTAATGTAGAAATTGCAGAAAATAGAGAAAAAAAACAAAATACAATCACTCACAACTATAAAATATAAGTTATGACCTAGGAAACCCAGTTGGAAGGTGTGGCTACTCTTCTCTTCCTCTGAATGAATATAGATGCAAGTGCAAAGAAGACTTGTGGCCCATGGGCTACTACAATGCACAAATCCTCTTTGTTTTCTCTTTTAGCTTATCCACTTTTGACTACTCTACCCATTTGTGGAACAAAATGCACTTGAATAGAATGAAAACCCTTTTCCTCTAAGTGGCTCAGTTATAACACAACCTGATAGTCTACTAGCGGTTAAGTTTGACTCCTTCAACTCTTAACTAGAGTTACAATATCGACTCTTCTAGAGTCTTCTCATCATGATCGCATGGCTATCCCCTTTTCCATGAATAATATGGGCTAATATGGCATCCTCTCAAATTATTGTGGTCAAACTATGAAGGTCAACTTCCAAGTGGCATAAATTTTGCATACAGACTCCTATTGAGGTGGTTCTTGCAATGTTGGAAAGTATATGTGTGTAGAATATATGGTTGTGCATGGCTTAAAAATATATGGTTGCACTTTGTATTGATATTTTTGGCTTGAATGGAACAAATATAGGGTGATAGGTGGTATTGATTGTTACGCTCTTATATAGGATGTGATGCTGTTATGGATTGTAACATATGGAATACACAAAGCACAAGCATTAAGGTTTGAAGTATTGATTCAAGCACATTAATAACCATGTTGTATATACTAACTAATAAACAAAGTAAATTGTTTCTAATGTTATGAAAAATCAAATAAATATTTAGGCATCGGATCATTTTAATTCATTAAATAAAAAGTGAACTAGATACAATGGGAAGTAGAAAATAAAGGTTACCTTGGAGAAAACCTAAAAGAAAACTCCAACAATGAATGGTTATGCTTAATCTTTATTTCTCAACAATGGCAGAACCACAATGGAGTTTGACTCTCAAGAACATTTACAACTAGATAATGACAATTTTATTCAACATTCCTTCTCTTCTCTACCAAAAATCCCCTTGTCAATTATTGTGTTTTGGTTTATAGGTTGTGTTGGCTTTGCTAGGAGTAGTTGGAAGGCCAAACATCTTCGTGTCTTTAGCTTCCTATTTATAGTGCTCTTCCTCTCCCTTTATCTTTTATTGGAAATATTCGAATCAAAGTTCCCTTTTTGTCTCTTTTCTCTTTTATTTTCAATACTTAAATGGAAACATGTCATTTCTTAGGTGAGTGGTGATTGGTGTAACTAATATGGGTCCCTTCATATTGTTAACTACACCATATTGCTTTGTCATTTACTTCCGTAAGAAAAATTTTCTATTCCATAGACAAAAGATTCTAGTTTTACCAAATGCTTTGCATTAATATGAGCTATTAACCATTGATTTTATTTATTATGAATCTATTTGGATTATTTGAAATATGATATTTTTAAAAAACAATCCTAGATAATTTTATGTAATGCAACTAATAAAGTTAAAACTAAAAGAAAAACTTAGTGTAATGAAGGTGTTTGTATAAATTGACTCCCTAAGAATATGTTTCAAACATTATCTCTTCTATTTCAATGTTTTCATTATTTTGTCTTCGACAACTTTCTTTATAAATTTATTTCTTTTCTAATCTACAGTGCCTTAAATTACTATCTCATAAATACTAATACTTTTCTTTAAAAAAATAATAAAATTTCATATCAAAATATTATATATATATATATATATATATATATATATATATATATATTAAATATTAAAAAAATATTAAATTAACAATATTAATAAAAATATATATAATCATATTAATATTAGTCATAATGCAGTGCTCATATGATATATGTATTGATCTTTATACTTTTTAGAAAATAACAATAATATAACAACACTCTTAAGTGACCTACCAATATTAACAAATAAATTGATAACTAACTTAAAAGCTTTATGATTGAAAAGCACTATATAACGACCATACTGATAAAATATATGCATATTTTTTTAACATGTTGGGTTGTAGTCAAAACTCTACTTTTGCAATTCATTGCCCATTATATAGCAATCCTATTAGTAAAATATATGTATATATTTTTAAACATATTGTGTAATTTTATTGAAAACTTTTGCAATGAAATCCATTGCAATTTTTGTTTTTATAAAAACCTTTTATTTCAATAAAGATATTATGTTTCAGGTTCGTATAAATATTTTTCATTTAAACAACATATATGAATTATAAATTATATTAGTATGTAGATTTTCAACATGATGATAACAAATTTTAGAATAATATGTGATTTTGTTTGGGCATACATTTTAATGAACACTTTACTTATTTTCAAGGATAGAAAGCTCATGTGACAAAGAGTGTCAGAACACGTATAAAGGGAGGAAATAATTCAATCATTAGAAAAATAAAATGATTATGAACTTAAATTAAAACTAAAATTTATTAATTAATTTCGAGAATAGGAAAAGTTCAAAGTGAAATAAATTTATAATTTTTTTAAAACATAAGTCAAATTGAATTAAGATTGGGATTAGAGTGGTGACTAAAAATATAATTAAAAATAAGTAAATTACGTTTAAAAAATATAATTAAAGGTGTTAAAATAAATTAATAATAAAATTCGTCTTAACGATTAGCTCAATTGGTCAAGTTCTCTTCATTAAAAGCATCTCGCTATTGAGAGGTCACGAAGTCAATTCTCCCCCTTCAACACTCTCGGGTTAGGCTTGTTAATGTGCCGACGGGAAGTGATCCCCTCGGGTAGATCTTCCGAGAACAATGTTTTCGTGGACGTAGCGGACATCGATCTCCAGAGTCAGTGAACTACTTCCAAATAATAATAATTTATTCAAATTGAATTTAATATTAAATAAATTATAGGATAAATTTTAAATGAAAGAGAGAAAGTTGAATTATTATTAATTAATGAATTGAATGAAATAAAGAATGGAATTAAATATTTCTATTAGATATGGGAAATGAAAAATAAGGGAAAGTAGAGTTTGGGAACCTTCCTAATTTTCACGTTGATGCGGGAGAGCCGAAGCGACTAGGGTTTCCAAAGCTAGTGGAGTTCGACTATAATGGAGAGTGGTAGGGGAGGGAGCTCGGCTCCCTCCTATAGAGACGCTGTGGCCAGCAGAAGCAAATCACCGATTGGAAACAGTAGAGTCTATATGAATGACAGGAACAGGGATAAGGAAAAGGAAACAGATGGGACCAAAACAAAAGAAAACAACAGCACAAAGGACAAAGAGGAAGAAGACAAAAGTCTAGGTTCAAGAGACAAAAAATAAAAAGGACCTTGCAAACCAAAAGCAGAAATCACTCCTCGAATAATTTTAAATGATCATGCTCTGCAGGAGCACAGAGAACACATGGGGACCTACACCATTATCTGTAAATTCATGGGACTATGGCCCACTGAAAAGGCTTTGCAGACATGGATCAAGTTTCACTGGAAACCCAAAGGAAGCATTGACCTACATCTTGGGTCAAAAGGATTCTTCACAGTGGTGTTCTCAAACATCGAAGATAAAGACAAAATATTTGAAGGAGGACCTATTTTTTGTTGTAGCGGGTCTCTATATGAGACCGTGGAGAATGAACTTTGTCCCAGAGAGGGAGACTTTCTCTTCGGTTCCTGTGTGGGTTAGGCTCTAATCTCTACCTCTGGATTATTGGCAAGCTGAATCGTTGGCAACCATAGGCAATAAACTAGGACGCTTTGTTAAAATTTCTAAAGCCACAAAAAGGGGAAAATACACCTCCTTTGCTAGGATATGTGTGGAAATGGATCTATCAGGAGTGCTTCCGGATGAAGTTATCTTGGAAGTTTTAGATGAGGAGTGGGTGTAGACAGTAGACTATGAGCATATCCCTTTCAGATGCCGAAGATGCCATGAACATGGGCATCTGTTAAGAAACTGCCCTCTCAATAAAGAAGATAACAAAGAAAAACTTAATACAACGAAGAACACAGGAAGCTTTCAGAAAGTGGTTAATAGAGGAAGGGGAGGAAAAACGGGATCAAACCAACAACATACCGAGGAGCAGAAGGGTAGTCAGAATAAGTTTCAAGTGCTATAAGAGACTGAAGAAATCACAAAAGAGAACCAATATCAGGAGGAGGAAGCTAAAGAAAAAGAAAAAAACGAGGACAAAAATCAATCTCTAGATATGGATTCTCAAAGAGAGACCATGAAAAGTGATATAGAAATGGAAATGGACCAGGAAATGACCCAAAGTGAAACAGATCTGGAAGAGCATGAACTACAAGAAATTCTAGACAAGGAAAACTTGGATCTGGAAGGATTCCTAATGCAGGGAACCAAAGGAGGAATAGATTCTCTGCCTCAAGAAGAATGCAACAGAATACAACAATTGTTTTTATGGAAAACTTAGGAACCAAGGGCCGGAAAAAAATAAAAACAGCCACAAACAGGAGCACAGAGGGGTGAAAACAATGAAATTAGCTCCAGGATTAGCCACTAGAAATCCAGGAAAGAAAAGAGGCAGAAAAAAGCAAAATGAGCTCTTGATGGAGCATGGAAAGATAATGATAGATTCGTGTAAGATGAAAGATCTAACCAGTTACTCCTTTACAAATATTTAATTATGAAGTTCATATCTTGGAATATTAGAGGTCTCGGTAGTAAAAGAAAACAAAGAATGCTAAGTAACAGAATGAAACTAGCAATGCCAGAAATAATCTTCATTCAAAAAAAAAATGCTCCATTCAGAAAATAAAACAAATCCATAGCAAATGGCTTAGTAAATTTGAGTTTCTAGAAGTCAAAGTAGAGAACACCGCTGGAGGGATTCTCACTCTTTGGAACCCCCAAAAAGTCAGCATAGTAGATGCGAAGGCATCGAGAAATTATTTATCAGCGATCATTCAACCGGTGGGGATGGCTGATACCTTCCTAGTTACGAATGTTTATGGTCCTCAAAGAATAGATGAGAAACTTAGATTTATTGACTCCCTGGTAAATCTCAGAAGCAAACATGAAGAAATCCCTTGGGTCATTGGAGGAGACTTTAACATGATTAAATCTCTTTCAAAAAAAAAGGGAGGTACCAAAATCCTAAGTAAAGATTTAGTAGCGTTCCATTCTTTCACAAAAGATATGAAAATGGTTGACTCTGAAATTCAAAATGGCCTTTTTACTTGGAATAACAAAAGAGGAGGTAATGCCCAGGTTGCCTCCAAGCTAGATAGATTTTTGATCTCCGAGAAGTTGATGCTCACAAATAAAGAAATATCAGCAAGTATTCTCCCATTTGGAGGCTCAGATCACTGGCCGATTCAATTAGAAATCAAGGGGATCGATTCTCCCAGGAATAGACCCTTTAGATTTGAGAATATTTGGCTCTCCCACCCAAATTTCATCAGCAACATTGAAAAATGGTGGTCCGAAGATCTCTAATTTCAGGGCACCAAAATGTTCCTCCTTCATAAAAGACTAAAGCACATAAAACTCAAACTCAAAGAATGGAACAAGAAGGATTTTGGCAACATTTTTGTAAACAAAAAATCAGTGGAAATCAAAATGCAAGAACTAAACCAAGCAATGATCATAGATGGTTTTGATAAAATCAAAAGTGAGCAAGCTGAAAAACACAACCAAGAATGGGAGAATTTATGCAAACAAGAGGAAATATTTTGGAAACAAAAGTCTAGAGTTCAATGGCTCAAAGAAGGTGAAAGAAATACTAGATTTTTCCACAGATCCACCATAGCCAATAGAACGCACAATAGAATCTCTTCGATATTGAATGAAGATGGGGAGCTTCAGACCTCTCACAGGAATATTGAAGCTGTGTTGGTTCAGCATTTCAGAGGCATCACAAAAGAAAATAATCTAGACAGAGATCAACACATCAAGGAAATTATAAAGAATATCCCCAGGTTGGTGTCCAGAGAAGATAATTTCAACCTAAATAAACCAGTAACCGAAGCAGAAGTCAGTGCGGTTATCAAAGATATGCAGAATGGCAAAGCTCCAGGTCCTGATGGTTTTAATGTAGATTTTTTCAAAGCCTGCTGGAATGTGGTCAAACAGGATATTTTGGATGTTGTAGAGGACTCTAGAAGAAGCAGATCCATTCTGAAAGCCCTCAACACCTCCTTCATCTCCCTGATCCCCAAACAGGACTCTGCCATGTCTCCTGATAAGTTCAGACCCATTGCTTTATGCAATGTGGTTTACAAAATCATTTCCAAGATTCTGGCCAGCAGACTCAAACCTCTTCTTCCTTCTTTGATTTCAGGGGAACAGTCTGGTTATGTTGAAGGAAGGCAAATCCTGGACAACATTATTCAGGCTCACGAGGTTGTTCATTCACTCACTAGTAAAAGGCAGGCCGATATGATTATGCAATTAGACATTGCAAAAGCGTATGACAAGGTGAACTAGATTTACATCAAAAAGGTCCTTTCTGCTTTTGGGTTTGATCATGACTGGATCAGATGGGTTATGGCTATGGTCACTTCACCCAGCTTTTCAATTCTGGTGAATGGCTCGCCCTCAGAGATCTTTACTCCCTCCAGAGGCCTCAGGCAGGGAGACCCACTCTCTCCCTTTCTCTTTATCCTCATGATGGAAGGATTGGGCCGAACCATTAGAAATGCTAAAGTCTTAGGAAAGATCAAGGGCCTCCAATTAACGGAGAACGGTCAAGCATTGACTCATCAACAATTTGTGGATGACACTATGCTGCAGGGTATCCCCACAGTCAAAGAAGCTTCAGCGTACAAGCAAATCCTGAATGACTTTGCTTTGGCGTCAGGTATGGAAGTTAATCTCTCCAAATAAATTTTTTTTTCTTAAACACTAATATTGCTATTCAAAGGAACATCTCCAGAATTCTGGGATTCCAAAGGGATGTCCTCCCTTCAAAGTATCTGGGAATTCCCCTCATAGCTAAACCATTGCACAAGAGTATCTGGGAACCGGTGCTCAACAAGATGCAAGACAAGATCAAAAAATGGACTTTCAAATCGTTGAACCTGGTTGGAAGGTTGATTCTAACAAAGGAAGTTCTGCAGGCTATCCCTGTTTTCTTTTTATCAGCCCTGCCAGCTCCCAAAGGGGTCTTACAGCAATTCAGGAATATTCAGAGAGACTTTCTTTGGGGAAAGGAGGAAACTAGGAAGAAATGGGCACTAGTTTCTTGGGATAAAATCTGCAAACCCAAAAGTCATGGAGGACTAGGCTTAGATGATCAGGAGATTCTGAGTAATGTTTTAGGTGCCAAGCTCTGGTGGAGATGGGTTAAAGAACCAGAGGCGCAATGGGCCATAACCTGGAAAGAAAAATATGCGAGCTCCTGGCAAACAAATGATCTTATAAGAATGTCAGGAAATATTAAAGGCTCTCACATCTGGAACAAAGCCTGGAATAACAGAAGCCTAGTTCAAAACAATAGCTTCTGGGAAATCAGAGTAGGAGACCAAGCTCTCTTCTAGGAAGATAAATGGCAACAAGAACCAATGTTGTTAAGAGAGGACTTTATGAGTCTCAAGCAGGAAACCAATTCCCAAGGATTAATAAAAGTTAGAGATTTCTGGAATCTTCCTCATGACAATGACAAGTGGAGAAGCTGGAAAAAATTATACTGCAGAGGGGACAACCACATAAAAGCAAAAATAGAAGAACTCATGAGTATATTAAATCAAAGGAAGATCTTGGTAACAGATGGGCCGGATCAGTTAAGATGGGGCCAAAACAAAGAAGGTATCTTTAATATCAAGGAAGCAAAAAGAATAATCCTAAACCTAGATCCATGCATTTTGGCAAAATCTTGGCAAAAAATTTGGAGCCACCAAGGGTGGATGAAGATCAAGCTGTTCATGTGGTTAGTTCATCACAAGAAAATTTTAACTTGGGAAAACATTCAGAAGAGGGGGGTTATGGGGCCTTCTAGATGTCAGTTATGTGAAGCTCAAGAGGAGACAATGGAGCATATTCTCAACAGCTGCACCTATACCACCTGGTTGTGGGATTCTTTTAACACCATTTTTCAACAGACAGATAGAGACAAAGGTAGTATCATTAACACCCTGAACAGGTGGAGAAAAAACTTTTCAGAGCATGAGATCCTTAATTTGGCCTGGACCTTTACGCCAAGCTTCATTATCTGGAATGTGTGGAAGGAAAGGAATAAAAGAATTTTCAAGGATGAAAAAACTACTCCTCTTCGCATAATGGATCTGATCTTAAAGCAGATTAAGGAGACAGTTTCCACCACTGTGCACAGTTGTCCCAAGAATCCTCCCACTGCGCTTGAATTGAGAACTCTCAAGCATCTGGGTTTGCAAGAGATCATCCACCATGGTCCTAGCAGAAACGAAAGAGTGTTGGAAATGGAAAAGGAGTTCTGGCATCCGCCACCGAAAGGTTTTCTGAAATGCAATATTGATGGGGCTTCAAAAAGCAACCCGGGGACAACAGGTTATGGAGGGGTGTTAAGAGATGAAGAAGGAAAAATAATCTTCACTTTCCACTGTCATCTAGGCAAAGCCACCAACAACATGGCTGAATTAATGGCTTTGGAACAATGTCTAGAGCTTCTTAAACTTAATCACAGCTCAAATGTCATTATCGAAGCAGACTCAGAGATTTCTATAAATGCAGTTAAGAAAATCAGTTATGGAACAATGCCAGAAAGAGTCTCAAAACATTGGAGACTAATACAAGTGTACCAGAGAATCCAAAAACATCTCCTTAGTCTTCGAACTGTTAGCTTCAATCATGTTTGGAGGAAAGCCAATAAACTTGCAGATTTACTGGCCAACCAAGGAGTGATAAATTCCGAATGTAGGATTGAAATGAAGTGGCAGGAGATGCCTCCAAGCAGGTTAAGAGCTCTCTGCAATGAACAAGCTGTAGAGGATACAGAAATTTTCAAATATTGGGCACGAGGGTCAGGCACAGAATAAAGCTTTCTATGCAAGTTCTTACACAGAACCGTGGTCGGCTCTTTGAAAAAGGGCAAACTCTGAACGGTGACAGCTTCCTTTGGTTTACTGAATGCTTCGGCGGTGAGCTCCATGGTCAATTTAAGTGGATTGAAAGGTTGGATTGCTCCCACGAGGGAAATTCCACTCTACCCCTCTTTCGGCGCGGTAAACCAGGCTTTGAGTGGTTTTCCAATGATCGCGAGGCTTTCAAATGGTAAGTGGTTTTGGTGTGTTGAGAGCGATTCCACTAGGCTCTCAACACGTGGCTTGGGTGGGGTTCGTGAAACCACCCTTCATCGCGCCTTAAAGTTCTTGCTTCTTGGCTTTCCGATTTCTCTCCGAGTCGTCCTTTCTGGCAGTGGCATTCGACGGTCAGATTTGGTTGGGCATTTCAGTGGGGCCGCTTCTATTTTCAATCTTTGCGAGTTAATGAGGGATGGGTTCGCGGCGCTCGACTTTGGGTCAACGCTTAACTGTGAGGACCATTGGTTAAGTTATCTTGTCCTTTAGTTTGTTGGTGGGTCACATCTTTGGCTGTACGGCCTTGAGAAATTCATGCCTTTTGTATTTATTGTAACTTTACTTTTGGGTTTTTGAAATAGAAGGAAAGTCTCTTGCTTCAGAAAAAAAGAAAAATAAGGGAAAGTAAAGGAAAAAAGGGGTAGGAGAACAAAGAAAGGAGAGAAAGGATAGAAGGGAGGGAGGTGGGAAGTAAGAGAACATAAAGGATAAAAGACATGTGGGGCGGAGGGGGAGGCATCAACAGAATTATGAAGGGGAAGGGGATACTAAGAATGGTTAGTATTGACATTAGTGTTATGGGAAATTAGATTTATTGGACAAAAAATGGATAGTGGGTTTCCAAGAATGGCTCAGTCGCTCCATTTCTTGACCAATAAAGCTAATTTCACTAACACCAATGTCAATCCTAACCACTCTTAGTACCCCCTTCCCCTTCATTGTTTCCCTGATCTTATTTTTTCCTTGATCCCTTGTCCCCCCCATGTTGAGATTTGTAGCTTGGGAGGTACTCTAAACCCTAGGCTTGAGGGTTGTGGAGGAGTTGGTACACAAGTGTAGCTTGTGGCTGTGAAACCCAAGCTTGGGGTTTCGTACCCATCGATGTTGGGACCAAAACCTCATGTGATGGTTGGAGATGATAGAGGACGTTGAGACGAACCCAACGCATCAAAAATCATCAAAATTCGAGTTGTAGAACTTGAGATATGAATTTTAGAATGTCGTGTATGGGATTTTTTATGAAGGAGACAAGTAGGTCTATCTGCTAGAGGCCTAATGACAGTTGTATAAGCCCACCAAGGGCATGCATTGGAGCCCTTGAGAACACTATAAATTAAGGTCATGTGAGAGGCATGTCTAACACATCCAATGATCATCTATCATCATAGATACCTTTGAATTATGGTGCGGATCTAAGGTAGGATGCAAGGAGGTAAGAAGGACGAGTTTGGCACCTGTTTGGAGGAGGTTCTCTTGTGTTTTGGGTGTGTAATTCTTATAGAGGTAGGCCATAGGTGTCTTAGGCATGTTCCAGCAAGTGTGGAGGATTGGAAGGGCAACAAAAGGGCAGTGGTTCCCAAGTAAAGAAAGTTGCAGGTTTGAGGTAAGGTTTGGTGTATTTGTGTGTGGATCTAGCACTATTATGGGCTACAAGGATAGGTCGCTACAACAACACGTTGTGGAGGTTTGTTGAGAGGGATGATAGGGCTAGAGAGAGACCCTATCTCCTATCCACAAACTTCTAGAGGAGGCTACAACCCAAACATTGGTATCTTCTTGTGCTAGGGGATTGTTTTGTGTTGTTGTTCTGGGTAGAGTACAAGGGGGTGTCATGTGAAGCTTTCTAAGGCCAAGAAAAATGCTTAAAGAGCCTTGTGTGGACAACATAGATGGGGATACAATGATTTGTGAAGGGATTTAGGGATTTTAGGTATGCCCTAACTAGACTGCTACATACATAGATCCCAAGGAAAGGTGGCAGTAGCAGGGAGTTGCAAATGTCATCTTGATTGACGATTGGATGCTAGAGGATGAGGGTCATATGATAGGACAAGTTAAGAAATATGTTGGTAGCCAAGAGGAGAGTTTTGTAGGTGTGAGGATGCCCTAACTAGAGTGCAGATGGTACAACAAGGATTGGTCACTCGTGGTCTAGTGGAGGGAAGCGTGAGAGTGGACCAAGTGTGTTAGGTCCCTATACTTCTAGTGTAACCCCTTATTGTTATTAGTGTAACCCCATTATTGTATTATTGTGCCCATGTAGTCCCCATACTGTTATTATTATGCCCCATAGAATCCCAATATTGTTATTGTAGTGCCCTTACAATATTATTGTTATGTAGGCTATGATTGTATTGTGGCCCCTTAGACTCCTATATATAGAAAGGAGGTCTTGTCATTTGTATCATCCAAGAATTATTCATTTGATTAATGTAAAGGAGGTTTCCCCCTTGAAGAGGCTAATTTTTAAGTCGTTGATTTATCTCTTCTTCTATTTTTTGAGCTGGTTGCATAACATTTGGTATCAGAGCTTTGGATTCTAGGGTTTCACTGCTTCAAACAGGCCATTGTGGAATTTTCACTATAATGTTTTTTATACGAAGCTTCAGAAGAGGAAATTAAAACCCAATAGAACCAAAATCTTGTTTCACATTGTGTACAAATTTCAGATTTTATCTTGCTATATTTTCATAGATATGATCCGAGGAAGTTAGGGTTTTTGCAGGCTCTAGAATTCCACCTTAAACAGGTGACCTTGGGAAAATCGTCATAACTTTCTCTCTGAGCATTAGATTTGAATTTGTAAAGAGTGAAAGAAAGATGATGGGTTTTAGTATTTTTGATATTAATTTTAGGGCCGAAGGTAGAAACAGTGACACATGGAAACTCCATACAAATTAGCTCTACTGAATCAATATATAATTAAGTCATCATGTGAGATTGGGCATAAGTATTTCTTGAAGAATCCAATATCAATAAGACTTGTATATTTGTAAAGAAGACTTAGAGGGATACTACAAGATGAAATTTCAGAACTTGGAGATCTGAAATTACAGACTTACAATAAATTCAATATCTAGCTCCTACAAAGTGGGAAACAAAAGTGTGTAGTTTTTAAAATTTGCATAAGTTTTGTTTGAAAAAATAGTTTAAATTGATTCAAAGGGCATAGTGAAGCATAGATATAATTTTTTTATTTCTAAATGACTCAAAGAAAAAAAATAGAAACACCTAGTAAGCAACCCGAAAGCTCTACCATGACACATGAAGAAGAGATGCAACATGATATATCAAAATTACGAGACAAAGTGCAACAAATTTTGCTCTCACAAAAAGTAACAAAAGCTAAGATGGATGGCTTGAATAATGGAATCGAATCTAAGATAAATAGTTTTATCTATGGCATGGAATCTGAGATCGATGGTATAGGAGCAAAATTGAAAGGCAACATGGAAGATTTGAAGAAAGACAGGGAAGGTTTGAAGGAAGGTTGGACAAAGTTGCTACAAGAAAGGCTTCCTAATGATGAAAAGGTAGTAGAGGAAACTCATGATGAGAACAAAAGAAATTTTAATCCTAATTTCATAGAATATAACATTGGATTGAAGACCCACCATATTCCAAAGATCGATATGTGGAATTTTGATGGCAAAGATCCTGTAACATGGATACTATAGATGGACAATATTTTGATCTCCATAATGTCCAAAACAAACAAAAGGTGTGTATTACAACTTTATATTTAAAACCCAATGAGCTTGTATGGTATCGATGGATTTTCTCTCATAAACAAATTGTCACTTGGTCAGTTTTCACAAAGGAAATGATAGCACATTATGAGGATACAAATAGAAACACCTTCTTTAACCAATTGATAAATCTCAAACAAAAGGGTTCAATGGAAGAGCACATTGAGGACTTCTAAAAATTGAATATAAGGGTAAATGATATTCTAGATAAGCATAGGATTGAAGTCTTCATAGGGAGTTTAAATTATAACATCCAAAATGAGGTTCGCCTTTGGGAACCTGATTCATTGAAGAAGGCATTCAGGTTGGCAAGAAAATTGAAAGCAAAATTATGGAAACAAGGAAGCCTATCACTCATAAATATAAAGATGGAAGTGTTATTTCTCCTAGTCTTTCAAAACCTACAAGGTTGACACCACAACAATTGGAAGAAAAAGTGAAAAAGGGATTTGTTACAGTTGTGATAGAAAATACACTAAAGGTCATAAGTGTGTTGAGAAGAAATTAATTTACATAGATTGGCAAGAGGAGGAAGAAAAGGAACAAGAAACATAAAAAAAGAGAGGATATACACCAGAAACCAACCCCAGAGAAAGAAGAAATGAATCTGACCATATCTTGTAATGCATTGACAGGAATTACCACTCCTCAAACTCTCAAAATAGAAGGACATATCAAGAAGAAAAAGATAACAATGTTGATTGATTCGGGTAGTACCCATAATTTTATTCATTGTAAGATAGCCAAGGAATTGAATTGCTTCCTATATCCAGCACCAAAGTGTCAAGTGATGGTTGCAAATGGAGGAACCATAAATTGCTTTGGAAAGTGCCATAATTTCAAGCTATCCATGGGAGAATATGCATTGAATAGTCCAATGCTTTCCATTCCAATGGGTGGTGTTGATGTTGTACTAGGAGTCCAAAGGTTACAATCTTTGGGCATGATAGCTTTTAATTTTCAAGAACTTTTCTTGAATTGTTTTTTGGAAGGAAAGGAAGTTGAATTAACGGGTATCACAGAGAAAACAGGAAATATAATCATCTCTAATTGCATGACAAAGCTTCTAAAGAAATAATAACGAGGCATAATATGTTCACTAGAGGTTCAAACATCGAAATCATCATTTTCTCCAGATATCCAAAAAGTCTTGGACAATTATTCCAAGGTTCATGTAGTGGAAGATCACATTGAGCATCAACAACAAGTTCTCCAACTCTTAAAGGATAACCTCACTTTGGCGCATAATCGAATGAAACAACAAGCAAATCAACATCACAACGAAAGAAGTTTTTATGTATGTGATTGGGTAATTTTATGGCTACAACCATACAAACAAATGTCCCTCAAGCAATATAAGAATGATAATAAATTATCACCAAAGTACTATGGTCCATACAAGGTGTTACAAAATATTGGTACTATGGCATACAAATTGGAGCTTCCTGAGTGCACCCAATTTTCCATGTTTTAGGCTTAAATAAGGTTATAGGTGACAAGCTACCATTTTAAATAAAATTGTCGGAACTTGATGAGGAAGGAAAAATCATATTGGAACCTGAAGTAGTCATGGAAATTAGAACCCGACTGCTACGAAATCAATCAATTTCGGAGTATCTCATCAAGTGGAAGAACTTAATCGTTGAAGATTCTACATGGGAGGATGATAATTTTACACAGAAGCATCCATAACTACTCAAGTGTTGAGGACAACACTTTTTTGAAGGAGAGGGGCATGTTAGGTCCCTATACTACTAGTGTAGCCCCTTATTGTTATCAATGCAACCCCCTTATTGTATAGTTGTGCCCATGTAGTCCCCATACTGTTATTATTGTGCCCCATATAAACCCACTATTGTTATTGTTGTGCCCTTACAATATTATTGTTATGTAGGCTTTGATTATATTGTGACCCCTTAGACTTATATATATAGAAAGGAGGCTTTGTCATTTGTATTATCCAAGAATTGTTCATTTGTGTAAAGTAGGAGGTTTCCCCCTTGAAGAGGATAATTTTGAAGTCGTTGAGCTAACTCTTCTTCTATTTTGTGAGTCGGTTGCATAAAAAAGTGTAGATAATGGATTGGGAATTCATGGCATGTTGGAGGGAAATGTGATAGTGCCAAAGTGGGAGCCCAATGTGCAACACTTTGATGGACACAAGTAGCTTCTAGAGTGGCAGTTTTTGAGTTCAAGGTTCTAATCATCTAGGAGAAATTTGTGCGGCCCTAGACTTGTCTTGTAGAGAAGGATATCTATAGCAGAAGATGGGAAGTCCTCCTAGCTCGTGTTCATTGTGGGAGATGGAAATTCTGCGATGATAGGTGGGAGCCCTTCGTGCCCTATGTTACTCTTCATTGAAGCAGCACAGGAAAACTATAGTGGGCTGAATTCCTTGAGTAGACGAGGAGCAATAGTGGGTAGTTGTGAGTTGTTCACAAACAAAGTTGTGAACAACTCGACAAGAGTCTCAATGTGTTGTGCCCCTGATGGACTAAGGCACAACTAGTGAGCCAATTAAATAGATGAGGTTCAACGGCTAGATGGACTTGGATCATTGATAGAGGTAGTGTTGCAGATTGGGAGTCTAAGGACCAGGGTGGTATATGGTATGACCAAGAGAATTTTTGATTGCATGCTACATCAACATTATGGTTAAAGTATCTTGTTGAGGGTAGATTGGTTGTCGATGGACTGACACCAAGCCCCAATTTCGTATCTGTTTATCAGTGGATGTATGAGGGCCATTATCCCTAGTATGGGAGCCCTAGACTATTGTATTATTCAGGTTGATTAATATAACAAAGTTGGGTTATTATACATAATTTGAATAAAACATTTTGTATATTTTGCGCACTAGTAGATTTACTATTATTTATATTCCACTATGAAAAGTAGCTTCATTGTGATTCTTGGTTTGGTAGCATCAGTGTTTTAAGATTCTATCCTAGACACCATGATCGTGGAAAATCAACACCCCACCCCCCACAACCTTTCCTTTACATTCCCTTATTTTCCTATCCCACCCATCCCCTGCTCCTTTTTCCTTTACTTTCTCATATTTTCCTTCTGCCCGCCCCCACCACTTTTTATTTTGTCTATTTCCCACTTTCCTCTAGTATTACTTACTTTATTTATAATATTATCTAATCTAATATTGTCAAATGATATATCTGTATTTTTTTGCTCCTTATCCTTATTATCTATGTCCCTCTCATTCTTTTCAATTCCATATCTAATTCAAGCCTTTAATTCTATTTTAATACCAATTTAATAATATAATATAAATATTTAATTCCATTCTTTATTTCACTCAATTCTTTAATTAATAATAATTTCATTTTATCTCTTTCTCGTAAAATCTATACCATAATTTCTTTAATATTAAATTCAATTTGACTAAATTTTTATTATTATTTTACCTTAAAATCTTTAATTATACTTCTTTAACTTCAGTTGACTTATTTATATTTTTAATTACATTTTTAATCACTTTTGTAATCCCAATCTTTATTCAATTTGACTTATTCTTAAAACAATTTATAAATTCATTTCACTTTGACTTTTCCTATTCCCCAAATTACTTAATAAATTAATATTTAATAATTTTAAGTTTCATTAAAGTTCATAATCCTTTAACCCCTCTAAGGGTCAAATTATTTCCTCCTTTTTATACTTAGTTTGGCACTCTTTGCTTCATCATATGAACTTTATGTCCCTAAAGATGGGTGAGTGTTCACCTGAAACATCAGATGCCCCAACAAGATCACACAGTGTTCTATAAGTTTTTATCATCATGAATTATATTTTTATGAAAAAATTTCATTTTGAGGATGATGATGATGATGATTAATGTTTACTAAGATTTATATGGTTATCAAACTTTAAGAAGGTAAAGGGTTGATCATGATCTTTTAACATTTTATTTCTATACTAAAAAAGAAGTGAAAGAAGGATTCCCAAATCACCATAGTTTTGTTAGGTTAAAAGGTCAAGAAGGTTGGTAGTGTGACAAATATTTTGAAAATTAGATCGAATGTGAATATAAGATGGACAATCTAAGAGAAATTACTTTTCATCTTCAACCCTCTTAGGATCACACAGGTGACAAACTCTTTCATCCCATGGTGTTTTGGGAATTGACCAATGCCCAGTTTCACTATAAAGTTCATGAGAATTATTTTTAATCTTGGCAATGTTCATTTTCTTCTTAACATTAGTCAAGACGGAGAGATAATTTTGGTTTCAGTATTGAGGTTGATCGCCTCCTTATAATATCGTAGTTTCCATCCAACTATTTATTTCTCCATAATTTCTCCTTAAGTTTGGAAGTAATAGTATTTTTAATATTATCCAAATGCTACCTCCTGATCAGGGTGAGAAATGGAATGGATATGATGGTGGGAAGTGTGCCACTGTCATGATCAAATTAAAGAGAATTGAAGGAGGGGAATAGCATGGCCACCCCCACACATGTAGAAGCATGACAAGTTTAATATCAAGATACGTTACAAGGGAAGACATTAGTAAGTGGCATAATGATTGGCATCAGCTAGCTTTTTCCATGGCTTTCAGGGTTCTAATGGCGAGAGTGCTAAGGGTGGTAACCTGGTACTAGAAGCTCATTGAGGGAGGTTCGCAGAAGGCTTCACATTTCTCTACTTGTGTGGCATCCCAGACCTCCTTCCGAGATTGACGGACAATGGGTATGCTGAGAAAATTCTCTTACTTTTTTTAATATGATGAATGGTGGTGAAAGTATCTAGCTCCAATGGCTAATTACTTGGGGCTTAAGTTAGGAAATTCCCTTATTGTTTGGCAATGAGGGCTGGGATTCTAATTTTTCGTGGCCCATAAAAGGAAAAATATGGATTTTTTGTCCTGTATTGTTATGTGGACTTATCCCTCTTGTAGACAAGAGCTATCTCCCTAGACCTTAGAGAAATATAGTAACAAACAACCAGGAACTGCTACCTTTCTCTAAACTATTATTGACTGAAGAAAATACTATGATAGAGGCCACTTACCGTTTAATCTAAATGATTGATGAATTTCCCTTCAAAGCTCTCAACGATCTGCTCCTCCTTGATGCTTTAGAGATCCTCCCGTTTCTCCCCACAACTTCTCCATGATGTCCTGAAGGAGATCTGCATAGACATAAATAAACACAAGATCAAAGCATCCAATATATAGCATAAGAGATAAATGGACTAATTAACTCAATCGTGTATCATAAACTGATCAATATGCAATCACAGTCTATGTAGGTGATCAAAGAATCCTAAAATGTGTATCAACAAAGATATAATTGAGAAAGAACAATTGCCTTATATTAATAAAATGGAGAATAAGCTTACAAAAATGAAGCCTTGATGTTGCAAGTCCCTTCCCACAATCTCCAACTCTCTCCTTAAATGGATAGCCTTCCAACCTTATTCCTACAGCATAATCCTATTTCCAATAGTCCTCCTCAATCCTCAAGCCTGGGTTAGCTTTATAGGCCAAGAGTGGGAAGTTTGGGATCCATTTTCCAAGGGATAGGATCCACTAATGGTGGGATAGGGATTCCACAAAGAGAGGGTAGCTCCATGATGGGAGGGATCAGGGATGAATAGGCAACCATTTGAAGCTTGCTAGTTGGGATAGATACGACTAACAACACTTCTAGACTTTACTTTTTATTTTTACATGTGTTAAGTCGTGTGCGCAGGCCACAGTGTAAGACAAAGCATAATTATGCATAGTTTCTAATGAAATCTTCTGCATATGCACATAATTGACTAAGGAACTATGCAGGAAGCCAAAAATAGAGTTTTGAACCATGGGATCTAGAAATTCCACTTTCTTTGGGATAGTTTGGATTCTAACCTTGTAGGGGAATACTGTGGGACACATTTATGGATAGCGAAAGATCAAAACCGATGGTAATTTTCCTAATGCGACAAAATGATGTGTAACATATTCCCCCTAAAGTGCAAAGTTAGAGGATATGTTTGATGACTTAAGTGCTTTCTCATGTCAAGGTTTGGGTTAGAGACTGCAGTCGAAGACCTAAAACAATCAAACAAATGTTACAATGTAATATATACAATCATCGCTGAGGTAGGCATTCCCATACTCAGAACATAAATGTCTCAAAGAACCAGTACAAAAATACATTTGAAGATCCATGTCAATAGAAGACATAATATGGATGTAGTCATTAATGGATCTATGTTTACAATCATGAATATTTAATAACTCCATGCAGCATGGATGGATGAAACTAGATCTAGGGTCTTGATCTCCATCTCTCGATCCATAGTATGATTCTATCGATGCGAGTGAAGGTCTCGTAATTGAACATGGTAGAGACCACTTTATTAATAGTCAATGATGTCAATTGTTAACAAGTGTGAGAGAAACCACCAATAATGAAAATGTCTCTCAAGGTACTTCTAGTACAATATATGAAGTGTGAATAGATGTGCTGATGTCGAACACTCATAGAATCATTTGATCGAAGGTCAATGATGAGAACCTATCGTCGAAGGCGAGAAACCTTCCATTAAGGCATGCAAGCTCCAAGGTACTGAAGGTTTCTAGATCAAATTCCTAGATAGTGAGCTGAAGTTGATAGGAAGTGACCCATCGCAGGAGGGCCTACGACATGAAACTCATGTCAAGTTTTGAAGAACAACAGTTTGGAGTAATCCAGGACTGACTCAGGGATGGTCGATGCAACTGAAGGCTATGAATGGAAAAGTAATTTGACTAAGGTTGGACTTCTCTTGAACATATCAGAGACATGACATGATGACTTGGAATCATTTACTAAAAAAATAATACCCAAAACCAACTAAAGACTTTCAATAAGGTATGGTTAACTGAGAGGCAAATGCATTTCCCAACTCGAACACAAAAAGTGATGGAGTGTCATGTTCAAGAGCAACATACTGCCTTTTACTAAACAAAACAAAGGTTATTTCCCACTTTTACCCCAGCATTACTAGCAAGTACCTCTTTATTTTTTACAAGCTTGAGGAGGATAACATATTCTTGTCAGGTAAGCTCATCCTTCGTATGATTCCTTCAAAGTATTTTTAACGTACCCTAACAAGGAGTGGTCCCATCATGCTTAACGAGTCCTGCACTGTTTAAATTTTACGAGTCCAGTGAAGGGGTAAATCGATGTCGTTTTCATGTTTAAAGAGTTTGAAAAGACACAAAAAGAAAACTCATTCAGTTCTTTCAACGTAAATTTTAACGATCCCTGAGAAAGTAAAGCTCGGTGTTTTTCAGTTTTAGGGAGTTAGGAGAAAAACATAAGTAAACTCCACAGTGTCATTTTTCATAAGTTTTAGTCCCTCAAGCCCGAAAAAGGGTAAAATAATGCAAAGAAGAACTCTACTGACCATTATTAGTCAACGTATACATTTTTTGTAAATAGTCTAGTTCAGCCCATAAAAGGGGTAAACTTATACTGAATAGACAATTGTTCATTTACTTTTATGAGTTCCAACAATCAAGTACTTGGTGATCTTTTCATGTTTAAGGAGTCTGAAAAGAGCGTAAAGAGAACTCCTTGGTTTCGCTTTTTTGTAAAGTTTTAACGAGTTTGAAAAAGTGATAAAAATATACTCAATGCCAAAACGATTTGTTTTCCATAAATAAACTGTGATCTGCACACTTAAACTTAAAATAGCCATATCTACTAAAAAACATAGTGAAAAAAATTATAAATATGGATTTTAAAGGTTAATAGGCAAAAAACAATATTTTAATAAGCCTAAATACTCATAAAAAACCAAAAAATTAAAAACTTTTTACAATTTGTGCTTTTTACCTTTTGAGAGTGATAGAGCTCTTTTATCACCAAGAACTTCAGAGGCAAATTCTGGGCAAACCACTAGACGAAATATCGAGTCGTCTTTTCTAGGTAAATCATCTCTCCCAGATCTTTGTTTTCATGGTTTTCATTTCGCATTTCACCGTGTAATTGATTTTTGGGGGAGGGTTTTCCAATTGAAAATCACCCTCGATGTGCACAATTCAAGCTTATCAGGCTTGCACACATCGACCAAATTTTTTACACTGAAAAAATGTGATGTGCGTGGTTTCTAAGGCTATATTCGCACACATCCACATTGTCTTGTTTAGTCTGCTATGCACAGTGTCAAGAGAATAAAAAATTAAATATAGAACACCTAAATTTCTAGAAATTTTTTACCATGATTGTTTCTAATGATTTTCTATGTTTATTTGCAAGGTTTTGAGTCGCAAAAATGGAGTGGAGAGAATGTGAATATGAAGAGAAATACATAGCTCCTCTGAACCATATAGAGATGATATAGTCATTGACAAACTATGGCCTGTACAATTTTTTCACCATTCCAAGCATGAAGGCCCAACTAGACTTGCTAGAATGGATGGTGGGAAAGTGGAATGTTCAAGAAGAATGCTTCACAGTTGGAGACCATAGGCTCATCATTGATGTTTATGACATTTACTTCTTGACTGAGCTTCCACGCCGTGGGGTGGAAATTTCTTTATATGGGTATAGGAAAGGTGGTGAAACCAATGCCACCTATCTAATACAACATTGCATTGAAAAAGATGCTCTCAAAGATGGGATAATTGACATTAAAACCATAGCGAGGCTTCCTTTGAAAGCTATTGGGTTCACTATTGCACGATTATGCGGTAGTGCAACTCTGCATTTGCTTACAAAGGCTCAGATGCAAACCGTTGTAGAGTGTTTTCAACCTACTATATTCAACTGGAGCGAGGTTGTAGTTTCCAATCTGAAAGGGCAACTAACTAGATTCAGAACATGGAAACTCAAGAATTTTTGGTATGGTGCCTTTTTCATCTCATTTTCTCTAGAGAGGATCCCTATTCTTGTTGCACGGGTGGTTATAGAGAGAGGAGGACCTCAGAACCCTCACATGTTGAAATGAGTCACACTTATGGCACGCTATGGAGGTGGCGAAGGATCAACGATCTGATATAATCCTGATTTCTTTGTGTGGCTAGAAAATCAAATCATCATGATTGAATATTTTCCATACACAGACATGGATTACACAGGTGATCCAGATATGTCACTGCCAGCTGGGATGCAGTGGGGAAATCTAGGTAAAACATCACACTTTGGTTGTTTTTGAATTTTTTTTAAATTTTGTTGTTTTTGGGCATCCAAAACTAATTGTCTAAAATGATCATGCATATGTGGACCCGGTGAGACTGGAAGGGTTACACAAATATGACAAGCGTGGTGAGCAGCTAGTAGCTCCTATAGTGCCGAATTCAAACGCAATAGAGGCATTGATTGAGTTAGAGCACAACCTTGAGAGGTTTACCCTGGAAATCCTGGATGTTGGGATAGATGACTTGCCTCTCCACTATTAGAAGCACATTGTTGGGGTTATTGGACCTATTAGTCGCTTGCTACGACAAGTAGCTCACATTGTTGTATGCTACCATGATCATCATGTGTAGTCACTAGTATGAGGGCTAGATTTTTTTATTTTTTATGATGTACCGGCATGTTCAGAAAATAAAGGCCATAGGGCCTCATATCTTTGGACTACATTTTTGTAAAAACCACACTTTTTACATACATTTACCTAATGAAAGCTACCACTTCTATTTTTAGCCTATATTGTACAATATATGGATGAATATTGCATTTATTTCTTTACATATGTTTTACAAATGTCAATTTAACACATAATTAGCCAATGCATCAGTTAATGTGTTTAAACTTCTCAGAATATGTTGATACTCGATATAATCAAACTCTCTTTCCAAGAGACGAACCCACAAAAACATTCTTAACATGGAAGCACTTCTAACTGAATAGACACCATTCAAATGTAATACTATGAGTTTTGAATCTAACCTAACGATCAATCAATGAATGCCAAATGAAATGGCATTAGATAATAGCTCAATCACTGCACTATATTCTGCAATATTATTTGTTGTTCGACCAAGGCATATCCCATGAATAGAAACTAACTCATTTGTGGGTGAATAAATGACCCAGGCTGCGAAAGATAAATTATGAGTACTATGACTAGTGCCATCAGCAAAACCAATGTAAATTTGAGGGAGCATTAACATATACAAATCAAGTGTAACACAAGATAAGTGGGAGTAGTAGAAAATCGTAAAAATCTGCTGAAAATTTTCCACGTATAAAATACGATCCAAAAATGTAAAAAAAATTCCACGCATAAAATATGGTACATAAATGTAAAAAAAAGTCACCGAACAATGTAAGCATAATATTTCTTTAGGTACATACCATTTATGTCTTTCCCAAAGGAATTTCGTCATAATCAACTAGTTAATAGGCCCCTTTTGCCGATTCATGTTTTACAACATAAGGGCCATGCCATATGGGCTCGATTTTACCAATGCCTAACTTATCATTCTCTTGATCATAGACCAAGACTAAATCCCTTTCTGCATATGAATGAGGTTTGACATTTTGATCATATTGTGCCTTAACTTGTTTCTTCTAGGCCTCGCTAACTAATGTGGCATCGCGACAAGTTTCATCGAGTCGTGCTAAGTACAAGAAATGTTCTTCCTCAATAGAAGTGGCTGGTAATAATTAAATTGCCAGTTTCAAAGATGGTATTTTTCATTCAATAGGTAAAATTGCTTCCATGTCGTAAATGAGCTGGAAAGGTGTTATGCTCTTAACCTGCAAAACGATACCCAAATACAGAATATGCGAAGAGAAGATACCCAGAACACAGAACAACAATGATTTTATCATTCAGAGAGTAATGTTCACTTGCCTCTTCGAGGGGGCAACCTCCGATAGAGCAGAGCTTGATTACAAAATAAGACACGATGCTCCTCACAGGGAGTCTCTATCCTTTATATATGACTCATACATGCAATACCACGGATCAATATCGTGGGTTTTATTAATACCATCTATCTAATACTATGGCCCATTTGCAACTAACTGTGGTCTCGTTATTAATTGCGGGTTAACCACTTACAATTATTAATATGGGCTTTATTGACTCTTGACTATGATGTGATCCCATTACATAAATAAGGGGGTTAGGGTGGGACCCTAACATGCCCTCCCCCCTAAGACTAGCCTTGTCCTCAAGGCTGAAGCTACAGAAACTGCTGAAGAAAAGTGGCTGGTTCCCAAGTTGCATCTTCCGGAGAGGTGTCTTTCCATTTGACGAGGACTTCCTTAATCATGCGGCCGCGCAATTGATTGTCTCGTGTGTCTAGGACCTGTTCGGGTTGAAGCCAGATGGACCCTTCTTTGTCCAATTTAGGTAGACTGGTCTGAATTCTGCAATTGTTCCCAATCACTTTCTTGAGGCATGAAACATGGAAAACTGGATGGATTTTTACAGTAGGTGGCAAGGCCAACTTGTAAGCCACTTCTCCAATGTGCTGAAGTACTTGATATGGTCCGTAGAATTTGGGAGATAGTTTCTGACACCCCTTGTCTTTGAGTGATGTTCGCTTATATGGTTGTACCCGTAAAAAGACATGATCCCCTTCTTGAAATTGGCTTTCTGAGCGATGCTAGTCTACCTGTTGCTTCATGCGGTTCTGAGCTTGATGAAGATTCTCTCGAAGATGGGTGAGCATGGTTGCGCGGTGTTGTAGGAGTTGATCCACTGCTTGTACTTTTGAGCACCCCTTGAGATACGAAGTAGGTGAAGGCGGGAGTTGACCATATACTGCTTCATAGGGAGTCATTTTGGTGGTGGCATGTTAGTTGGTGTTATACCACCATTCAGCCAGAGGTAACCACTGTACCCAAAGGTGTTGCTTTTCTGAAGTGAAACACTTAAGGTAGGTTTCTAGACATCTGTTGATGGCTTCGGTTTGACCATCCGTTTGCAGATGATAGGAAGTACTGAGTTTTAGTTGAGTGCCTTATATCCTGAAGAGTTCCTACCAAAAATTACTGGTGAAGATCGGGTCGCGGTCTGACACAATAGAAGTGGGCATGCCATGCAATTTGAAGATTTGATCCATGAAAGATTGAGCGACCAAAGTTGGTGTAAACGAGTGGGGTAGGGCGCAGAAATGAGCATACTTCGACAGTCGATCCACAACCACCATGATGACTGACTTGTTCCCTGACTTTGGAAGACCTGTAATGAAATCCATAGAAACCTCCGTCTAAATTGATGTCAGAATGGGCAATGGTTGTAATGTGCCTGGTGTGTTTACGGTTTCCCCTTTGTGGCGTTGACAGACATCGCATTTTGCTATGAAAGTAAGGATGTCCTTTTTCAGGCGACGATACGTGGGAGCACAAGTCCATATTAGTGCTATCGTCCCTCAGGAGGAATCACCCACCTTCGTAGAGATCGACAGTCACTATGTTTAACGACGCCGGAACACGTCTCTACCTAGACCTCTACTGTGTTTCGTTATGTTTCAAAGCGTTGTTATGTAAATTCAGTTCGTTTTAGGTTGATCTTGCTTAGCAGTTTGCCTTTATGGATCACCACGTGATGTATGATACAACTCCTAAATGCAGTCTAAGAATGATAAGCAAGCTTTTTCAATTCTTTCAACTTATGAAAATCTTAGCTACTGAGGGAAAAGAAAGACATCATCTTTTCAAACAGATCATAGAGCACACACTGATGCACTTTCCTAAATCGACATGCAAACTGTCAAAATGCACATGCACAATGCAAGTATTTCTTTTCTTCTTCCTTAATGTTGATGTATTACAAAAAGAAAGTTGTTGTATAATTTCGAATTCAATTTCAAGCGAAAGCAACAAGTGTTTGTCCAATAATCAAAAGAACACATTAAGATTCACTCGTTTCAACACAAGAAATATTGAAATTCGAACCATATAACGAAAGCAAATGTTCAAGCAGCTATGAACAGTAATAAACTAGCTCTTAGAATCACAACGACACTTTCTTACAGGCCTAGATCCAAGAGGTCACAGCAAGAATAGTTCACTTTCGCTACGGGAAACTGTGAATGAAAGCAAGAAATACAATAAGAACAATCACGGTTTCTTCATACAACTAAGGCGGAATGAAGGCAAAGAGAAGTGGTTTCAGCTGGGTATACAGGTTGACAACAGGCTGCAAAACAATACTGAAAACTGGGCAACAGACAGTGGGGAATCTCAGTTGCACAAGGCAAAACTGGATCAGCGCAGGTGCTGCACTGTCAATGTGAGATGCAGCGCAGGTAGCCCCTTCGGGACCTGCGTTGCAGTGCAGGTAGCCTTTGTTGCAGCTGCACTGATGAGACAACTCTCGTCTCTCTCAGATTCCGGGTCACAGTTTGCTCAAAAATCAATGGTTTTTGGTCAAATCAGAGGCTATCAGTCAAGTATACACTAGAGGATGATTAAAGGAAGATGAACACTATCACAAAGAGCTAAAAAGAGTCCTTGTGGGTCAGCTCTTCAAATCATAAACATGCCCAGCACTGGGCTAGAGTAGCTGCCCTCTACTTTGCATTCGAAGGACTCGAATGCAGTTCGATTCGGTACTCCCTTTGTTTAAGAAATGAATAGCAAGAAACACAAGCTACCAACAAGACACGATCCCCAGCGGAGTCGCCAGTCTGTTGTGGGGGAAAGTATCCAACTCGGAATGACCCTAACCCACTCTAAGGGTGACAGTTCCTTAGCAACAGCTGAAAGCAAAGCTATCTAAAGTTTCTTCTTTATGACATGCAAGAGATAGAAGGAAGAGATCCACTTACCGATGTCTTGCGCAAATGGTCGATCCAATCTCCTTTGTTTTCCGCTTGCTTCCAGATCCAAGTCTTTTCACGGGCCCAGCTACACGAGATCCTGCAAATAAGACAAGAAAAGGAAACTACAAGAGGCATGCATTCATAATCGATTCAAGGATTAGCATAAATCAAAGACGCAAGTAAGACAATACACCATTGAAACACATGCAAATAGAAGAACCTCAAATGCTTTATTAATATATGGAAGTAAGGTTCAGGCGGTGATACAACCATGAGAGGTCCAATCCAGCATCACCTTCCCGACGGAGAGAAATCTCTTCTTCACCTCCCTCAAGCAATCACCCAATACTCACAACTGTAAACCAACAGCAATTCTTTGCACAAAATTCCGGCCTTTTTAGACCCCATGGGATGAGATCCTTATATAGAGTTTTGGAGTGAAGATAAGTCAGCTTGATGTGTGACTTGTTGTCCTCTTCAACTCCAGTTGTTCTTCAGTCCTTGAGTCCACTCGGAGTTTCTACCTTCCACTTGGAGTTTTAGAACCTCTTTACTCATCATTAGGCGAATCTTTTGATCCAAGTGTCATTTTGGAAGCTTCCTGGGCACTGGCACATTGAGAAAAGATTCCTCCACATGTCAAAGTACGCCCAGCGCAGGTAGCCTTTGTTGCACTTGCTATGCAGCGCAGGTACACCATAGATCTTTTGACATTCAGCGCAGATGCTTAGTGGAGCAGCTGCTTTGATCCAAAATTGACCTGTTTTTGAGTGTTTTTCAGTGGAGAACTGATTTGCAGTGCTGTGGTTTGCTGACCTTGTTCCTCTAAGGGTAAGAACAACATGTTTAGGGACTTTGGATCCCTTAGATTATTGACATTTCATGCTCCATGCTGTAAGGCACAAAAATGTCTATAACAGTTGCCCCCTAAAGTATGAGGTCGTTTATCGGGTGAAATGCTTTATTAGGAGGATCCGAAGTTCATTCAATCGTCAAGGTGACCTGTAACAAAATACAATACAATACATTATCCTTTCATACTTTCTTTTCATGATCTAGCTGATGCGGGCATTTCCCATGCTCAGCTTTATAAATACATTTGCTGTACATAAACAGACGATCGTCTGATAATAGACTGATAATTCTCTGCTTTTAATTATCATCCTTTTAGTAGGAGGATCATCTGCCGCACATGTCTATGTTTTTATCTCCTGAATATATATCGCAGCCCGGATGGATGAAACTAGATCCGGGGTCTTCAAACTTGTCCGATCTTCACTCTAGTACAAGTCGATCCATGTGAGAATTTCTTGAAGTCGAACATGGAAAGACATCACTTGATTACCAGTCAATAATGTAAACTGTTAACAAGCGCGAGAGGAATCACCGATAATGATGATGACCCTCAAGGTACTGCAGCACAATTCACGTGGCGTGAATATAGGATCTGACGTCGAACACCATGCAAAGTCTCCCGGTCGAAGGTCATTAATGTATACCTATCGGCGGAAGTGAGAAACTTGCCATTGAGGCATGCAAGCTTCAAAGTACTGAGGGGGTGTTCCTAGATCAACTTCTTGGATAGTGAGCTGATGTCGACAAGAAGTGATCCGTCAAAGGAGGGCCTTAATGAATCCCACATCAGTGACACGGAACGGAGCTAGTGATGATGGTGAAAATGATCTGTGAAATATGATTCAGGGTGGCGGTCATGGAAGGACGAAAGATGATGTATGGTAGTGGATGGGACCCGGTTGACACTTTCTGAATGACATCTCTTGAACATATAACGACACTGATGTGATGGATCGGTAGCATTACCCCATGTATGGATGGTATGGCGAGACCATGGTGAAGGGACCGGTGAATGATAATAACCCAACCCGATATTTACGGAGGCAAAAGTGTCATGTTCAAGAGCGACTTGCTACCATTAAGCTTTGAGGTTCTTCCCAATTTTTCCCCAGTCATTTCTGACCAGTACCTCTTTATTTTTGTCAAGCTTGAGGAGGATAACATATGCTTGTTCTATAACCTGCCCTTCGGGCAAGCCCATCGCTATGTTTTAACGAGCTTAACGATAGGGAAACTCGTTCTCGTCTAAAGACAAGTTTGTCGCTATCTAATATCTTTAACGAGCCCAGCGACAAAGAAAACTCGGTCCTTTTCATATTTAGAGAGTCTGAAAAGGGTACATAAAGTGGACTCCAGGGGTCCTTTTTCGTCATCTAATCCCTTAAGTCCGAAAAAGTATAAAACAATAAAGAAGGGATGAATGTTCGATATCTTTATCGAGCCGAACTAGACAAGCGCTCGATCTTTTTGTTCAATAATCCCTCAGGTCCAAAAAGATTAAAATCTAGAGGAGGGATAGCTCTTCCGGTCCCTTTAACGAGCTGGAAGGCCAAAACTCGGCAAACTTTTCATTTTTTACGAGTCAGTGAAAAGAGCTCAAAGAAGACTCGTATTTTGAGGAACGAGTGATAAACAGGGATAGCAGCAGATTCCAGGTACAGGTTGGAATTTTCCAATCACGGCAGTGTCATAAGGATGGCTAGGTGAAATCACTCTCCGCAGCTGTTCCTCAAAATAGGTAAACAATCAAGTGGATGTGAATGATCGGCCAAACGAAAATTGGAGGTGACGGTGCAAACACGACCAAGGCTTTTTATGGCTGATGAATTTACGGTCTCAAATGGTTATTTACCGGTTCATTTTTTCTGGATGAGCTTGAACTCTGGAGGAAGCTTGCTCACATGCTTATGTTTATTTTTTAACGAGCATGAATTCCGCGTTAAAACTGCTCGGTTTTGCGTTTATTTTTTAACGAGCATGAACTTTGCCAAAACTGCTCGTTTATTTTGCATGCCCCCAGCATCATAATAACGCATGTCAAAGGAGGGTGCCCCCCAAGCTTCATTGCATTCAACTTGGTGGTTGGAATGAAGGTTTACCTTTGAATTTTGAAAAGGGGATTTGTTTCATTTTTTAATGAGGTTGACAGAGTAAAAGAACTATCCTCATGACTCCTTGTTTCATTTTTTAACGAGGTTGACACGAGATAAGAACCGTCCTCGGAGCCCATTGTATTTACAGTATTTCCATTAGGGCGATGATCCATGCTGACAAAATGTTTAGGAATCTTCCGAATCCGTTAGATATAGAAGATTTCATATTGTAGGTTTCCACTGTGGCTACTTCCGCCAGATTACTCGCCGGTGGTAGGGCAAAAGTAGCCATCAAGGCAGGGTCTTTTAGGAGACCTACTCCAATATTTTGAAGCGAACGATCGCTTTCATGGATCATTGGAGCGCTTCCCGTAACTTGTGAACTGTCGGGGAGGAAAGTTTGTTGGTCGACGACTGTAATTCCTCCTTGAAAGGGAAATGCAATCTTTCTGAAGTAGGTCGACACAACTGCGGCCATGGCATATATCCAGGGCCTTCCTAGTAGGATGTTGTAATCGAGGTTTCCATCGATTACTTCAACATCGACTTCTACTGTTTTGCCCCCCAGTTCAACTTGCAAGTTACTTAAAATTCCGTATGGAGTGTATGATCGTCCATCAAATGCTTTTAATGTCGTTGACGATTTTGACAAGGGTGGTGAGCCTAAATTTTTCCAGCAACTCATCGACATAAGACATGTAGATGCCCCCTCATCAATAATTGTTCGATGAACAGTTTTGTTGAGGGCTTTCACTTGAATAAGGAAAGCTAGTTGAGCTGGTATCTGAGGGTCATATCCTTTATGATCAAAGGCCACAAGATTGGAATCCATTGGGCCAATCCCACGTATGGCTGATAATAAAGCTTGCTCTTGGGAGGTGCAATTTTGTGTTACCTCAAGTGTCGAAATAGCGGACGACGATTGGGCCAGGTCCTCTATTATATTATAATTCTGTGCTATTTTTGCACGAGGATTAAATGTCGATTTGTGTACTACTCCCTTTGGCGACTTTATCATTGGTTTAGGAATGATGGGTGGCACGACTTTGGTCAAAGTTGTTGTTGAACTATTAGGTTGTTTATTTGCCTTTTTGTTCAACTGCTTTGGATTCCTGTAATCTTTATTCCTTGTCAAAGCATTATTCTGCTGTTTTGAGGTAGACAACATAAGCACTTGGGATCGGGAAGCATTTTGATTAGCAACCAGATTTTGTCTTGGATTAGGAAACGGATCAGTCAATACTGCTGGGGTTTTTGAACTCTTAAAGAGCTTCTTAACTTCAGCTATATGTGGACAATCTTTCGTCCAATGATCCTCATCGCATATATGACACCCTGTTGGAGGTTTCCCTTTCCTTTTCTTTTTCTTCTTGTCCCCTGGTTGCTTCAGTTGTTTGCCCTTGTTGGTCGACATGGCATTTACTTCTGAGGCAAGAAGTTCCTCATTTGCATTTTGACTAGAAATTTTGCGTTTGCCAGTCACGCCATTACTGGCGTGAGAGTCAGTATTCGATTTAGGAGGGGGAGGAATTGAAAATTCAGGTCTGGGGGCGTCAGGTATTTTATCGTAGAGCGTGCCAGACTGAGTATATACCAAGTCTAAATATTGAGCGCGAGCAATGACTTGCTCCTCTGTTACGACTCCTCCCTTGGCCACATCTTCCGTTATAACCGGAAGTAACGACTTTATAAACCATTCAGCTAACAGCTGATCGGGAACGTAAGTTTTCACCATCCTACGACGATGACGCCACTCATGTATATGATCAGATATGTGAGTAGCTGTCGTTTGTTTGAAGTTGGTCAGTATTTCGGTTCCTGTTTCATACCTGATTGGTAATTGAAAATGGGTTAAGAAAGTCGTGGCTAAGGAGCTGAAATTGTCGAAAGAGGCTCTTGACAATTCAATGTACCATTTAGCCGCTGGACCTGTCAATGTCCTCTGGAAGAGGCGAAGTCTTATCGAATCATCATTCAGGGTGTTTGATGAACACCATAGATGGAATGTCATCACATGATTCGATGGATCTTCACCTGGATTTCCATTGAATTTAGGAATGTCCGATGGAAGTTTATGCGGAATAGCTGGCCACCAAGGGGCATAAGCAATTGGATCATTCGTCAACCGGTTTAGATCTGGTAATTCTAGAGTTGCTACAAAAGGCAACTGTTGGTTCAGATTAGGCGAAGCATACCCAGGATAAGATGGTATCGCCTGAGCAATGGGTCTTTGCAGACCAGCATAATGCTGACAACTTTGACAAGGTTGATGGGCAAAACCATTATAGCATGGTTGCCCATTACTTACAAAGACTTGTTGCTCAGGTCCTTGATATTATTGCTGGAATGGAGGTTGTTGATATTGAAACAGCTCTGGTTGTTGGACCATTTGCTGTTGACCAATACTGGATGATTGACCAAGATTAGGAGTCACGGCAATTGTTTGAGCCTGAGTCGCTCCAGATAAGGAGGCACTACCCTGAGATTGTGATTGAGCCGCTAAGACAAGAGGTTGTTGTATTACAACAGGTAGCGCTTGTACTTGCGACGCATTCGCCATAGCAGGTGTGGTGGGAATATTCGACTCAGGGTGTACTGGTTGCATTGAATATGCAACTCCTGATCGTTGAGGTAGTATTGGTACCCAACCACTGGATGTAATTCCAGTTTGACCTGATCCTTGTTGTAAACTCTCATATGGTTGTTCTCTAGGAGGGAACAATGAAAGAGCATACTGCCCTCCATATGGTGGAAATCCAGTACTTAAAGGGTAAATTGGCCTTTGAAGACACATTGGATTAGTTTGTTGAGTTTCAACATAAGAAGTACCAGATGATAATCCGGATGAAGAAATAGGAACTAACCATATTGTCGCCCCCGATTGGACTCCGGCTTGTTGTTGACAATTTTCCGGGACAGATGGTATACCAGCGAACATCGTTGGAGTAGCAGCAGGAGGTTCTGATGCTGCTGTGTCAGACGACACAGTCCTAGATGTCGACGGTTGTTCAGACATATCTAGTCTATCCAAAAGATTTCTTAGCGATTCTACAAGAACTTACGATGCCAAAAGACTAACTTCGAAGATCAATGCAGGAATAGGAGGTGATTATGTTCCGTTTAAAATGAATTTTATATGACGACGCTTTAGACACAACTTGCTTTTTCACTTTTTAAGAGTCGAGAAAAAGCTAAAGATGACTCTAGTCTCCTTCGATGTATTAATGAGCCCGAAGTGACAAATGCTCGGATGGACTTTTTCAGTTATAGAGTTTGAAAAAGGCCAAAAGAAACTACTCTGGAGTTCTAGGCAGAGGGTGTGCCAAACCTTTCGCGAAACCACAGAATATGTTTTACGGTACGAGTGGTCGATCTTCGTGAATGCTGTGTTCACTGCATCGCGATCAGTAGGGCGGCCGACACGGCTTCCTATGGATAAAGGCTTTGTTCCTATAGGGGTCTCCCAATATACGCGACGGTACGCGGGAGCACAAGTCCGTATTAGTGCTATCGTCCCTCAGGAGGAATCACCCACCTTCGTAGAGATCGACAGTCACTATGTTTAACGACGCCGGAACACGTCTCTACCTAGACCTCTACTGTGTTTCGTTATGTTTCAAAGCGTTGTTATGTAAATTCAGTTCGTTTTAGGTTGATCTTGCTTAGCAGTTTGCCTTTATGGATCACCACGTGATGTATGATACAACTCCTAAATGCAGTCTAAGAATGATAAGCAAGCTTTTTCAATTCTTTCAACTTATGAAAATCTTAACTACTGAGGGAAAAGAAAGACATCATCTTTTCAAACAGATCATAGAGCACACACTGATGCACTTTCCTAAATCGACATGCAAACTGTCAAAATGCACATGCACAATGCAAGTATTTCTTTTCTTCTTCCTTAATGTTGATGTATTACAAAAAGAAAGATGTTGTATAATTTCGAATTCAATTTCAAGCGAAAGCAACAAGTGTTTGTCCAATAATCAAAAGAACACCTTAAGATTCACTCGTTTCAACACAAGAAATACTGAAATTCGAACCATATAACGAAAGCAAATGTTCAAGCAGCTATGAACAGTAATAAACTAGCTCTTAGAATCACAACGACACTTTCTTACAGGCCTAGATCCAAGAGGTCACAGCAAGAATAGTTCACTTTCGCTACGGGAAACTGTGAATGAAAGCAAGAAATACAATAAGAACAATCACGGTTTCTTCATACAACTGAGGCGGAATGAAGGCAAAGAGAAGTGGTTTCAGCTGGGTATACAGGTTGACAACAAGCTGTAAAACAATACTGAAAACTGGGCAACAGACAGTGGGGAATCTCAGTTGCACAAGGCAAAACTGGATCAGCGCAGGTGCTGCACTGTCAATCTGAGATGTAGCGCACAGCGCAGGTAGCCCCTTCGGGACCTGCGTTGCAGTGCAGGTAGCCTTTGTTGCAGCTGCACTGATGAGACAACTCTCGTCTCTCTCAGATTCCGGGTCACAGTTTGCTCAAAAATCAATGGTTTTTGGCCAAATCAGAGGTTATCAGTCAAGTATACACTAGAGGATGATTAAAGGAAGATGAACACTATCACAAAGAGCTAAAAAGAGTCCTTGTGGGTCAGCTCTTCAAATCATAAACATGCCCAGCACTGGGCTAGAGTAGCTGCCCTCTACTTTGCATTCGAAGGACTCGAAGGCAGTTCGATTCGGTACTCCCTTTGTTTAAGAAATGAATAGCAAGAAACACAAGCTACCAACAAGACACGATCCCCAGCGGAGTCGCCAGTCTGTTGTGGGGGAAAGTATCCAACTCGGAATGACCCTAACCCACTCTAAGGGTGACAGTTCCTTAGCAACAGCTGAAAACAAAGCTATCTAAAGTTTCTTCTTTATGACATGCAAGAGATAGAAGGAAGAGATCCACTTACCGATGTCTTGCGCAAATGGTCGATCCAATCTCCTTTGTTTGCCGCTTGCTTCCAGATCCAAGTCTTTTCACGGGCCCAGCTACACGAGATCCTACAAATAAGACAAGAAAAGGAAACTACAAGAGGCATGCATTCATAATCGATTCAAGGATTAGCATAAATCAAAGACGCAAGTAAGACAATACACCATTGAAACACATGCGAATAGAAGAACCTCAAATGCTTTATTAATATATGGAAGTAAGGTTCAGGCGGTGATACAACCATGAGAGGTCCAATCCAGCATCACCTTCCCGACGGAGAGAAATCTCTTCTTCACCTCCCTCAAGCAATCACCCAATACTCACAACTGTAAACCAACAGCAATTCTTTGCACAAAATTCCGGCCTTTTTAGATCCCATGGGATGAGATCCTTATATAGAGTTTTGGAGTGAAGATAAGTCAGCTTGATGTGTGACTTGTTGTCCTCTTCAACTCCAGTTGTTCTTCAGTCCTTGAGTCCACTCGGAGTTTCTACCTTCCACTTGGAGTTTTAGAACCTCTTTACTCATCATTAGGCGAATCTTCTGATCCAAGTGTCATTTTGGAAGCTTCCTGGGCACTGGCACATTGAGAAAAGATTCCTCCACATGTCAAAGTACGCCCAGCGCAGGTAGCCTTTGTTGCACTTGCTATGCAGCGCAGGTACACCATAGAGCTTTTGACATTCAGCGCAGATGCTTAGTGGAGCAGCTGCTTTGATCCAAAATTGACCTGTTTTTGAGTGTTTTTCAGTGGAGAACTGATTTGCAGTGCTGTGGTTTGCTGACCTTGTTCCTCTAAGGGTAAGAACAACATGTTTAGGGACTTTGGATCCCTCAGATTATTGACATTTCATGCTCCATGCTGTAAGGCACAAAAATGTCTATAACAATTTCCTTCTCGTAGGTAGATTGGCCCAGATTCCTCCCACTTAGTTGTTGGCTTGTGAAGGCCAAAGGTCGCCCTTCCTGCATTAAGACTGCCCCAATACCTGTACTCGAAGCATCACATTCAATGACAAAAGATTTGGTGAAGTCAATTAGTGCTAAGACTGGAGTGGAACACATGGCATTTTTTAGAGCTGTAAAGGCCTGTTGTGCTTCCTCATTCCAGAAGAATGAATTTTTTTTTAGGATTTGAGTGAGGGGCTTCGCTATGCGACCATAGTTGCGGACAAATTTACGATAATAGCCTCTGAGACCCAAAAATCCTCTCAAGCTCTTCAAGGTCTTAGGTTGAGGCCATTCTTGCATTACCTGGATCTTTTTGGGGTCCACCTTGACACCTTCACGCCCCACAATGTGGCCCAAATACTCAACTTCTGCCATGCCAAACGAACACTTGGACATCTTGACAAATAATTTATGCTTGCGGAGCAATTGCAGGAGTAGATATACATGCTGAAGATGTGCGGCCCAAGTGCAACTATAGATGAGGATGTCATCGAAGAAGACAAGGACAAATTTCCTGAGATATGGTTTGAGAATGTGGTTCATAAGGCTCTGAAAAGTAAAGGGGGCATTACAAAGACCAAATGGCATGACCAAGAACTCATAATGGCCTTCATGAGTTCTGAAAGAAGTCTTGGGAATGTCGACTTCCTTCATGCGAATTTGGTGGTAGCCTGAGCGAAGATCCAGCTTAGTGAAGAATTCAGCCCCATTGAGTTCATCCAGAAAATCGTCAACCACCGGGATGGGAAATTTATCTTTGACTGTCAACTTATTGAGGGCCTTGAAGTCGGGACACATCCGCCACTCCCCATCTTTCTTGAGCACCATGACCACTGGGGATGAATAAGGACTAATGCTGGGACGAATGACACCTGCTTCCAAAAGTTCCTTGATTATTTTTTCTATTTCATTCTTTTGGGTGAACGGATATCTGTATGGGCGCACATTTGGGGGTTGGGCCCCTGGAACCAAGGTGATGCTATGATCATGTTCCCCTCGCGAGGGTGGAAGCTCATGAGGCTTGTCAATGACTGGCAGATGGTTATTTAAAATCTATTGCATCTCAGGATGAATTGGCAGAGGCTTGGTTTCGACTGCCTGGATGGCATTAAATTGAGCTACAACTCCATGATTGCCCTTTTTTAACAATTTTTCCATCCTATGCGAGCTGATGATAGAGGGGGTTCCCGCCTAGAGTCCACGGAGGGTATGTGTGTAGTTGTTCTGCTTAATACTCATATATAACTCCTGGAAATCCATTGTGATTGGCCCAAGAGTGCGGAGCCATTCAGCGCCGAGGATAATGTCGCAACCCCCCATGTGTATGGCAAACATGTGGGTTTTCAACTAATAATCCCCCATTTGAAGTTTGACATTTTCACAGTGGCCTTCACATTTCATTGTGCCTCCATCCGCAATTTGGACTTGGAAGTTAGAAACTGCTCGTACAAAACAATGCACTGCTTCTGCAACTTTTTGATGGATGAAATTATGTGTACTTCCACTATCAATCAAGACTACTACTGGGCGATGTTTAATAAAACCTCTGATTTTGAGAGTTTGAGGGGAAGAAATCCCTGCCAAAGCATGCAACGAAATAACTGGTTCGTTAGAGACAATGTCCTTTTGGTTGTCTTCTTCTAGCGGCTCATGTTCCTCAAGTGGTGGATCTTCCTCTATAGAGCTGTAGTTAGTGGCATCAATTTGAAAAAATTTGGGCTCCTTGCATTTATGACCTGGGGAGCATTTTTCATCACAGTAGTAACATAGGCCTTGCTTTCTTATTTCGGCCATTTCCACAGGTGACACCTTTTGGACCTTAAGTGTTTGAGTCGTGTTGTGAGCCTGTGGGGGACGACCTTTAGCGGAGATATTTGGGCGACTGTATTGGGATGCTAATGCATGTTCCATGTTACGAGCTACCTTGCAAGCCTCCGTCCATGTGGGAGGGTGGTGCAGTAGGACTTGGGCTTTGATAGCTTCTTTAAGACCGTTGATAAAACATTCCATGTATAACACATCTGAGAGACCCCAAGTGCAGAAGGCTAAGGCTTCAAAAGTTGTAATATATTCATCCACTGTACCAGTCTGTCGGAGCTTAGTAAGATGACCCAAAAAAGAAGATTCCTGGTCAAAGCGGTCTTGAAGAGCTTTTGTGAATTTGGTCCAAGTCCTAAAAGGTCCATTGCAACGTTGATGCCATTCCCACCATTGCCACCTTTCATTTTCCAAGTACATGCTCCCCACCATAAGCTGAGTCTCATCATCTAAGATGTGATTCAGATTGAAATACTGCTCCATTTGGGCTATCCATGCTGACGGGTGAGAACCGTCAAATTTATGCATATCCAACTTGTGAGGTCGCTGACGGGGTTGTTGGTGGGTGTCCCAGACGTGAGGAGAGTGGCTAGACTCACCCTCATTGTGTCCATTGCCATTATACACCTCCTCGTTGGCTTGCTCCTTTCCCTTCTGGATCATGCCCTCGACCAGGCTACTTAGTCGGTTAAGCTGAACGTGGATGGTTTGCATGGATTCTTAAAGTTTGTCCATCCTTTCATTGGCCATCGCTTGAGCTCTAGTTTCTACCATACACCAACCTGATTTTTTTGAAAGTTGGGACCGCCTAAAAAATTTTCACTAAGAATTGAATGGTACCACTGTGCTCAGCTCGTCGTCCTGATTCTGATTTTTTTTTTTTTGAAAACTCCTAACAGAGTTTTACTCCTTCCTTATCAATACTGCAGTTGCCAATTCCTCAAAATGTCAATGCAGCCAAAAGTCCTACGAAAATTATACCCCAGTATAGGAACCCTTCACAACGATTCTGATCTGGTGGATCTGAGATATCTGAATGGCGGATCGGATAGCTCTGGGCAGCGGAATAGACTGCTGCTGCTGATCTGATAGATCTAATAGATCGGAATGGCTGATCTGTGAACTCAAGACTGCGGGACTGATGTCTGTTGCTGCTGCACCCCTTTGCACAAGCGGATCTGGAAGAGATGATGTGTGATCCCCTGATAGAAAAGGGAACTATGGTCTTGAGGAGTGTCAGGTGCTACAGATCGCAATATACATAAGGGTCTGGCAGTAGTACTCGGCCCAATGTTTTAGGGCTCTAACTAAGGAGGATTGACCGTACCCTTAGCCGTACAACCCAACTACCCTATCGTACAGGCAAGTAATCTCTCTAAGTGCTGTTCTCGGTGTACTGTAGCCGCAAGACGGCCGACGGTTTATCTATGGCGAGGTTTCAAGGGAGCCTAGAGGGCTTTCAATATACCCAGAGGGTATGTGGAAGACAGTCCGTGCGCGGTTCTGTCTAATGCGCTACTACTCGAAGGGGTACCCACAGGGGTTACAAGGGAGTCCAACAGACATGGCCACCTCTTGTATTTCCTGCGTGCATGCCTCCCCAAATCCGCATGTTTATGCGCTCAACGAAAGATCCCGTGGTTTAAAGACGCCGTAACACATCTCTAGCCAAAAAAAAAAAAATTGCTAAGAAATGGAGATCCCACCGGCCCTGGAAAGTGCTCTAATACCACTTGTTATGCTCTTAACCTGCAAAACGATACCCAAATACAGAATATGCGAAGAGAAGATACCCAGAACACAAAACAACAATGATTTTATTATTCAGAGAGTAATGTTCACTTGCCTCTTCGAGGGGGCAACCTCCGATAGATCAGAGCTCGATTACAAAATAAGACACAATGCTCCTCGCAGGGAGTCTCTATCCTTTATATATGACTCATACATGCAATACCACGGATCAATACCGTGGGTTTTATTAATACCATCTATCTAATACTACGGCCCCGTCATTAATTGCGGGTTAACCACTTACAATTATTAATATGGGCTTTATTGACTCTTGACTATGACGTGATCCCATTACATAAATAAGGGGGTTAGGGTGGGACCCTAACAAAAGGAGTAAAACCAATCAAAGTTTTTGTTGTGGTATGGTATGCCCACAAGGCTGGAAAAAGCATTAGATGCTAATATTGTTTATGAATCCTGATAATTCGTTTGATCATGGTGGTTAATACATTGTTAACGGCTTCTACTTGGCCATTCACCTATGGGTAATATGGAGTAGAACTTTCATGATGTAAGCCTAACTTCGTAGTAAGATCGGTCATCATAAAGTTTCAAAAATGGATACCATGGTTTGTGATGATGCCTTGTGGAACTCCAAACCGAGCAATCACATGATTGAATATGAAAATGGATGTTGTTTCACCATCATACTTATATGTAGGCATCACCTCGGCTCATTTTGTAAAATAATCTACCACTAGGATAATGTATCCATGCCCCCCAACCGAGTGAGGGTTGAATGTAAGGAAATTGATGCCCCATTTAGCGAAAGGATTGATAGTACTGATTGGATGAAGAGGAGTTGGGTATGCACGCATTTTTCGATCGTAGATTTGACAATTATGACATTTCTGGACCGCAGTTATACATCCTTTGAACATAGAAGGCCAGAAATACCCAGCGTGTAGGATCTTTTGAGTAGTGGAAAACCCTGACATATGACCGCCACAAGCTCCAGAATGGCTGTCATTCAATTCATTTTTTGCTTCCTCGTGAGTTAAGCATAGTCTAAAGATGGAATTGGCACCGCGACAATAAAGTGTATCACCAATAATATTGTATTGCTGGGATTGGTACTGGATACGACGACGATCAATTCAACTCAGTTATCGACGAAATGTCTGGGTCTGAAGATAAATGATGATATCTCTATATCAAGGATCTAAAGTATTTATAAGAAAGAGAGATTCGTCTGGAAGAGAACCCTCTGCCACGTTTTCCCTCTCAATACGAGTAAAGTCAAATAATAATTCAACAAATACTAGTGATTTCTTAAATTTGAATTTAATGAATTCCAAATCAAATTCCTGTGGGATAACTATCTATTTTCAATAATTCCCCCCTATAAATTTTCTGTTAAGAATGTAAACCATTGGGTTGCAATCATAAATCACAATAATTTTGTGCAATAGAATGTAGCGACGAAATCGTTGGACAGCGTGAACGTCTGTAAGGGCCAATTTTTCCACGTGTGCATATTTCGCTTTAATTTTGGTTAGATTTATGATTAAGTAATATATCACTTGCTCTTCGTTCAATTTGTTTTCCTGAACTAAAACCATGCCAATCATGACTTCGGATGCAGATAAGTATTGTTGGGCCTCAGTTTTGGTCTATTTTTGCTTAGGGAAACCTACTTAAACCTTATATTTTCCATCCATTTTCCATCATATCCATCTCATTTTGATGTATTTTATGCATATTCAGGTGTTTAATTTTAATTTTGCAATTTCTAGAAGTTTTTATGAAAATTGAGTTTCAAGTGCAATTTTGGACTGAATCAGAAATTCCTGTAATAGCTATGTGGATGACCTATTTGCAGGACACTTGGGCTTGAGTTTGATGCATGGATGGACAGATTGGGAACTAGGACTAAGCTAACTCCACTTGTTTCGGCCAGAACAAGCTTTATTAGGCCCGGTCAAGGCTGGTCAAACATGACTAGTCACCAGAAAATCCCTAGGAAATAGGGCAGTTTTGAGATTTTATGGGATTGACCATATTTCTTGGGATGGATTGGATGAGTTCGACTTAGATAGGTGGATATGAGTAGATATGAGTGTTAGAGATAATATAGATCAGTTTGTTTCATTAAACCTCTATTTAAAGCCAAGACTTTGATGGCTTTTGTAATGGAATTTGTATGTAACTGTTGTATAATTTGAGTTGGGAGCTAATTTGAAGAACTTGTTTCATTCCAATTTGTTGTTCATGCTTGGTTGATTTACTAAAGTTGCTGTAGCTGAGATTTCTTCAAGTGTGCAAGGCAAGGGTGGAGGGCCCCCACACCAAGCTAAGTACACTTCTTGGTTCAATTTTCATAGTTTTCATAGACTAGTTTTTGTTTCAAATGTATTTAGATGTGTGATGATTGCTGAATGAATATTGGTTTAATTCTAATCTACATATGAAGGGACACACAAGAATTTAAGTTAAATTCTCCTTCTATTTGATCTTGAACTAAAACTGAATTTCATTCTCCTTTTCTTATTTGAAGTTATTTATGCATTTCTGGTTTGAAGCAATGGTGATTGTGATATAGTAGGATTGTGAAGAAGGACAATCTGGACCTCCTTAGTTAGGAGCATCTTCTTCTACATCTTCTGCATCATAAACCATTGTTAATTAGTGCTCTTAGATTTATCTTCATGAATGTAGTATTGTAGGGAAGAACAACCTGGTTTTCCTAAGTTAGGAGCCTCTTCCCTCATATATTACATAAGTGAATTAGAAATTGTTAAAATAGGTTTATATTTGTAATATGTACTTCTTTAAATATTCAAATTTTATCTTCTAAACTTGATTATATCTGATGTCCATATACAGTGGATTTGCCTCCAAGTTTTACAAACCCGGATTGATAATTAAATACTTGTGTTAATTTAGTCAATAAATTAGCCCAACAAGCATAAAAAATAGTCTTGATGATAATCGGGAGGATGCAACAGTGGTGTATGGGTCAACACATGTTTAAGTGCATCAAAGGCCTTATGAGCCACTTCATCCCAAGTAAATGAGATGCCCTTTTTCAACAATCGAGTAACACCTTTAGTTAACTTGGTGTAGTTTTGGATGAATTGACGTAAAAATTTTCTTTCCCTTGCAAACTTTGGAGTTGGCAAAGATTGGAAGGAGGAGACAAGTTCAAAATAGCCTCAACCTTGAAGGAATCGACACGAATACCTTCCTTTGAAACGATAAATCCTAGCAATCAACCAGATTGCACACAAAAAACACACTTGTGTGGATTCAAGAGGATATTGTAATGACGACATCTAATAAAGATAGATCTCAAATGCATTGGATGGTCTTCCCATCTCAGGGAATGAGTTGGCAAGTCATCCAAATAAGTTTGCACAATATGCTTGATATCGTGAAATGCATAAGACATAGCCCGTTGGAAATTTGCACCGGCATTCTTCAAACCGAATGGGATTTTTTGATAGGCAAAATTCCCCCATGGGAAGATGAATGTGGTTTTGTGTTGATCAGCTGGGAGTATTTTGATTTGGTTGTAGCCAGAAAATCTATCCATAAATGAAAACATTTCATTTCCGGCACAATCGTCAATGATTTGATTGATATAGGGAGTAGGATAGTTGTCCTTTGGACAAGACTTATTGATATCCCTATAATCAACACATAATCTAATGGTTCCCTGTTTCTTGTTAACATGTACAATAATGAACACCCAATCAATAAAGGGAGCCAAGTAGATGAAATCTGTTTTGAGCAGTATCTTGACCTCAGCTTTAATCGCAGCAACTTTTCATGGATGCACTGAACGTAATCATTGTTTGATAGGTTTTTCATTTGGGTAATTCTTAATCTCGTGCACAACAATGCATGGGTCAATTCCTGGCATTTCCTCATAGGACCAGGCAAAAATGTTGTGGAATTATTGAAATAGGGCCTTACACGTTCAAATATCTTCAAGTGAGCAGAAAGTGACTATGTGAATATTTTCAATAATTCATGTTTTGACAAAGATGTCAATGGTAATCATTGTAGATATATTTCCCAAATTCCTTTCGGATTAAGCTTGAAAAATTGACATGGTCCATTTCGGACTATCTACAATCTCAAGTTAAAACATAGTTGAAAAATCATTCTCGATTTTATCAGGGTTCGGTAGACAATATGAACGATGAAGGTAATCATTCCATGGAATTTCATCTGAATTCATGACCTCCATAATACTTTCGTCAGTCGGAAATGGGTTTTCGAAAGGATTAGGAAGTGAAATTGGTTCTAACAAGGGTAAAAGAGAATAATCGTCATTTGTCGCATCCACTCAATCAATATTAGAGGATGGTGGGTCAGAAAATGATTGAGCTACTTGATAAGCCAATTCAAATGGGCTTAAAGGTATCTCATTGCCATAGGAGGCCAATTCAGACTCCAAAGGCACTATCCAGGGATCAGAAGATTCCATAGAGCTTGATGTAATCATGTTAACCTTGGAAAAATTAGAAGGAAATCTTGGTGGAGGAAGTGCAAAGGTTCCCATTAGTGATGAGTCTTTGAGCAAACCAACACCAATATCCTCATAGGGAGAATTCGTTTTTCCGAAAAAAGGTATACTACTTGAAGAGTTAGGGTATGAAGTGTAGTAAGACAATTGGTCCACTTTGACAATTTTCCCTTTGTGAGGAAATTGTATCATTTGAAAACGCGATGAGAACACTGCTGAAATAGCTTAGGTCCAACTTCAACCAAGAAAAAGGTTGTAATCGAGTTGAGCATCAACAAATTCAACTTCAATCACGATCGTTTTACCCTCTACCTCTATGGGAAAATCATTTAAGATTCCATAAATATGAAAACCTCTTCCATCAAAGGCTTTCAGAGTGGTAGGTTGGTGGCCTGGGTGCAGGTGTAATGGATAATCGTTCAAATCCTGAAACGATCTCCTCAAGTGCAGGTGGAAGTTCTTCTCCAATTTCCCTTGGAGTTTTAGTCATCTGCCTCCAAATTTAGCTATTTCTCTAAAAATAGCTGAAATGCTAATATTACCTGAAAATTAGCAGAAACTCCACTTACCGGAACCGAAAGAAAATAACGTTTCCGTTGATAAAACTCCTCGGGTCCACAATCCGAATTAAACCCCGTAGACCTTTACTGTGCGACCACCGTTGGATCACGACCTCCCCATCGGATGACTACAATTGTCCAGACTTCAACGGAATTAAGCCACACTTGAATTGCTCATCGGGTCCGAAAATTTTATTAACCCCCATTCACTTTTCCATGCGATATCCGTTGGATCTTGCTCCTCTAATCAGACGACCCAAATCAATTGTACTATTAACCCAGTTTAATAAAATATCGCGTTCAGTTTTGGGTTAAACCTCGACCCTGACTTGCACGCGACTACCGTTGATCTAACGGTTCTGTCGATTGGACGACTCTAGGCTTCTCCGGTGTATTCACAGTTTATCCGACTTTTTCCTCCTTTCGCTATGACTTTAGCGCTTCCGCCAGGTTTAGCTCTTCACTAAGGAATTTAGAATTTAGCTAACCTAAAACACTGTACTTTGAAATTATTCAATTTAGCTTAACACACAGTGAGTGAGGAACTTAAACGCAATAACACCAGTTCATATAGAATTCTAATTCTACCGACCAACTGAAAATTAACAATACACAGAGATATTTCGAAGGAACTCCACCCTCTGAGATTGACCAATTATGCAAGAATACACAAAGATACAGAAGTATTTCAATCCTTTTACATTCTAATTCAAATCCAGCCAAATCCTCTTACAATTGTTCAAAAACTTACATAAGTATTTTACATCCAACAATCCGATCCTCAATCTATGGATCAAATTTATCTAATCCTAGATAATTACCTAAATTGTTTGATATTCTCCTCAAGAAACTCAACTAAGTCTGAACTACTTGGATTAATTAAAAAATCACTCAATAACTATATTCTAACTTAATTCCTATCTAGAAAACTTTGTAAATTGATAGCTAAAGGATCCCACTCCTTTGCTTGTAAATTGTTTTTGGATTTTTGGAATAAAATGAAGCCTTTTGTCTTTAAGCCTCATGCTCATGCATCAGGCTCTTGAGGAAAAAATTCTTCATGGGCTCCTGTCCATGAGCTCTTCTATAGAACGGCCCAACTTCTGTAACATGGTTTCTGTTACCCAGGTAGCATCAGTAATTGGTTGATCCTTCCACTTGACCAAGTACTAAAAATACCCCTGCACCCATTTTTTTCTTAAACACTCTCTTATCCAATATCTTCTCTGGTTGCAATGCCTTTGCTATAGGTAATTGTTTTACCCAATCCACCTCTTGTTCTTCCTTGTCTTCTGTTGTGTCGTCTGCCTGTCCCTTTTCATACCTGTACAAATCAACAACATTGAAAATTGGGGATATTCCAATTCCAGGGGGTAATTCAATTTCATATGCATTTGCTGAAAATTTCCTTAAAACTCTGCATGGTCCAATCTTCTTGAATTTTAATTTGTTATACTCCCTTTTTGGAAATCTTTCTTTCCTTAAATGTGCCAAAACCAAATCTCCAACCTCAAAATTTATTTCCCTCTTCTTCAAGTCTTCTCTATTCTTGTACTTTATGTTGTTGTCCTGTAGTTGTTGTTTTACCTGTTCATGTACTACTTGAATCTCTGAAGCAAAATCTTCTCCTTGAGCACTCCTCATTTCAGCTTTACCCAAATCTCTCAATTCAAATACTCCTCTTGGGTGCATTCCATAAACTATATGGAATGGACTCTACCCTGTACTCCTATTAGGAGAATCATTATAAGCATATTCAGCCTGTGCCAATACTTGATCCCACTGTTTTGGATGTTCACCTGCAAGACTTCTCAGAAGATTACCCAAGCTTTTGTTCACAACTTCAGTCTGTCCATCAGTCTGAGGATGATATGCAGAACTGAAACTTAGTTTAGTACCAAGTTTCCTCCACAAGGTCCTCCAGAAATGTCCAACAAATTTGGTATCTCTGTCTGAAACAATGCTCTTTGGTAACCCGTGCAACCTTACAATCTCCTTAAAAAAAAAGTTAGCAACATGAGTAGCATCATTGGTTTTATAAAATGGAATAAAATGTGCCATTTTTGAAAATATGTCAATTACTACATAAATTGAATCATGTCCCCTTTGAGTTTTTGGTAAACCCAAAACAAAATCCATACTTACCATATCCCAAGGCCTATCTGGAATAGGTAATGGAACATACAAACCTGTGTTTTGGCTCCTTCTTTTTGCATACTGATAGACTTTACAATTAGATATCATTTTTTGGGATTCAACTGCGTTAAGTAAGTCATTCAAAGTATGACCATTTCCATGAGAGGTAGTCGTAAAGTGACTAATATCTCATGATTTTTGAATAGTTCACTTAGCACTCATTGCATCGGGTGATGCTCACAGGGGTGAAGAAGTGGGATTGAAACTAGTGAAATGTGGAGAACGAATCACATAGCATCAATCATCACTTCCGGGGCTTGCACCCGGTAACCAGGACTTCCCAGGAGGTCACCCATCCCAGAACTCCTCTGGCTCAAGCGCGCTTAACTGTGGAGTTTTTCCCCACAATCAAGCCCACTTAGCTTGCTACCCCATTTGCAAAACCTTAGCAAGTATTGTGCCTCATGAACCATTCAGGTAGAGATCCCTTGACTCTTTTTGAATTTAAGTATGGGGGATTTACGCAGTGCATTATATTAGATATCATTTTTTGGGATTCAACTGCGTTAAGTAAGTCATTCAAAGTATGACCATTTCCATGAGAGGTAGTCGTAAAGTGACTAATATCTCATGATTTTTGAATAGTTCACTTAGCACTCATTGCATCGGGTGATGCTCACAGGGGTGAAGAAGTGGGATTGAAACTAGTGAAATGTGGAGAACGAATCACATAGCATCAATCATCACTTCCGGGGCTTGCACCCGGTAACCAGGACTTCCCAGGAGGTCACCCATCCCAGAACTCCTCTGGCTCAAGCGCGCTTAACTGTGGAGTTTTTCCCCACAATCAAGCCCACTTAGCTTGCTACCCCATTTGCAAAACCTTAGCAAGTATTGTGCCTCATGAACCATTCAGGTAGAGATCCCTTGACTCTTTTTGAATTTAAGTATGGGGGATTTACGCAGTGCATTATATTAGATATCATTTTTTGGGATTCAACTGCGTTAAGTAAGTCATTCTTTCCATGAGAGGTAGTCGTAAAGTGACTAATATCTCATGATTTTTCAATAGTTCACTTAGCACTCATTGCATCGGGTGATGCTCACAGGGGTGAAGAAGTGGGATTACAATTCTTCACATACTATTCCACTTCAGCTCTGATCTTCGGCCAAAAATAAAACTGGTTCAACTACTCACATGTCTTGTTTGCACCAAAATGTCCTCCAAGTCCACCACTATGTTTCTCCTTGATCAAATTTTCTCTCATAGAATAATTTGGTATGCACAGTTGATTTCTTTTAAATAACAACCCCTCTTGCAAGAAATAATCTAGCCACTTGCTTCTGTCTAACAAAACAAGGTTTCTACAAGCTTCAAATGCCTCTTTAAAATCTAGATCTTCTTCATATAATTCTTTAAGAAAATCAAAACCCAACACTTGAATTTGACTTTCTTGCACTAAAATACTTTTCCTACTTAAGGCATCTGCTACTTTGTTTGATTGACTAGTTATATGTTTTAACACAAAATTAAAACCTTGAAGGTATTCTACCCATTTTGCATGCTTCTGGTTAAGCTTTGGTTGTTGCATAATGTACTGCAAGGCATGGTTATCTGAATACAGTATGAACTCTTTAGACATCAAGTAATGTCTCCACTTCTTCAAAGACTGCACTACTGCATAAAACTCCTTGTCATAAGAAGAATATTTCTTCTTTGACTCATTCAACTTTTCACTAAAATACGCTACAGGTTTGTCTTCCTGACTTAAAACAGCTCCAATGGCTTCTCCACTAGCATCACACTTCACTTGAAAAGGTTTATTAAAATCAGGCAAAATCAAAATAGGTTTCTCAGTAATTTTCCTCTTCAACAGCTGGAAGTTCTTTTCTGCTTCAACAGTCCATGTAAATGGTTGTCTATCCTTCCTTATAGTGTCAATAATTGAAGCATTGATCTTACTAAAATTCCTTATGAATTTCCTATAAAAGCTAGCAAGACCATGAAAACTTCTTACCTCAAAGACACTTTTTGGTGAAGGCCACTCCATGATAGCCTTGATCTTCTCTGGATCCATCTTTAACCCATCAGCAGAAACAACAAAACCCAAATACACCAACTCCTCTTTCATGAATGAACATTTCTTTAAATTTAACAGTAACTTCTCTTGTTGTAGCCTCTGTAAGACATAATTCAGATGTCTCACATGTTCCTCTTTTGATTTACTATAAACTAATATATCATCAAGATATACTATTACAAATTTACCAATAAATTCTTTCAAAACTTCATTCATGAGCCTCATAAATGTACTAGGAGCATTTGACAACCCAAAAGGCATTACCATCCATTCATACAATCCTTCATTGGTCTTAAAAGCAGTTTTCCACTCATCTCCCTCTCTAATTCTGATTTGATGATAACCACTTTTTAAGTCTAACTTTGTAAAATATCTAGCCCCACTCAAACAATCCATCAAATCTTCAATTCTAGGTAAAGGAAATGTGTACCTAATTGTTATCTTATTGATTGCTTTTGAATCACTGCACATTCTCGAGCCTCCATCTTTCTTTGGGCTCAACACTGTTGGCACTGCACAAGGACTCAAACTCTCTCTAACCAGTCCCTTGTCTAACAGTTCCTAAACCTGTTTCCTGATTTCTTCATTCTCTGTGGGGGTCATTTTGTAAGCTGCTTTATTAGGTAGATTTTCTCTTGGAATCAAATCTATGTAATGACTTATTTTTCTAATGGGTGGTAATTCATCAGGCAAATCATCTACAATGATATCACAATATCTATCCAACATCTCTTGGATTTCAATCAGTAAATCAGAAACTTTTGTGGAAGTAATTATTACCTTGGGCTTGCAAATCAATGCAAAATTTACCTCATCCTCTTCCATCTGCTGCAAGTACTCCTTTCCACTCAGCAAAAGGGTCTTTGGATCAGGTTTCCTTGATGCATCTTCTTCCTCCATAGGCAACAATGTATGATTAACACCATCTTTGCTAAATTTGTATGTGTTCCTCTTTCCATCATGCATAGCTCCTTTGTCATATTGCCAAGGTCTTCGCAGCAATATGTGACACACATCCATAAGGATCACATCACACAGAATTTTGTCTCTGTATTTGCCCAACTACAACTACATTGCTCATTCACTATTAATTGATATCCCTTTTGAAGCCATGACACCTTGTAAGGTGTTGGGTGTTTCTTGGTTTTCAAATTCAATTTCTCCACCACTTCTGTGGAAACCAAATTATCTGTACTACCACTATCAATTATCAATTGACAACACTTCGCTTGAACCTTGCACACAGTCCTAAACAAGGTATTTATTTGTGCTGGTTCAACAATTTCCTTGGCTGGCTTTAGTAAAAATTTGTTAACTACCAAAGACTCTCCTTTCTCTGGTACATTTTCTTCTTCTATTATCTTTGTTGTTTCCTCTTCAGTATTAGCAACAATTTTATTCCTCTGATTCATTCCTATGTTTTCTAGGCACTCATAAGCTCTGTGTCCCAGCTTGTTACATCTATAACATCTGACTTCTCTTCCTCTGCCTCTGCCTCCTCTTCCTCTAGAAAAACTCCCTCTGCCACTTGCATCACCTCCTATGGGTGCATACTGACTTGATTTTCTGGAAGCTCCATCTCTAGATGTTGTAGATCTCCCTCTACCACCTTGACTTCCCCTTCCTCGGAAAGTACCTCTATTTCTGGCAGATTGCTTCCTCATGAGTTTTTCTTCGACCTTCAATACCATCTGATAAGCTTCTTCTACTGTTTTAGGAGACAATACACTTATCTCATCTTGGATCTCCATTCTGAGTCCATTTACATATCTTGCAACCTTCTCATCTGTATCTTGGATTTGTCCTGCTCTTATGCTTACTTTGTAGAATTCCTCTGTGTATTCCTTTACTGTCATAGACCTCTGTCTAAGATTCTGCATCTGTCTAAACAATGTCTGCTGATAATCACTTGGCAAAAACTTACTTTTCAATTTTTCCACCATCCTGTTCCAATTCTTAATTGGTTGTTTGCCAAGTCTTCTTCTTTCTGCCTGCACTCCATCCCACCAAAGTGTTGCATGTCCTTTGACATAAAACTTCACTTTCTTTCCCTCTTTTGTTTCTTCATAATCGAAGAATTTCTCCATGTCATTTATCCAGTCTATCAATTCCTGAGGGCTTAAGCTTCCTGTATAAATTGAAACTTCCAGTTTGGGCTTAGATGTGGACCTCAATATTGACTTAAAGAATCTCATCTCAAGAGTTACATCTACAGGTTCCTCTTCTTTTGTAGCTTCAGCTTCAGGTTCACTGACATCTCCAACATCTGTATCTCTTCCCATTTCCATTGCTTCCAATCTAGCCTACATCTGTTGCATAGCTTCCAGCACTTTAGCATTTGCAATTGGTCTTCCCCTTATTTGAACACCACCTCTTCCTCCAACTCTGAAGGCCATATTAGGTTTCATTTTCTGATCCTTGAGATCCTTTTCAGTGTCAGTAGGCTACTTTGATACCACAATTGGTGGCCTGGGTGCAGGTGTAATGGATAATCGTTCAAATCCTAAAACGATCTCCTCAAGTGCAGGTGGAAGTTCTTCTCCAATTTCCCTTGGAGTTTTAGTCATCCACCTCCAAATTTAGCTATTCCTCTAAAAACAGCCGAAATGCTAATATTACCCGAAAATTAGCAGAAACTCCACTTACCGAACCGAAAGAAAATAACGTTTCCATTGATAAAACTCCTCGGGTCCGCAATCCGAATTAAACCCCGTAGACCTTTACTATGCGACCACCATTGGATCACGACCTCCCCATCGGACGACTACAATTGTCTAGACTTCAACGGAATTAAGCCACACTTGAATTTCTCATTGGGTCCGAAAATTTTATTAACCCCTGTTCACTTTTCCATGCGATATCCATTGGATCTCACTCCTCTAATCGGATGGCCCAAATCAACTGTACTATTAACCTAGTTTAATAAAATATCGTGTCTAGTTTTGGGTTAAACCTCGACCCTGACTTGCACACGACTACCGTTGATCTAATGGTTCTATCGATCAGACGGCTCTAGGCTTCTCCGATGTATTCACAGTTTATCCGACTTTTTCCTCCTTCCGCTATGATTTTAGCGCTTCCGCTAGGTTTAGCTCTTCACAAAGGAATTTAGAATTTAGCTAACCTAAAACAATACACTTCGAAATTATTCAATTAACTTAACAAACAATGAGTGAGGAACTTAAACGCAATAACACCAGTTCATATAGAATTCTAATTCTACCAACCAATTGAAAATTAACAATACACAGAGATATTTCAAAGGAAATCCACCCTCTGAGATTGACCAATTATGCAAGAATACATAGAGATACAAAAGTATTTCAATCCTTTTACAGTCTAATTCAAATCTAGCCAAACCCTCTTACAATTGTTCAAAACTTACATAAATACTTTACATCCAACAATCTGATCCTCAATCTATGGATCGAATCTATCTAATCCTAGATAATTACCTAAATTGCTTGATATTCTCCTCAAGAAACTCAACTAAGTCTGAACTACTTGGATTAATTACAAAATCATTCAATAACTATATTCTAACTTGATTCCTATCTAGAAAACTTTGTGAATTGATAGCTAAAGGATCCCACTCCTTTGCTTGTAAACTGTTTTTGGATTTTTGGAATAAAATGAAGCCTTTTTGTCTTTAAGCCTCATGCTCCTACATCATAGGTGACTAACTAATGGTTGGAGAACTTGAATCTTTCCAACAAGCAATCGACATAATACACATAGAAGCTCCTTCGTCAACAACTGTGTGAAACACTCATTTGGTTTTGACAAAAACTGGAATCTGGAACGCCAGTTGATAAGGGAGTCTAGGTAAATGAATCTCAAGATCAAATATAATTAGAGATTAGAATCCTACGGATCAATAAATCTTTTGGCTGAAAAAAAAAATCTTTCGTTGTGCCAGGCATGTTTGGAGCACCTCAAAAACTGACATTACAGAAGGAGACATAGCCATGCCTTCAACAATGTTGTAATTTTGTATAGCTCTAGAATGTGGGTTGAAAGCTAATTTTCAAAGAACACCTTTGGGAGGTGGTCGAATGATCATGCCAAGATTTGGTTTCTCGATTTGAAATTATATATAGGAAGGAGGAGGAATTGAACTGGAAGGTTGACCAGATGAACTAGTCTCGTTTCCATTTTCTATATGACCCTTAGATTTGTAATCTTTTGATCTTGTAGCTACCATAACTTGTTGCGAAGATATCATCATGATATCTTGTGATGTGGAAGAGGAATATGTGTTCTCAAAAACCATTTTGTTATCTTGAGAAGCAAATGGATCCTTCAAAAAAGTGGGAGTTGGAGAACCTTTAATGAATTTGGAAACCTCTGCCCGATGTGGTCCTTCCTTAGTATAATGATCTTCATTGCCAATAAGGCAAGGATAACTAGGTTTTCGTTTCTCATCTGTAGGATTAGTTTTAGAGGGTTTCTCTTTCGGAGAAGCATTTTGTTTCGATTTACAATTCCCCTTGTTTTTACCTCTGGTTGATTGACTCTTGTCGGTATATGATTCTATGACATTAATTTCGGAAATAGCTTCTGGAGAAAGGCTTTCAGCGGGTGAATCTTGTGTGGCCAAAGTCTGAGTAATTTTAGAATTTTTCTTTTTGCCCTTAGACTTTTGGCTAACATAAACTATTATACCATCAACGACATTAGATCATGTAGGAGTTGTAACAGTTGGATAATTTAAAATTGTTGGGCGCAATAAATTTAGTATTTTCTCGTACATGGTGTCAGATTGGGTATAGACTAAGTCTAAATACTAGGCACGAGAAATTACCTGCTATTCCATGACGAAACTCCCTTAGAAACATCTGCAATAATAACGGGAAGTAATGACTTCATAAACCATTCAGCTAACCGATGTCTACATCTCCATTCATGTATATGATTAGAAATATGAGTCGATTTTGATTGTTTTAAGGAAGTCAATAGTTCGGTACCAATATGTATCGAATCGGTAGCTGTAAATGGGTTAAAAACGTTGTTGCTAGAGATTTAAAGTTATGGAAAGAGGTGCGAAGTAGCTCAATGTACCATTTGGATGCCGAACTGGTTAAATTTCGTTGGAAAAGGCAAAGGTGGATAGGATCATCGATTAAAGAATTTGATGCACACCAAAGATAATATGTCATCACATGATTGGATGGGTCTTCTCCTAATTTGCCTTCAAATTTGGGTATGTCACATGGTAAATTGGTGGGAATTATCGGCCAATAAGGATAATAATAAATAGGATTGTTCGTTAACCAGGATAAATTAGGTAAATCTAGGGTTGCAATAAATGGTAACTGTCGGTTAGGGTCTTGTTGTAAAGTTTGATAACCTTGTGGGGTAAGTCCAACCCTTGGAGGAGTATACACAAGATATCCTAGAATAGCTTGGGTGGTTGTAATTTGGATTCCACTAGGGTAACCAGGGTGAACCATACCAGGTTAAGGTTGAAAAGGGACTTGATAAGTATGACCAGGGTATGGTTGAATCTGGAAAGCTTGAGGTTGACTGATTTGACCTAAGTAATATGGACCTTATATAGGTTGAGCTTCTAAAGTTTGACCTTCAACAAATTGAATTTGAATAGGTTGACTTTGAATAAATTGACCTTGAAAAGGTGGGTTTTAGAAAGTGTGAACTTGGAAAGGTGGACTTTGAAAAACTTTCCCGTGAAAAGGTGGAACTTGATAAGCTTGACCTTGAAAATGTGTTTGCATTGTTCCTATAGCGGGTTGTCCAAAAGGAATTTATGGTATAGACTAGACCGTAGGACCAGTTTGATAAGCAGAAGCCTGATGGATTGCCTAAATAGTTTGAGGAACATGTATTTGAGGGGTAATTGGAATGGCCATTTGCGATACTCCTGGGATAGGTGTCTGAGGTGAACTTGGCATTTGATGTAACTTAGGTTGTTGAATTGATTGCTGAACGGGTCATTGAATTGGTTGTTGAACAAGTGTTTGAGGAATTCCTTGGACAAGTTGTTGGACAACTATTTGCGGAATCCCATGAACAAGATGCTTAACAGGTAAGGCAATACTTGGAATAGGTATTTGAGGAATAGGTTGTCCAGTAGGCTGAAAATGTTGATAAAGTGGCACTTGTAGAGAAATTGGACCAAAATGTCGATCAAAATTAGCGTTCCAAATAATGTTCGTCCCAGGGTAAGGAGTACCAAGCAAAGGTTGAGCTACAACAGGTTGACCCGAACCAAACTGAGGTATGTGACCATAAGTTTTGGTAAAAGGTTGACCCCCATCCGTAGGGTAATATTCGACAACAGGTTGTCCTCCAGGTGGAGGATAAGGTGGTTTCCCCCCATGCGGGTAATAAACATCGGTTGGTGTTGCTTGAGAGTTACTTGAGTTACTGGATACCATGTGAATTTGTTGGTCTGATGTCGTATGCACTTCAGGAATGGATGCCATGCTCTAAATAGTAAATGTAGGTAAACCAGATGACCAAGTAGAAGGTTGAGGAGAAGAAGAAGCTCCTAAAAAAGTTCTAGTAAGTGACTAGTATCCAGGAGGAATTGACGGACCACCATACAATAGTGATTTTGGGGAGCTATAAACATAGATGAATCAATAAGTTAGCTCCCAATAAGAATTCCTGACATCGTGTCGGTGAGTAAAAAGGAATGTGTGGCAGTGACAAATTAGGACCTAAAAAGGTCAAATGGGTAGAACACCAAGGGTTAGGTTAGAAAGGAATGAAAGGAACTCTTGGAAAAACTCTTTGATCAAAAGGTTCACTAGTTATAACTGGAGTATGAGGTAAATATTTTGCCTCTTCGTTTTTGGTAATGTCTTCAAAAACTAATCAATCCAGGTGGTAATTCAGTTGTAATGGTCAACTTCATTCGAGGTGAAGGTAGAGCAGGAGTAGGAGCTATAACAGTCGAAGGTGTTTTAGGTTAATAAACTTCAGACTCAGATTTTACTTCTAGTTTGGTTAGTTCCGTGTCTGAAAATTCACCAGTATCAAATTCATTTTGAACTACTTTGGTAGTCTCTGGTCCATAATGAACTAAGACTAATTCTACTTCTTGCATTGGATTCACTTTGATTTCTATTGTCTCAAATTGTAAAGTTCTAGATGTTTCAGGTTCTTTTGAGGTTCCAGATCTTGTTGATTTTGACCTTTCAGTTTTATCTTTTCTAATTGACTAGGTGTATATTCAGGGGATTTACCCTGCATTCTACACAGATCAAATGTACACACAAGGGCAGAGTAACAAAGCTCAATCCCATCAAAAGTTCCTCAACATGGTTAATCTAAGGTTTACTTCCAAGTGATTCCCAAGTACCTTTCAGCACCATTTTTAGTACGTGTAAATCACTCTACCATAGACAATGAAGTGGGGTTGATCACTTCACTGGGTTCGATATGATCTTGTGCTTGAATCCTTTGTAAGGGGAGCTTCCCAAAGAAAATTCGCAGTAAATGGATTTTTCTCCCTATCACAAGATGCTAATGTTTGTTTGCAACTTTGAAAAGTCAACTCACTTCCATATTCCAAATCCCTACAACCTAATATATTGTAGATGGAAAAGAGCCCTAAGAAAATAAAAATTTCTAGATTGATTTTATTAGCGTTGATTTTAAGAGTTGTTATTTACTCGAAGGTAATGGATGTGAAACTCATGGAATTATGACTTGACGCAAATCTTAATGCAATTTCTATCTGAAGGAAAGAGTCTTTCAATTTTTCAACGGAAATGTAAACAAAAACTCTAAATCCCACTATATCCCATTTCCTAAAAAGCAGATATCCAATTTCGAATTACCCAAATATTGAAATTAACTTCAAATTTTCACTTTGCCCAATAACACAAAAAATCAAGAAATTCCTCTTTAAACATACAATCACTCAAAAATTCGTAAAATGAAAGAAGAAACCAATAAATACTAAAATGAATTTTCTCAAAATGAATGTTATGACTTCACTTGCAGTAAATAGTACAATTCATCAAAACTTCAGCAAGAGAAAGAAATTGACTTTTCGTTTCAAAACTAGCATAAAAAGTAATTTTCACTAACAATACCCAATCTTTTAAATCATTGATTTTCACACACAAAACAATCTTTCACAAAAGAGAAAATTGGACTCAAAACCTGATCTTATCGAAAGAAGAAAGACAGAAAATCAAGAAAACAAGACCAACAGATCTCTCTTTTGATAGATCGACCATTCACCATATGAGACTTTACCCTAATTTGCAAAAACAAGATAATCACAAGCAAATCCTTTCACAACACTTAGCCAAACTGACAGAGACTCAAAGAAGGTACAAATAAGTGTAAATAAACAGGAAAAAGAAAAAAAAGTTGGACTTGATGATGATAAAACTTAAATGCTCAAAATTCCAAGTATGTGCACAGGTCATATAGTAAACCAGTGAGCATATGCACTATTGCAGAAAGAAAAGTGCGCAAAAGTGTGCTATGTACCTCAAAGTAAAGTGCACACAGCGAGAAAAACTAGAAAATATAAAAAATAAGTCAAATAAAACCCAAAATTCAGATTTTAAAGATTTCCACACACTTAGGGAGGGCTTCTACAAAAGGTTAGTGGGTCAAACAAGAAAAAACAATGGAGGGTGAGACGAATCCCCATTGGAGTTTGCAAATTTGTTATGTGGACTTATCCCTCTTGTGGACAAGAGCGATCTCCCTAGACCTCATAGAAATCTAGTAACAAACAACTAGGAGTTGCTACCTTTCTCTAAACTATGATTGACTGAAGAAAATACTATGATAGAGGTCACTTACCATTTAATCAAAATGATTGATGAAATCCTCTTCAAAGATTTCGACTAGCTGCTCCTCCTTGATGCTTTAGAGATCATCCCGTCACTCCCCACACCTTCTCTATGATGTCCTGGAGGAGATATGCATAGACAGAAATAGACATGAGATCAAAGCATCCAATATATAACATAAGAGATAAATGGACTAATTAACTCAATCATGTATCATAAACTGATCAATATGCAATCAAAATCTATGTAGGTGATTAAGGAATCCTACAAATTGTATCAACAAAGATATAATTGAGAAAGAACAATTGTCTTTATATTAATAAAATGGAGAATAGTCTTACAACCATGAAGCCTTGATGTTGCAAGTCCCTTCCCACAATCTCCAACCCTCTCCTTGAATGAATAGCCTTCCAATCTTATTCCTGTAAAATAAGCCTACTTCCAACAGTCCTCCTCAATCCTTAGGCCTGGGTTAACTTTATAGGCCAAGAGTGGGAAGTTTGGGATCCATTTACCAAGGGATGAGATCAACTAAGGTGGGATAGAGTTTCCACAAAGAGAGGTAGTAGCTCCATGATGGGCGGATTCAAGGCTGAATATGCAACCATTCAAAGCTTGTTAGTTGGGATAGATACGGCTAACAATGCTTCTAGACTTCAATTTTTATTTTTTCATGCATTAAATCATGCGCGCATGCCATAGTGTAAGACAGAGCGTACCTATCACAGTTTCTAGTGGACTCTTTGGTGTATGCACATAAATTGACTAGGGAACTGTGCAGGAAGCCAAAAACACGGTTTTGAACAATGGGATCCAAGAATTCCACTTTCTTTGGGATAGTTTGGATTCTAACCTTGCAGGGGAATGCTTTGGGACACATTTATGGATAGCGAAAGATCCAAATCAATGGTCATTTGCCTAATGCGAAAAAATGACATGTAACATGTATATTGAGTTACTATGATAGGGATGGTTGTGTGACTGTTTACAGAAGTATATTTCTTGTAAGGTATCTTGTTTTGTCCATGTTGGCGAGGTAAATCCCCTCTGCGGACAGAGGCGATCCCAGTAGCCCAAAATGGATCTAGCAACAATCAAACAATACTATCATGCAGGTTCCTAATTGCAAATTAAAGGTGGATTACGAGAACCTACTTGGATTCCAACGCTAGTGTTGTAGGAGAGTTGACGCTCCCGTTCCTTTGCTCCGGCCGGTCACGATCCTCACGATCTCCGTGAATGGACACCTGCACATGCAAAGAAAGATATGAATACAAGCATAAAACCCAATAGATGCAATTATATATCGGTCAGAAAAGATATAATTCAATCATCATTATAATGAACAGCAAGAATGGAACCATAATGATAGTCATCTATTATTGATAATCAACAAAGTAGTATACAACTGAAGTTCTGACGTCAAATCCTCCTTTGGCTGGGTGATCAGCTACACATGTCTTGCAAAGCTTGTCAGGATCAGGAACAAGCTTCTCTCTCTCTTTGACTATGAATGCAAAGAAGACTCAACAACAATCTCTCAGACTTCTGACAGTATCATTCTCCCTATACTCAAAACTAGCTTGTCAAATGCACCAGAACAAGCTTTTATAGATGGAGGAGGAGGAAGAGATACAATGAATCCAGACATTCATGGGATAAGCATTATCCTCGAAAAGCTATTGTGGATGATGATTCTCGACCTCCATGAGATTGACATTATCCCTGAAAAGCCACATGAGTCGAAAGGAAAAAACTCTCGGGCATGCGTTTGTGAACAAACTTTTCCAAACTTGGTTGGCGCGGGTAAGACTCTGAGACAGAGCGCCAATAAGCACACCCTCTTTGGAGAATTTCCTTCATTGGCGCGGGTGATACACTGTGGATCTGCGCTAATGGAAAAAGGGGACTTTTTAAGGATATTTTGCAGGAGATGTCTTCTAGGCATATGAAGTCCATACTTAGGGGAACATAATGCAAGTGTTTTCAAGTTATGTCACTGCTCACAAGTCCCAGAATGAGTCCTCCAAAGTGCGGGAAAGGGGTAACAGGGACGGTGACCAATGGTGACAAATTACCGTGTAACATATGCCCCCTAAAGCATGAGGCCCGAGAGAGAGAGGGGTGAAATGCTTTACAAGAACACATGCAGCTACCGCCGGAGAATCTGCATAGAGAGATACAACTGATAGCTCAAGTACATAATATATGTGGTATGGTCGCAACCATCCATAACAGAGTACATAATAATCTAGATCCATGGTATGGGCGCAGCCATCCGGTTAGGATCGATGAATAGACTCAGGTATGGTCGCAGCCATCCAGTGAATGAGTCATGTAACAAGAATCCACAAAATCACAGCCTGGATTCCAACAGACAAAATCCAGGGTCTTGCGCTCCATCTCGACCCAAACAAAAGTACAAGTTCAAGCATGCGAATACATGAGCTGAAGTCGAACATGCATGAACATCGTCTGATTACCAGTCAATAATGAAAACTGTTAACAGACGTGAGAGGTACCACCAATAATGACAATGGCCCTCAAGGTACTATAGGTACAATCTACAGCGTGCGAATTAGTGAGCTGGCGTCGAACACCTGTAGAATCATTCGATCGGAGGCCAATGATGAAAACCTCACGTCGAACACGAAGAACCTGCCATTGAGGCATGCAGGCTCCAAGGCACCGGAAGGGAGTCTTTAGATCAGCTTCCTAGATAATGAGTTGAAGTCGACAGGAAGTGACCTTGATCGAAGGTAGGCCATAGTGTTTCCCACATCATCGACACGAGACAGAGAAAGAATATTATGGTGGATCAAAATTGTGTGAGCTATCATAAGGAGGTTGTTATTCTGCAGAGGTCAACTTCTCTTGAACATATCGGCGGCACGACAGTAGAATTGGTAGTATTTGACATCAATGGATCAGAGGTCATGGTGACGAGGCAATGAGCAGATGAGAGGTCAAACAGGATTACCCAAATCCACGGAGGCAAGTGAAAAATGAGATGAGATATCCCCACCCAGACACGAAAGCAGACAAGTGCCATGTTCAAGAGTGACATACTGCCGACACGACAATAATTATGGTTCCATTTTCCCCCACCATTTCTGGCGAGTACCCCAATTATTTTTATTAACAAGCTTGACGGGGATAGCATATGCTTATAAAGCGTCATCTCGACGGACTCCAATGTCATCAAGTTTTAACGAGTCTGACAGAGGAAGAACTCGGCGTCTTTTCATGTTTAGAGAGTTTGAAAAGACAGCAGAGAAGAAAACTCCAAGGGTGTCCTTTTTCGTAAAGTTGTGTCTCTCGAGCCCGAAAAAGTATAAAACAATGCTCGAAAGAACCGCCCGACCATTACGATCGAGAAGTACTTTTCATGAGTAGTGATTTCGATCTGAAAAAGTAAAAAAGCGATCGAAACCACGTCGCTTCGTAACTGTTAACGAACCTGAAATGACAAAGGTCCGACGATCTTTTCGTTTTTACACAGTCGGAAAAGAGTTTAAAGATGACCGCCTCTTATTTACATTCAACGAGTCAAGAGGGGTAGCTCGGCGATCTTTTCGTCTTTAAACGGTCAGAAAAGAGCTGAAAGTAGACCTCCATTTTTATTCTCTTTAACGATTCAAAAAAAAAGGAAAAGTACTCGGCAATCTTTTCATCTTTTGCGAGTCTGAAAAGAGCTTAAAGGAGACCCGTCCTAGAGTAACGAGTGGTATAAAGGGTAGCCACTGGTTCCGGCAATGGTGGAACTACTCAAAACATGTAATGGTCAAGAGGTTGGCTAATAAAACCACTCATCGCTGCGGTTCCTCATGAAAGGATAAACAACCAAGTGAAAGCATATGATCGGCCAAAGAGATGGTGGCGATGGAATGAAAAAACCAAGGCTCATCTAACAAAATTTAGTAGATAAAAGGCAATCACGAGATGTAAATCAGGTAGGGGTTCATTTTTACACAAGCTTGAACCATGGAGAACTCTGCTTAGATTCGGTTTCATGTTTACACAAGCTTGAAACGAAAAACTATGCTTGTTATAAGTTCGCATGCCCCCAGCATAATAACGCAAATCGAGGTACATGCCCCCCAAGCTTCATTGCATTCAACAAAGTGGATGGAATGAAGGTTCACTCTCGAGATCTATGAAAGACTCGACTTTGTATTTTACGAGATCTTAATCAAAAGACTCGATTTGGAAAGGGAGTTGTTTCATTTTTTAAGGAGCTTGACACAGGAAAATGAACTATGCTCCACCACCTAATTTCATTTTTTAAGGAGCTTGACACAGGGAAAGAACTAAGCTCCGACCAAGCCTAGTTTCATTTTTTAAGGAGCTTGACATAGGAAAACAAACTATGCTCCGCCCGAACTTCATTAGAATGAACAGGAAGTCGGGGCTTCCAAGAGTGCCACTCCGGGTGGAAGGGTAACATCTCGGAAGTCAGGACCCAATGCCCCCAGGACACTATGCACGATGGCAGCATCACTGGATCCAGGCACGGGATAAGTGGCCACGTAGTTGATCTGTGGTGGGGAAGATGCAACTGGTGGATGAAAACCAGGAGGGGATGACAACTGCGTAGGAGGGACCCATGGACGGACGAACGATAATTGATCGATATTCACAATTCTTCCATCGTGTGGAAAGCAAACCACACGAAAAAGTGAAGAGACAAGGGCCCCCATGGCATAAACATAGTCACGGCCAAGGAGAAGACTGAAATCTAAAGCACCTTGGGTAACCGATACGTCTATATAGATGGTTTTGCCTCCCAAAGTAATAGGGAACTTTGGAAGGATCCCTAATGGTTGACTAATTCCTCCGTCAAAAGCCGTCAGATTCGGTGCGACCGGCACAAGCTGTGGGGAACCCAAAGCTTGCCAAGTAGTGGCAGGCATAAGACTGATAGATGCACCCTCATCCATAACAGTGCCAGGTATCGCTTTATTATAGGTGTGTACCTTGACCCAGAAAGGCACATGGGATGGGAGGTGGGAGTTAGTCAAACGATTCCAGTCGAAGGAAACGACTGAACTACTTGGTGGGGGAATCGTATGATTGCCCCCCTGCTCTAAAAGAACCGAAGCAGGACTCTCGGGAGCAGCTGGGATAGGAGAGTCATTTCCGGATGCAGAAGAATCTGAGGAGACGAGAAGAACATGGGAATGATGCTCTTCCGAAACAGAGTGGTCGACGGGTGGTGAACTCGAGTCGACACTCTTTCCGATCAATGGTTGGTCTAGAACAGGCTTGGCAGAGCTAGGTTCAGGAAGAGGAGGCTGAACAAGAGAGGAATCTTGGTCGATCTCTTTGTCAGAAGGGCAACGATCTGTGGCTGCAAAGAGACGTTGATAACCAACGGGAAGTTGGGGTGAGGGAGCTGTAAGACTTTCCAAGACAACAGAGGCTTTATCCATGAGCGGACAAAGGTGAAGGGGATGATTTCCTTCACAAAGTCTACAGGGGATTCAAATCTTCCCTTTTCCCTTAACATTTCCAGCTGATAGTTTAGCATCGCCGTGAGCTTCAGAGGATGATGAGGGGCAGGCCGGATCGTGAGACCATACTTCTAAGACCTTGTGAATGCCAGGACAATCGTGAAGAAGATGGTCCTCCTTGCACAACCTACAAGGAAATTTGACCTTCCGCGGAGGAGCAGAAGGTGGCTCGACTTGAGTTGTACTTTTAACCTCTCGCTTAGGAGTCTTCTTCTTCTTCTTCTTCTTAGCCACCTGGTTACTTGAATCCAGACTTTCACCAGGCGAAGTAGAAGATGAGGATGCAGAAACAGGCGAAGAAGGGGAAAGGTCCACCTTGGAATCAACATGATGTTGTTCGGGTGGAGGAGACGATGGAACAGGAGTCATCACACTCGGGATCACCGAGGTTGAAAACAACCATACGGGCAAACCGATGGTTAACCCAGGCAAAGACAAATTTGCCATATACGGAGCACCGACATTTCCAAAAGAAGGAAATGGACTAGGGTTTCCATCCGGGGGAACACCTTGGCCGGTAGACTCGGGGAAGGTTGCCATTGAAAACGAGAAATAACCCTACTCAAGCTAACGCAAACAAGATCTAACCGGGTAAATGTGAATCGTGGCCGAATAAATTTTAAGACGCGAGGACATAACTTGACCTTTTCATTTTTTAAGAGTCGAGAAAAGGACAAAAAGATGACTCTAGTCGCCTTCGAATGTTTAATGAGCCTGAAGTGACAAGTGCTCAGATGGGCCTTTTCTTTTAGGGAGTTCGAAAAGGATCAAAAGTGACTACTCTGGAGAAACTAGGCAAAAGGTTTACCAGACAATCCATAAAACTGCTTATACACCTTGGCAACTGTATGAAAACCAAGGACTTTCCGTACGGCAGTCAATCTTCCCGAGTGCTGTGTTCGGTGCGTTACGGCTTGTAAGGCGGTAGACACGGCTTCCTATGGATAAAGGATGATAACCTAGTGGGGTCTCCACATATACTCAACGGTACATGGGACCACAAATCCGTGCTAGACCACTATCGAGTCACAAAAGGAGGAATCACCCAACCATAATGTGAAACAACAATGACTAGGTTTAACGATGTCGGAACACGTCTCTAGCCTAGACCTCTAAATGTATGCGTTAAGTTCCAATGCGTTTTTAGATTCATTCAGTTCATTTTACAGTTGATCTTTGATTAGGTTTCAGTTTCCAGGTCCTACCGTATGTGATCTCTCACAATTTCCTAAATGCAAGCTATATGCCAAAATGTATCATTCCATTCGATGAATGCTAACTACAGAAGAGTTGAGATCTTTCAATCAAACAAAATGATCATCAAACAATCAACAAAGATTCTAATGCAGCTAATGGCAATAAACGAAACTTTTTCTTCTTTTTTTTTTTTTTTAAATGACTAATTACTAAGCACAGTGAAGAATGCTAACTTCCATTAACTAATGCAATGCAAAAATATCGTTTGTTTTTTTTTTTTTAAATGGCATAATGCACTTAAACAAATTTTGAGAGATGATAACAAAGAGTAAACAGACAAACTTCACTCAACGAAAATAGAATCAAGTCTGAAACACCAAGACAATCTGTCAAGCCAAGAAGAATCACAAAGACCTCAATGAGCTATGTGATCTAAGCCCAAACGAAGCCAAGCGAAATCCAAACGAACAAGAGGTAGATTGCTCGAAGCATACAATAAAAAGTTTTGACAACCACTAGACAAGTGCAAAAAACAGCCAAGAAGTCGAATGGATAATCAGAAGACCAAAACTCCTAAGGAAGGCGCGATGCACAAAGCCACTAGATGCCCTAGGGCCAAAATGTGAAATCGGTAGAAAAAAAACAAACCCCCAAAGGGTAAAGGCCAAAAACCAATCAAACAAGACTCTAACACATTCAAGTGATTGAGAGGAAGCATCCAGACACAAAAACCAAGCTTGGAAGGCTCAAAACAAGCAAACTCTAAAAGGTTCCCTGGGCTGGTGCGACTTTCAGGCTAAAAGTAGCGCCAATTGAGGATTGGCGCGGGCTGTACATTGACAAGCGGCGCCAATGGCGCGACTGTCATGCAAAAAAGAGCACCAATTGAGTTTGCTATGCTAAAATAAAAAACAAGCAATCCAAGACTAGGCCAGCAGTACCCAGACAGACCAAGAAGCAAGAGACAACCAAAGAATCAACCCATAAAGCTATCCAAGCAATCAAAACAAGAGAAACCAAAGAGGCAAGACAAACTCCAAGTTGTTTAGTTCGTAAACCAAACCGGAGATTGACTGAAGTGGCGTTGATCTACTTCGCTAATGCAAAGCAATAGCGTTTCGAAGGCTACCTGGCCGTACTTCAGGCTCCGTCCAAAGTTTACGAATCAAATAACAAATAGCTTCCCCAGTGGAGTCGCCAAATAGTTGGCGAGGTAAATCCCCTCTGCGGACAAAGGAGATCCCACTAGCCGAAAATGGATCTAGCAACAATCAAACAATACTATCATGCAGGTTCCTAATTGCAAATTAAAGGTGGATTACGAGAACCTACTTGGATTCCAACGCTAGTGTTGTAGGAGAGTTGACGCTCCCGTTCCTTTGCTCCGGCCGGTCACGATCCTCATGATCTCCGTGAATGGACACCTGCACATGCAAAGAATGATACAAATACAAGCATAAAACCCAATAGATGCAATTATATATCGGTCAGAAAATATATAATTTAATCATCATTATAATGAAGAGCAAGAATGGAACCATAATGATAGTCATCTATTATTGATAATCAACAAAGGAGTATACAACCGAAGTTCTGACGTCAAATCCTCCTTTGGCTGGGTGATCAGCTACACATGTCTTGCAAAGCTTGTCGGGATCAGGAACAAGCTTCTCTCTCTCTTTGACTATGAATGCAAAGAAGACTCAACAACAATCTCTCAGACTTCTGACAGTATCATTTTCCCTATACTCAAAACTAGCTTGTCAAATGCACCAGAACAAGCTTTTATAGATGGAGGAGGAGGAAGAGATACAATGAATCCAGACATTCATGAGATAAGCATTATCCTCGAAAAGCTATTGTGGATGATGATTCTCGACCTCCATGAGATTGACATTATCCCTGAAAAGCCACATGAGTCGAAAGGAAAAAACTCTCGGGCGTGCGTTTGTGAACAAACTTTTCCAAACTTGGTTGGCGCGGGTAAGACTCTGAGACAGAGCACCAATAAGCACGCCCTCTTTGGAGAATTTCCTTCATTGGCGTGGGTGATACACTGTGGATCCACGCTAATGGAAAAAGGGGTGTCAGGCGGAAATAGTCGATTGTGCGGACACAACCAACCTCCCTATGAGCCTAAGACTCTCTAGTGACAAACAAGACAAACAAGAGCAATCCTTCTCTAAATATGCATTTACTATATAAGAAATCAAGTGTTTAGATCCTACCTGTAATCCAACGCTGTTGTAGCAGTCCAGCTCCTCTGATCCGGATGAGCTCCTCCTTCACTTTGAAACCTGCATACACTATGGTCGCCAATTTGGTCGCCAATTTGTAGAGGAACTGTAATCCAACGCTGTTGTAGCAGTCCAGCTCCGCTGATCCGGATGAGCTCCTCCTTCACTTTGAAACCTGCATACACTAACAATCAAACGATTAAATAGCACTTGATAATCTCATAGAATAAAACATATTTAACACATAGACCAAGGAGTACATGAAACAACTCATAAATAACAAGTTATTGAGAAGAATGGACTCATTTGCATTAATAGGTAACAAAAGGAACAAATACAACCTGAGCCTTGGTGTTGTGCAAGTCCCTCCCAGGGTCCATCAAGAGTTCTCCTTTACTTTGACAAAGCTCACCCACTTCCAAATAGAACAAGCAAAGATGGCAATCTCTCCTCACAAGCTTCTAAATGGGAGTCCTAATTCCTGCAGCATTTACCCTTAGAAATGTATAGCTTTCAACCTCTCCTCCTTCTGGCCCAATGCCTGTATTTATAGTGCTCAAGAGGAAGTTAATCAGATCCACCATCAATGGGATAATCCCCTCTTTGGATGGGATAGCTCCCTTATTGATGGGATAAGTTCCTCTTTGGTAGGAGTGCATGAACCATCTGGAGGCGCTCAATACACGTCGAACAACCTTCTAGAATGCTCTAGAAATGACCACAAGTAACTTTTTAAAGATGAAACTTGCGCATTTTAACCTTTCCAGGGGGACGCACCTGCCCCTTTACATACAGAGCGTCCAAAGACGCAGCTTTTGTGAACATTGGGTGCGTCCCCGCAGGTAAGGTTGAGAGAACCTGCGTCCCCAGAGATAAATACATTTATAAAGACTTTCTCTCTTTTTTGGAGTTTGACATGGAGAGCAGAGGCATAAGACTTGCCTAAGAGGGTAGCATGACTGTTGATTGAGCCATACTAACTGTAAATAGTCATGGTGACATTTTTTAGTGTAACAGATTGCCCCCTAAAGTGCGAAGCCTGTAATAGATTAGGGTTTTGTATTATCTAGGAAGGGTGAAGCACTTTATCATTTCAAGGATTATCTCGTGGAGAGCCTGGTCAGAACCTGCAATTTTCAACACAAAATACATGTATAAGATTATATCATCACTGAGGTAGGCATTCCCATACTCAGATTAAAACTTTAACTAACAGACTAACTACTCTGATATAGGAATGATCTTGTAGTACATCATAATCATAGACTTTTATAGACACAGTATGGGCACAGCCATCTGTTTATGATTAGTCTACTTAGATAATGAATACAAAACTCCTCGCAGCCTGGATGGTGGAAACTAGATCCAGGGTCTTCATTTCTACTTCCCGAATTGGTACGATTCTAGCCATGCGAATAAATGAGTTGATGTCGAACATGGTAGAAACCACTTGATTACCAGTCGATGATGAAAACTGTTAACAAGCGTGAGAGAGACCACCAGTAATGTCAATGGTTCTCAAAGTACCCAGTACAATCCATGAGATGTGAATGAATGAGTTGATGTCGAACATTTCACGGAATCCTTCGATCGAAAGTCAATGATGTAAACTGACGTCAAAGGCGAGAAACCTGCCATTGATGCATGCAGACTTCAAGGCACTGACGATTTCTAAGTCATCTCTCTAGATAATGTGCTGATGTCGATAGAAAGCGACCCGTTACAGGCAAGCCCACAACACGAAATCATTGTTCAAGTTGAAGAAATGTTGCTGTAAGGACTGACTAAGGGATGGCCAAATGGATGACAAGTATTTTGCAGATGAAAGTTTTGCTTGCAGACCTCTTGAACACATAACGACACAACAGATGGCTTGGTGATAAACGACTCAAAGTTAATCCCCGGAACCCGGTTGAAGACTTTCAAAGTGGTTTGATCAACTGTGAGGTAAAAGATTTCCCAACCCAGGTGAATGAAAAGTGTCGTGTTCAAGAGTGGTAATAAAGTTTCTTCTGAGACAAAAGGTAACAAATAGGCTCATTCTTCTCTCTTTTCCCCCACCATTTCTGGCAAGTACCTCTTTATTTTTAACAATCTTGAGGAGGATAACATATGCTTGATTATAAGCTCATCCTTCGGATGAGTCCAACCTAGTTTTGATTCGAACCCTAGGAAGGAGTGGTTCGTTCCTGTTTGTAATTGAACAGGTCCTTTATTGTGAAATGTTTTAACGAGTCCAGTATAGGAGAAACTCGGCGTTTTTCAATTTTAGAGAGTCTGAAAAACTTAAGAAGACTCCAAGTTGAACTTTTTCGTAGATTTGTGTCCCTCAAGCCCGAAAAAGTATAAAATAATACCTGGGGGAACCGCTTGATCTTGCGACCAAGGAGTACTTTCATAATTAGTGCCACTGACCTGAAAAGTAAAAAGCGATCAGGGACACGTCGTTTTATTTCCGTATCGAGTTTGAAACGACAAAAACCCGGCAATCTTTTCCTGATTTTACGGTCAGAAAAGAGCTATAAGGGGACCGTCTTTTAATTCCGTTTTAACGAGTGTAAAAGAAACGCTCGGAAATCTTTTCATTTTTTAGGAGTCAGAAAAGGGCTTAAAAGATGACTCTGAGGTTTCACTTTTTCGTAAGTTTTAACGAGTTCGAAAAAATGATAAAAATATACTCATATGGCCGACTTTCAATTTAATTTACGAGCAGGAAAAGACGGAAAGAACTCGGCATTTTCATTTGTTTTACGAGAATGAAAGATAGCAAAATAATCTCGGTATTTTCATGAGTTTAACGAGTCTTGAAAATAACTGAAATTGACTCGAAATAGGTTTCATTTTTACAAAAGCTTGAAACAGAGAAAAACTATGCTTCAAAGTAGTTTCATTTTTTCACAAGCTTGAAACAGAGAGAAAACTGTGCTTGATGCCCCCTAAGCATAACTTCTAGAGCGCATGCCCCCCAGCTTCATTTCATTCAACTAAGTACAAGCTGGATGGAATGAAGGCTCATGAACGAGATCGTTTGAAAAACTCAACCTAAAACTGTAAGAAAATTATGAAAAACACTAAAATAACTAACCTAAATATACAACTTAACATTTGAGATCTAGTCAAACTCTCGACTCAAGTAGAGGAGGATTTGTTTCATTTTTTAACGAGCTTGACACAGGAAAAGAACTATGCTCGGATTTAGTTTCATGTTTACGCAAGCTTGAAACGAAAAACTATGCTTGTTATAAGTTCACATGCCCCCAGCATAATGACGCAAAACGAGGTACATGCCCCCCAAGCTTCATTGCATTCAATGAGGTGGATGGAATGAAGCTTTACTTTCAAGATCTTGGAAAGACTTGTGGGAGTTGTTTCATTTTTTAGTGAGGTTGACACAGGAAAAGAACTATCCTCAAACCCTTGTTTCATTTTTTAAACGAGCTTGACACATGATAAGGAACTATGCTCAAAACTACTCTCTACAATCTACCTAAAAACTCTACTCTAAAAACCCTGATTCATTTTTTAATGAACTTGACACAAGACAAGGAACTATGCTCTAAAATCCTTGTTTCATTATTTAATGAGCTTGACACAAGACAAGGAACTATGCTCATGACTACTCTCTACAATCTACCTACTTAACCTACCCTTGTTTCATTTTTTAACGAGCTTGACACAAGACAAGGAACTGTGCTCAAAAGTTCGCATGCCCCCAGGATAATGATGCACAGCGAGGTACATGCCCCCCAGGCTTCATTGCATTCAACCGGCTGGATGAAATGAAGGTTTACTTTCAATATTTAACTTGAAAAGGGAGTTGTTTCATTTTTAAGGAGGTTGACACAAGAAAAGAACTATCCTCATACCTGATTCATTTTTTAACGAGGTTGACTCAGTAACAGGAACTATCCTCAAAACCCTACTTTCTACAATCTACCTACATATCCTAAAATCTAGCTGATTCATTTTTTAATGAGGTTGACTCAGTAAAAGAACTATCCTCATACTAACCTGTTTCATTTTTTAACGAGGTTGATACAGGAAAAAACTATCCTCGTAAACACTGATCATGGCTTCCAACTGGAAGAAAGACATGTCAATGGACACACCTTGATCATGGCTTCCAATTGGAAGAAAGACATGTCAATGGACACACCTTGATCATGGCTTCCAAGAGGTCTTCATCAGAAGGAAGAATAGTTCTCTGGAAGGAACACATGTCAAGGGACTCAAAAGGGATAAGAACATCATGTTCAAGTAATCCCATAGAGTTTTCCATGTCAATTACCGGATCTAAATCAAAGAAAGATGAGCAAACAGTGAGAGGCTCACTTACATCGGTAACCGAAAACATGGGACCAGTTGCCACATAATTAACCCGTGGCAGGGTAGATACCACTTTAGAATCAGGAACATTTAGGGGTGTCATATTATTGGTAGTTGAAACAAGACTAGGGAACGAAAGCTGGTCTACAGTCACAATATGTCCATTGTGAGGGAAAGACATCACGCGAAAGAGTGTCGATACGACAGCTTTCATTGCATAAACATAGTCTCGTCCAAGGAGTAAATTGAAATCCAAGGGACCTCGAACTACCATAAGATCAATACAGACAGTTTTACCTTCCAAGGTAATAGAAAACTTAGGAAGGATCCCTAAAGGTTCACTAATGGTTCTGTTAAAAGCTTTCAGATTCTGCGTAATAGGCGCAAGCTGAGGGGAACCCAAAGCTTTCCAAACAGTTGAGGATAAAATACTAACAGAAGCACCTTCATCTACCTGAGTACGATGTATGTCCCTGCCACCAGCCTTGACAATGATTTGGAAAGGGATGGAGGAAGGAAGACGAGGTTCTGTCAATCTATTCCAATCAAAGGAAAAGACCTCAGTGCTTGGAGGGGGTTCTGTAGAAACAGGTGAAATGCCCCCCGGCATGGAAGAATCTGATGTAACAAGAAGAACATGAGTGGCATGAAGTTCACTCTCTAAATGGAAAGTGGGATCGACCGAATGTGAAATTGAATCGACCACTTGATCAACTAATGGATCATCAACCTGAGTGACATGAGTTTCACTCTTCAATGGAAGAGTGTGATCGAACGAATGTGAAATTGAATCGACCACTCCGTCAGTTGACGGTAGGTTGGGAGAAAGTTTACGGTAACCAGTTGAAAATTCTTGCTGTAGAACAGTAAGGTTTTCCAACAATGTTGAGGCTTCATCCATGTGAGGGCAAATGTGAGTTTGATGACTCCCTTTGCATAACTTACAAGGAAACCTAACTTTACTCTTTTTCCCAGGAACCTGACTATCACTGGTTGATGGATCAATAGAAAGTTGATGAGATTTTTCTGACCATACTTCCAAGACCTTTGGAATACCAGGACAATTGACAAGGAAGTGGTCACCCTTACAAAGCCTGCAAGGGTATTTGGGTTTACGATGCATGTCGGAGTTTTCCTCAACACAACTAACACTTACAGTCGTGGTTGGTTGGTTGACTTCTTTCTTATCTTGCTTCTTCTTCTTCTTCTTCTTCTTCCCTTTCTTCTTCTTCTTAGCCTCCTGGTTAGTAGCATCAAGGCTTTTACCAGGCGAAGAGGAAGAAATGGAGGAAGAAAAATTAGGCGAAGAAGGTAAAGGGTCAACAGAAGGTTGGTGATGTTGAGATGGTGAACTCTGTTGAGGTGAAGCATCCGGTTGAGGTGGAACAATTGGAGTACTTTGGGCCAACGAAGTTGAAAATAACCATATCGGTAATCCTATTGTAAATCCAGGTAATGACAAAGTAGCCATATAAGGAGGACCAACATTTCCAAAGTAAGGAAAAGTACTAGGATTCTCATTAGGAGGGGTTCCTAGGTTGGTAAATTCCGGAACATTTGCCATTATATTCAACTTCAGTGAATTTTATTAACAGTTTTTTAAAACTAAAATTAACAATTCACAATGCACACCTAACAATTAAAATTCACAATTCACACCTATGGTCTCTAAAAGTAAAAACAAACAAATTAACACGCGCCATCAAATCTAGGAGTCAAACCATACACAAACAGTAACCTTCCGGACCGAAAACACTAGTTGGGGATGAAATCCAACATCGTAGAATTCAGTACAGAAGTGGCGGGTGGAACAGTTACCCCGGCAACCTGCTTAATGAATAGACTGGACCAAGTTCCTCCACTTTAACCGTCTCGAGTGAAGTGAACCCCCCAGAAAATCCAAGTGAGTCTAGCCGACGTCTGCTCCAGGTACAGTGGGATCTTCCCTCCACCGTCACCTTGGGTAGAACCCTAAAGATAATGGTCACTAAGTTTACCAACAACAACAAATGCACCTGGGGGAACAGTCTACACTCCGACAGCACGCAAGGGCAGAGTATCAAGCTCAATCCCCTTGCCGGCTCCTTGACAATAATCCAAGGTTTACCGACAAGTGACCCCTGGCTCCTCGACAATGGTTAATCCGAGGTTTACAGTTTGTAATACGTGCGTGTCTGGCGTCGTTCCCAACGAGGGAGGATTGATCCCCTCACTGTTTCGGACACGAGCTCGTGCTTCTCCTTTAAGAGGAGCTTTCCCAGAGTACAAATGAAACAATTGGATTTATCCTACCACAAGATGAGCTACTTGTTTGGTTTTGCTGTCTTGGAGAGTTAATTACTCTCCTACTCCAAGACACTAGCCTAAGCTATGTTGGTGTTTCAGAGCCCTAGAAATGTAAAAATTACTAGATGAATTTTAATTAAGCGCTGTGTTATTAAGGTTGTTATTACTCAAATGGGTAAATGGATATGAAACCAATGATGTTATGACCCAACTCAACTGAATGCAATCGAATATGATAATGTAATCTTTTCAATTCGATGAATCCTAACCAAAGTAAGGAGAGAGTTTCCATTCACTTCCAACAATGCAAAAAATTGATCACTAAGAGAAATATAACAAATTCTCTAATGCACTAATTTTATCAAGAAAAACTAATGCAAATCAATTCCAAACCATTTTTTATTTTTATTTTTGTGTAAATTCAAATCAAAGAAAACTGATCTAAACCTACAATTGATTTTTCAGAATGTAAACTATGCAATTGTAATCTATGCACAATTCACTTGAAAAGTATGCAAATGTAATCTATGCACATTTTTCATTAATATTCTGAAAATGAGAATTCTAATTATGCAAATGTGATCTATGCAAGAGAATTCTCAAACACAAGACGATTCTAATGTGATCTAAGAAGCAATCAAGTGCAAGTCGAGAAAATTGGGTGAGAGTTCCAAAGATCAAATAAAAACACTCAAAGGCGATTAACACTCATACACAATTTAGCCCCCCCCCGGCGAATGAGGGGGAAATTTTTTTGCAAAAACAAAAGCAAAAAGATGCAAAATTGTGAAAAGACTGAGAGAAACCTCCAAGTAATGACCAAAGGAAAATAAATCAAGAATTTCTCAAGAAAGAGACTCAAAACACCCAATTGATGAAAGCTTTAAAGCAGGAATGCTAATGAAACACACTTAGGTGAAGGTTTATGGCAGGTAACCAGTGGATCTGGGCAGTAAAAACTAAGAAAAAGCAAAATCTAAGAGGAAAAATGTAAAAAATGAAATTTTCTTAAATTTTAGCAGGGGACGCAGGCAACCCGTTAAGACAGGTGCGGGCCCGCTCTGTGCACACAGCGACAGCGCGTGCAGGGACGCACTGTGCAATACTCAGAGGGTGCGTCCTACTGGAAAATTCAAGAAAAGCTAAATTGAATCTAACCCTAAGCTAACCCACCCAAAAACAAAGTCACAGAGCCAAAAACCAGAAAATAAATGACTTTTCTCAGATCAAAGTTGCATACAAAGGAAAAGACTTTTCACATCAATGGAATCCCCAGTGGAGTTGCCAATTTGTCAGGCGGAAAGAGTCGATTGTGCGGACACAACCAACCTCCCTAGGAGCCTAAAACTCTCTAGTGACAAACAAGACAAACAAGAGCAATCCTTCTCTAAATATGCATTTACTATAATCCAACGTTGTTGTAGCAGTCCAGCTCCTATGATCCGGATGAGCTCCTCCTTCACTTTGAAACCTGCATACACTATGGTCGCCAATTTGGTCGCCAATTTGTAGAGGAACTGTAATCCAACGTTGTTGTAGCAGTCCAGCTCCGCTGATCCGGATGAGCTCCTCCTTCACTTTGAAACCTGCATACACTAACAATCAAACGATTAAATAGCACTTGATAATCTCATAGAATAAAACATATTTAACACATAGACCAAGGAGTACATGAAACAACTCATAAATAACAAGTTATTGAGAAGAATGGACTCATTTGCATTAATAGGTAACAAAAGGAACAAATACAACATGAGCCTTGGTGTTGTGCAAGTCCCTCCCAGGGTCCATCAAGAGTTCTCCTTTACTTTGACAAAGCTCACCCACTTCCAAATAGAACAAGCAAAGATGGCAATCTCTCCTCACAAGCTTCTAAATGGGAGTCCTAATTCCTGCAGCATTTACCCTTAGAAATGTATAGCTTTCAACCTCTCCTCCTTCTGGCCCAATGCCTGTATTTATAGTGCTCAAGAGGAAGTTAATCAGGTCCACCATCAATGGGATAATCCCCTCTTTGGATGGGATAGCTCCCTTATTGATGGGATAAGTTCCTCTTTGGTAGGAGTGCATGAACCATCTGGAGGCACTCAATACACGTCGAACAACCTTCTAGAATGCTCTAGAAATGACCACAAGTAACTTTTTAAAGATGAAACTTGCGCATTTTAACCTTTCCAGGGGGACGCACCTGCCCCTTTACATACAGAGCGTCCAAAGACACAGCTTTTGTGAACATTGGGTGCGTCCCCGCAGGTAAGGTTGAGAGAACCTGCGTCCCCAGAGATAAATACATTTATAAAGACTTTCTCTCTTTTTTGGAGTTTGACATGGAGAGCAGAGGCATAAGACTTGCCTAAGAGGGTAGCATGACTGTTGATTGAGGCATACTAACTGTAAATAGTCATGGTGACATTTTTTAGTGTAACAGGGGACCTTTTAAGGATATGTTGCAGGAGATGTCTTCTAGGCATATGAAGTCCATACTTAGGGGAACATAATGCAAGTGTTTTCAAGTTATGTCACTGCTCACAAGTCCCGGAATGAGTCCTCCAAAGTGCGGGAAAGGGGTAACAGGGACGGTGACCAATGGTGACAAATTACTGTGTAACAGTCCATGTTTTTGGTTTGGGTTTATTGACGACCAACTATTGTTCATCTTAGACACTATCGGGACTCTAAGGGGTCCATCATGTTACTTATTTCAACCATGCTCAGAATCGGTGGTGCAATCCTTTTGAGTCTTAATGTTGCATAGAGGAGGGTGGTGACGGCATAACATCCAGGGGATGGGTTCTTCTTTCAAACATTGATCTCACTGTGTGTAGGGGTAGTCTCTTTGTTAAAAACTATGGATTCATAAATATCACTGAGAGGCATATTTATCAACAGTGGAAAAACTCTATCAGAGAAAAACTGGGGAGGAATTCCACTCTTATGCGAGGATCTAATCTCATTTGGGTTTCTTTGTTTATGTTTCTCTAGAACTAAAAAGTGATCTTGAAGTATCGGACATCAACCTGATCCCAAAAGACGCCTTACCTACATACCATCATAATCAAGGGGCTTCTAGCACTCATCAAGATAACATGAACATTACATAGAACTTATATTTTGGCACTAGAGCCCAACCCTTTAGACCTATGGCTCGTTGGGGTCTAAGAGTGCAGATCAACCCAAACACCATAGGGGTATGCGAACATGTGTGAGGCACAAACGTGGGAAAATTAGTACGCATCAACAGGAGAGGTGGCAGAACAAGGAACAAATGTCGAGGGGTCTTTCATGGTCTCAATGATGGAAACAAGCCAGGCACCTCAACACCAGAAGCGACCAACCATAACTTAACATATTTTTACATGTTAATCAACTTTGGTGACGAATAGGCAAAAAAGGAATTTATTAAAAAGTGTGGACACCTTGTTAGAGACCCAGGCTATACCAGAGGGAGGCTAACCTTTTACTCCCAAACCCTCTTACTATATTGGCGAATGAAAGTGTTGCTTTTCAAAGCAATGGCTACAACTCCAACAACTCAAGCCCAACACTCTAAGGAGAGAGTAGAGATCAAATAGGAATTACAACAACTTTGTTTCCATATGATACAAGTGAATGGTCGTCTTGCACGGGTTGAGACTATATACCATGCATTGTTTCATCCTCATAGCTAGGATCCAATACCAAGGACCTGACTCCTATTGAGACATCTGATGTATAGTGTTCTTAATTACTAGTTAGTAGTTGTTGGAAGTTCCATTGATAAGAGTAGTGGTAGTAAAAAGATTTTTGTTATTTTGGCTTTCTATGACTTGTTTTAGAGATACAGATTTTGGATAGGTTATGATTCTATCAAACAATCAACAAACTTGGTTTCCCATTAGGAAGGTTGAAACCATTTGGTTCCTTATTGGACCCTGCATGTAAAACTTGCCTTTTTTAGAAGTAATAAAATCTCCCACATCAACTTACAAAAAAAACTATTATCCATATGCTACAAAATTATCTCCTCCTTTACTCTCTAATGGTCCAACCAAGACTAGGCATCCTTATGTCACCCTCACTTGAACCGAAGGTGGGGGTTTCAACTAGAGTTAGAAGCGAATTTAGGAAACTTCTTGGCATCCATGTTGTATAACTTCTTATTATACATAATATGCCTAGACACAGACATGTTTTCAATGGGGGAAAGGATCGCTTCAATCATGAGGATAAGGTAGGGAGTATTTCCTTTAATCTTGAGGTTAAAGGTTATAAAATTCTTTTGGGCTTGTTCAATCTTCCTCCGTGGCTCTTTGAATATAAAGAAAGCCCAAATATCACATCCATATAAAATAACATGACTAAAAAGAATCTCAAAGAGGAGCTTTTTTTAATCCCAAATCCAAAAATTTGCCAACTTATAATTGTTTCAAGCCCATAGTAAGCTTTCCAACTTCCATTTATCCTTTTCTCAATGCTATAATTCAAATTGAGCTTATTGTGGATGTTGATTCTAAGATATGTGTATGAAGTAACTTCCTTTAATGAATTGTTGTCATAAATGAAAGTATCATAAGTGGGTTTTTTAGATTTAATTATCATGACTTTAGTTTTGTTGATATTTATATTCAATCCATCTTGGAGCAAAAATATTGGAGGATTCTAAGTTACTTGCCAAGATCATAATGAATTCTTTCCAAAAGAACGATATTATTAACATAAAGGAGAAGGTTTATGACTATACCAATGAGAGTGGGTCCAACATAACTTGCATCTTAGACACACTCTTCTAGCTTATCAATGTAAATGCCAATAAGGGTAGAGGATAAGGGACACCCTTTCTTGACTCTAATGTTGCATTTAATTTCTTCCGACCAACCCTCAATGGTCCTAATCTTGGCAACAAAACATTCTCGTATAGCCTTGTCACAACAACCCACAACTCGAGAGGAGCCATTATCTCTTCTAGCCTCTTCCATAGCTTTGTTCTAGAAATGGTGTCAAAATATTTTCTAAAGTCAACAAAACAATGGAAGATATTAGTTTTATTATTTTGGCATTCCTTTGCAATTATCCTAAGAGTAGAAAGATGGTCCATGGTTGAATTATATCTCCTAAACTCGGTTTGGTTTTTATCTCTTTTACCATGGATTTCAAACAAAAGGCTAGTCTTATTTTCCAAAATATTTTGGTACAACTTGGAAAATATACTTTAGCCAAGACACTCAGGAGCTTCTTCGTAGCAACGGCTAGGGTTCGGCCCAAGATGGAAACTCCCCCTGTTTCAGTTGAATTTTTTATGGATTTTGTATCTTTCTTCCAACCCTAACCTCCTTTGTAGCCTCTCATTTGAAATGGTGATAGGTTCTTCTTCTTCAGCAACGACTCTCATTAACTCTGGGTCCATCCCTTCTACCTTCACTAGTTCATCACCATTGGAATTTGATTTTGATGATGTTAGCGCTACTTCTTCTACTACCAATTATACCCCTATTTGGCTTCTTCTAAATCATTCCAGGATGTGGTCAAATATTTAGAATGTATTCCCTCATCTGGATTCAAATTGTTACTCATAAGTGAGGCCCCTACGATCAAGGTCACTTTGGGTGATGAGGCTCTTAATGAAGCTAATTTATCCTCTAAGGCTGGCATGATCTGTAAGTTTAATGGGATATGGCTTAAGCTTATGGACATTCATTCTTGGATAAATGAGCACTCGAAGCCTCTTATCTCAGTAGTTTTGAATATTTACCGCCTGGTAAGAGGTTTTGTCATTATAGTTTACAAAAAAGCTGAAGGTCGAGCACAGGTCCTTGACTTTGGCCCTTGGTTTTATGGAAGTGTTTGCCTCTCTATGTAGCCCTAGTTCCCTTCTTTCAACATGCTCTTGGCATCAATCTCAACTGCTTTAGTATGGGTAAGGCTCCTTGATCTCCCTTTACATATGTGGAATCTCAAAACTGTAACTTCAATAGGAAACGCTTTAGGTAGATTCTATTACCACGACGAAGACACCAGACTCTACCTAAAGCCCACATATGCCTGGATACGTGTGGAAATGGACTTTTTCAAGGATTCCCTATTGATATCAAGCTATCATACCCTTAATACGCTTGGATACAACCTTTGGATTACGAGAATATCATCTTTCGCTACAAAGATTGCTCTAAGATAGGTCACACTCTCAAAACATTTCCCAAAGAAAGGAGATCAAAGTTAAAGATCTCCTCTCGCAAGTCAAAATGGTGGTATGGAGCAAAGTTTGAACACTATTCAATCCCATTTGATGCCTCCCCTTCAACTTCATGTAATGACAGGTGCACAAACATGTTCTCCATCTGATGCTTGCAATGGAAGTGATACTCAGAAATGTTTAAATATCTCTAAGCCTTTGCATGGCAAGCCTTAGGATCTTTCGGTTTCACCTAAAATTTGTATTAAGGATTCCAATAAAGAGGTAGATTTGGTTAATGAGAAGACTGCAAACACATCCTATGTCTCTCCAGAGGTCCTCAAAAAGATGTTGAACTCGCTTGAGATCCTTCTTAGTTGGGAAAAGGTGAAGAAGTTGTAATAATAGATGATCTCATGCCCCCAACAGTGAACAATCAGAAAGGAATCTCGTGGGTAGATTAGTTGGAGGCGTCCCTCCCTCTATTGGTTCCTAAGGCTGATGCCAATAGTTGAGTTTCTCTAATTGCATGCGTCAATGTCGGTCTTGGTGGAATTGGGGATTGGATTCAAGTGAAAAGAAAGTCTAAAGTATCTCCAAGGAAGGTGAAAACCCAACTAAAGAAAAATATTTAGTAAAAATGTATTGCAAATTTATTTGGACACTTGAGATTTTTGGAAAGTTTTTAGATGGAATGGATTTTGTTTCCAAATAGTGATAGATCATCTTACAATGTTATGGGTTGCTACTATGTGTTCTAACCCGAAGCTTCAAGGAGTTTTGGCTTTATCCATTCTTAGAAAAAGCAATGTTTGTGGCTTATCCCCTTCTTTTCATTAATATAAATTTTTAATTGTTTTAAAAAAAAATTGATACAACTTAACTAAAATGTGACTAATCATGTTACATTTCACATTTGTATAGACCTCTCATTTGAACAAGCATGAAATTTTATGGGAGAAACTTGCATGATGACAATAATCTATTAATCACAATCAAACTTTCTTTATTTTTTTATTTTTTATAATATTTAAAAAACAAGGTTGCATAGCAACATTAACGTCGTGGTACAAAACAATGAAGAAGAATTTAGATTTCAAATCAGAGGCTTTTGTGAGAAAAGTCATTATGATCAATCATTTTTGGATTACTAACATCAGGCCTTTTTTATTGTTGACATTTCAGGCCAACAAGTGTAGCTCATCCTCAGGACATAGATATGAAATTTGATCACACATTGATAGATAAATAGGTGAGAGATGTAGGGTTAGAAGTGGAGAAGAGACGTTAGGTTAGTTGAACGTTAGGAGGTCAAATATAAAAAATCAACAATCAAGATTAAAATGTTCTCAATAATTAATGAAAATATTGACATAAAGAAAGAAGTCAAAAAAATCTAAAAAGTATTAAATATTAAAAAGAAAAATACTCATTAAATAATATAAGAATATAAAATGTCCTGGGGGGAAGCTCAAATGGTAATCTGAGATATGTGAAATTGTTGAAACTCGAGAGACCGAGGGTCAAATCCCCCCTGTTGGGACCCAGGCTATGGGGAGGAGGACACATTGTTAGAGGTTAAAAAAAAAGGGCATGAATGTTGACTTGACTTAATAATTATAAAGACATATATATAATATTATGATATATTATTGAGACTTTTTAATATTTTATTTCTATGGTCAAAGAGAAGGGAAAGAAGTGTTCCTACATGTCAGGCATTGGATGGTTGGGTTCCTCTGGATCACTATATATATATATATATATATATATGAAGATAAAATAAATTAAACTAAAGGTTAAAAAAAGCAAGGCATGAATGTTGACTTGACTTAATAATTATAAAGACATATATATAATATTATGATATATTATTGAAAACTCTCTTTTGGGGCAATATCTCACATCCAATCTGGTATGACACATATCGATGCATTCATTCGTTATACGTTATTACGCCAACCAAGCACTATGACTGATTTGGAAGGGATGGCTGGCTTTCTTTCTATGGTCAAAGAGAAGGGAAAGAAGTGTTCCTAAATCACTATAGTTCTGCTATTTGAATAAGTCAAGAAGGTTGGTAGTATGACAAATGTTTTGGAAATGAGAACAGATGTGAGTAAGAGCCAAGCAATCCAAGAGAAAGTGGTTTTCATTTTCAACCCTCCTAGTATCACAGAGTGGACAAATTATTTCATCTCAAACTGTTTTGGAAATAGACCAACACCTGATTTCACTTCATAGCTCGTGAGAATTAGTTCTTATTTTTGCAATGTTCAATTATCTTTGTGGCACTAGTCAAGACAAAGAGATAATTATGGTAGCAAGAGTGAGGTTGATCACCTCCTTATAATATCTTAGCTTTCTTTTCCTCTCTAGCTCCTTGTTATCCCATAAGTTATCTTTAAATTTGGTAGTGAGGGTATTTATATAAAAATAGAAATTAACCCAAACATAATAGACCTAAAATTAATATATGTAATAATAAATATTAATATATGTAATAAATGCATATTAATATATGCAATATATATTTTAGGTTTTACTGATTGATAAATTGAAGTATTTTGTTATTTGTATAATGCATTTTTTTGCAAATATGAACAACTTTGTTGCTAACTTCATTTGTTGAAATATGAATATGTCCACCATAAGCGGATTATGACCTAAAACTACTTTTGATTGGTTATTCACTCATTTTCTTCAGATGTGAGAAAACATGTGAATAACCCAAAACCCAAAAGCATTTGACACGAGTGAAAGTTCACCACCTTAAAAACTACCAGCAAGATATTTTAGGTGGTCAATAGACATGATGTTATAGTTGCATGTTACCATCTTAGACATTAAGAGAAATAGATAGATAAGATTTAATATTATAAATTTATTTTTATTATTTTGATTGGAAATTTAGATTTATAAAAATTTCTACTTTTGTATAATTAATTTATGATAATTAAAAAAAAATAGATATTATAATATTATATCATTGATTTATGAAAATAATAATAATAATATAATAATATTGCATCACTTGAAGATATTTTATAATTTTGTTTTATTTTCTCTCACAACGTAATTATTGCAAAGCTTCTTATAGAATACTGGTAATTAGAATTTTCAATAGTTTTAACATTTTCGAAATTGTAAATCAGATGGAAGAGTGTTTCATATACACTACTCTAAATAAATAATATAACATACATTGAATTAAATGATAAAAATATTTTTATAATATTATATTTTATTTATATTTTTAAATTAAATGATAAAGATATTTTTAACCATATAATGTTTTATTTATGATTTTTTTTTAAATGTGTGAAAAATATTATGAAAAAAATATTTATTTATTTTTATTTTAAAATTTATTTAATTGTATATTTATTAATGAAATGTTATAACACACAAGTATTTCATATTTAATAAATATTAGGAATGATTTATTTATTTATAACATACTTTTAAATTAAGTGATAGAAATATTTTTAATAATATTATATTTTATTTATATTTTTAAATCAAATGATAAAGATATTTTTAACCACATAATGTTTTATTTATGATTTTTTTTAAATATGTGAAAAATATTATGAAAAAAAAATATTTATTTATTTTTATTTTAAAATTTATTTAATTGTATATTTATTAATGAAATGTTATAACACACAAGTATTTCATATTTAATAAATGTTAGGAATGATTTATAAATCAAATGTGGAGTTCCGCAAGTACTAGGCTGAAATTTCCCAGTGTTATGCCCCTTAAAAAAATAAAATCGAAATTCTACATTGTTATTTTTTCATATTCCTAAATTTTCACTCGAGCGGCAGATCTGCAGATGTCCAAATTCATACTTTTTGTCTCCTATGAATGGCCATGACGTTATTAATATTAAGGCATTTGAAATGCATTGATATTCTAAATTATTTATAATAATAATAAAATATTATTTGTTATTGAAATAATTAAAAAATGTAATATATATATATATATATATATATATAATTAATTTAATTTTTCATTTTAGTTGGGATAATTTTATTTAACTTAATAAATTATCATTTTCTCAATTAAAATGACTCAAATTACTTTTATTAAGTAATTTCAAAATAAAATCCAAAGAAAAACTAACCAAGTTGGCTGGTAACAAAACCTGGAAAAATCTTGCAAAGGACTTCGTTGATCCGATTATTAGCCTAGGCCACCATTCTTTGAGTTTGCTTTGTTTGTACAGTGTTGATCACTGAGCCAAAACATTAACTAATGCACTTCGTGTTTATCTATCCGCGTACGTTGTAGTAAGTCAAATCAGCTGTTAATGGATTGAGCCTTCTAGTATCCGTACCAAGCAACAAAGCACCCTCACAGCCTGACATAAATGAATGATACAGATTTTCAAGCATTGTGCAGTAACATGTTGAACCTGAAACCCAATTAAATTGGAAATAGATTTATTAATTTATTTTTAAAAAATAAGAAATTTCAAATTTTAAAGTTAAATTTTCGAATATTTTTTATCCAACCCAAAATAATATGGGTTTGACCAAATATCGATATTTTGGATGTTCGCAGGATAATGATATATATTAATATATTATTATTTATAACATATTAAAAAAACAAAAACAAAAACAAAAATTAACCAGTGATACATGGTAGCTACTCTCTGCTTAGTTTAAACATAGCTGAATAAAGTAAAAAACAAGATTCAGTTTTAGTATGAGTATGTGACATATTGATAAACTTATAATATGTATATCCTTTATAATGGTTTTGAGAAGTTGTCTAAAAAATTTTCAACTATTTATAAAAATTAGATGTAAATTAGTCATTTATTATTTAAAAGTCTCTCAGTTATTCATGGTTGTCAATATTTAATTATATATGAATATGGTTGTCCATGATAACCATGGAGGAGCATTGTGTCCATGGTTAACCATTGTTGAGGTGGTTTAAGGATGGATGAATATGGTTGTGTTGTTGCCCATGATTGACCATGATTGAGTTTATTTGACCATGGTTAATTATGGTCAACCATGGTTGATTATGGATGAACATGGTTGGCCATGGGTGACTATGGGCTAATGTGGTTGAGTATAGTTGTTAATGTTTAACTATAGATGAATATGGTTGACAATATTGACTATAGTTGATAATGGTTGAACATTGTTGAGTTTGATTGACCATAGTTGACCATTGTATAGTTTGACCATTATTGGGCTTGTTTGACCATCATTGCCAACATGTAACTATAGATGTATATGGTTGACCATGTTGACTATAGTTGATTGTGTTTCCCATGTGAACCATGAATAACCATGGTTAAATATGATTGAACTTGTTAACCATGTTATACTATAGTTATGACCCCATTGATATACGCTACATAAATCTCATCAATAGAAATAGAATTGATTATGTTGGAATTTTGAAAAAATCTTTATTTTTGTGCAAAATAAAACCTAATAAAACTTTAAATTTAATTATATTAAATTTAAAATTTAATAATATCAAAGTTTATATTAATATAGCTTTAACACAATAAAATAAATAATATTATATTATATTAAAAATATATTAGTAAAATAAGTTATTACAGTTATATAAAAGTTAAATAATTACATTAATTATTATTATTAAGTTTTTTCTTCATGAAAAGATCATTATTAAATTATTATAGCATTATGATTATTAAAAATATATTTTATAATAAAAAAATATAATATTAGAATTATATTAAAAATTATTTTGTAAAAGTTAAATTATTTAATTGTTGAAACTAGATTATCAAACATATTTATGAATTTTGTATATGATTTACCAAAACTTAAAAAAATGTGACACATTAAAATCTGCAGACTACAATCTGTAAGGCTTTGTACTTTCCTAGGCTGAGCATGGGCAGTTAAACAATAAATGGCGCTGCAAGGGTTTATACTTTCCTAGGCTGAACATGGGCAAGGTAAACAATAAATGGAGCCATGCTTGCTTAGGAAGCCAGCTTGAATGACATACATTTATTGATGTTATGGTTCAACACTCTTCCTCCACTCATCTTGCTCTGCTCTTGCGAGTTTGCCAACGCATTTGGCAATAATATGTTAAAATGAACCACCAACCCGATGATAGATAAATAAGAATAAAATAATTCACAAAAATTAGAAAATATTTTTTTAAAGTTGCACTTCGCCAAAAAAAAAATTGGTACCCTTGACTGAATTTAATAGGTAATCAACTTGCTACCCTATGCCTAATACCTGAATTAATAGGTAATCAACTCGTTACCCTATCCCTAATACCTGAATTAATAGATAATCAACTCGATACCCTATGCCTAATACCTGCTTCAGCTACAAAGATAATATTTTTTTTCTTTTAATCAATATACATTAATATATGCGTCATTCAAATCTTATGCATGCCTAACTAGTAAAGACTATATTCTTTCACACCAATTAATTATTAATATTATATAAAAAGAAGTGAAGTATTATATTATATTGGATGTTCAAATCCAATAGGTTCCTAATTATTGAAGGCTTTATTATTTCTTATACATTAATTATTGAGCTTATATGGACTATAACAAAAAGAATTATATTAGATCAATTAAATATATTTGAAATTTGAAATTAGTGTAATGTAATTATTAAAGGTTTTTTCAAATTTTTTAGTATATTTGTTTATTAAATTTGTTCAAATTTGATAAGTAATTGTTGGAATTGTAAGTTAATTGTGTCATCTGCACTAATAGAGTGCTTCAAAAGTGTCTTAGGGTATTGAGTGTATTTATGTATTTGATCAACGAGAATGATGCATTGCAAAACATAAATAACATTAAAGATATTGTTACTTCTAAGTTCAAAGAAAAATGTGGTGTGAGAAAGATTTAGAGGCTAAAAGAAAATTAAGTTATTATAAGAAGGTTATCAACCCCACCCTAGAAGATCAAAAGTATCTCTCTATTTTAACTAGCTCAAAGAAGAAAATTAATATAGCAAAGATTAAAACGAATTCTCACGAGCTCCATAGTGAAACAGGTCGTTGGGCAGTTCCTAAAACACCATGGATGGAAAGGATCTGCCATATATGTGAGAATAGGAACATCGAGGATGAAAACCACTTCCACTTAAAGTGTCCCGCGTACAACCACATTAGATCTCAGTTTCACAATCTTTGTTACAACACTGACCTTCCTAGCCTTTTACAATGTCAAAATTATAGTGAGCTCGGGAGGCTTCTCTCCAAGCTTTTTGAGCATAGGAATAAAATCTTAAATCAAAATAAATAATTTGTTTCTTTATGTCTGATAGACCAATGTTTGGTCTCAGCGGACGTTAACCACAATCATCATCATCATCATCATTTATAAATTATTTTAAACAATAAAAAATTATAATCTCTACCAAAATTGTATCACCAATTTTGACTAAAAAAACCAAAACATTGAATAATTAAACTTCTTAGAAATTATGTTTAAATTAATTAAATAAATTATTAAACACTATAATAATTAATTATACTGAATTATTATATATTATATTTATTTTATAGTGGCCCAGTCTCACTTTTTCGCATTTTGGTTTGATTCCTCAAAAATAGCTGATATATTTTTTAGTAAAATCGTGGTTTTTTATTATTTAAAATATATTTTTGACTATTTAAATAAATTCAGTTGTCATCTTTTTTACATTTTGGTTTGTTTCCTCAAAATTAGTGGATATATTTTTCGTGAAATCGTAGGTTTTTATTATTTAAAATATATTTTTGACTATATAAATAAATTCAATTGTCATTTAAATAAATTCTGCTAAAAAAATAAATCTTGAAATATGTTAATTTTATAATTTGAATTTATGATACCAACAAATCTCTCCCAAATTGCAAACATAAATGACTAAAAAATATAAAATAAATTACAACTTTCATAAATAAGTAGCATTACCAATATACATTTGTCCTTTTTTTTTTGTTGGTGTTGTGACACACAATTCAAGAGAAAAAAGTTACACACAGGTTCTTGAGCCACACATTCTAGAGCCACTAATTTGTTGAAAAATCTGTGGTGAATAATGGAAATTTTATTTAAGTACCAATAGTTATTAAAAAATGTAATAGAATAAGATTTTATGAATTGACTACAAGTACATCATCATTATAGCAAAGGTTCATTAAATGAGCCAATCAACAATAACATGTTCAATTTAACAGCCAAACAAATTAAAGAAAAAAAAATCAAATTATTTTTTAAAAATAATAAATTCCAATTTGTAATGTTCAACTATAAAAAAATTGCAAATTTTTTGGTCAAATCCAAACTAATATAGATTTGACCAAAAACTCAATACAATATCACTAACCGCCCACGGGGCTTTGGATTGACGGTGAATGGGTGCATTGTTAAGACACTCCTTGCGATAGGTCATTGGTTCAAATCCCCGTGGGTACCTAGGTTAGTTTTAAAAAAAAAAAAAAATACAATATTACTAACCTACAACAAAGATAATAATATTATAAAATAAAATTTATTACTTTATTTAACTAATTAAAAAACATTTATTCAATATTATAGAATTTTAATTTTAATATTAATAAATATAAAATACTCCAGTCCATTCTATTCCACCCATCGCACCCTCGATGCAAATATTCTTTTTTAAGCTTGAGAGGTATATGTTCATCATTACTCTCTCATAAAGCTCATAAACATGTATTCTATAAATTGAGGTTATTATCATTATTTTTTTAAGTTAAAAAAAAATGTATTTATAATTGGAACGCATAGGCCCCATATTTCAATAACGCAATATACATTGGTGTCTCTAAATAGCCTATATGGGTTTTGAAAAACAGAAAATAATTAAAGAAATAAAAATAATGTTTTTTTTAAATCTATGTAAATAAAGAATTAATGCATCGCCAAAGAAGGATATAGTATTTAAAAGAATTTTGTCAAGGATATTGTAGAATGGATATGTGAGTTAAATGCTACGAGCAACAAAAAATTTGACATCATAGGATATATGCTACGTGGAATGGCACGTTGGAACTGTGAAGTCTAGATCATTGTCAACGAGACTTGTGTCCTATAATCTAACCACTGAACTAATGTACCCGATAGACTATATTCACAGCTTTTACATCGTAGTTTGGTTGTTAGCATTAATCCACAAAGAAAAACATTTAATGTTACATGTGTGTATAGTGACGCATCAAACTTTGTTCTTGAGATGTGCACTTTGCCGCCATTTGTAAATGGTAGGTTATGGTATATTATATCGTCACAGTTTATAACATGTCGTGTTTGAAAATGTGGTGATATATATCAAGTACATCATCTTTATTGCTAAGTTCATTAAACGAGGCAATCCACGATAACATGTTCAATTTAATAGCCAATAAAATTAAAGAAAAATAAATTATTTTTTAAAAATAAATAATTCCAATTTGTAATGTTCAGCTATAAAAAAAAATTGCAAGTTTTTTTTGGTCAAACCCAAATTAATATGGGTTTGACCAAAAACTCAATGCAATATCCCTGGCCTACAACATGGATAATAATAATAATAATAGAAATTAACCCAAATATAATAGTCATAAAATTAATATGTGTAATATATAAATATGTGATAAATATAATAAGCAATAATAAAAATTATTAATATATGCAATATATATTTAATAATACATATTAATATATTATAACTAATAATATATCAAGAAAAATAATAAAAACAAAAATGAATAATAATACTCATAACCATATTTAAAATTAAAAGAAAACAAAAGAAAATATTTAAAAACAGAAAGGGAAGGGGAAGGTATGATTCAAGAGGAAGCACTAGTTCGTGTTAATCTTCTAACCATCATTTATGTTCCGATTGTCGAAGTGTTTTTCTATCGTAATGGCTTGTCTGAATTTCCTGTGATTATAAAGATTGATCTTAGCTAGGATCCTAAAGTCTTTAATGAAAATATTGTGCTTTGTTTTCTCAACATGCTCAGTAAGAACAAAGGAACGAGACCAATAATGTTTAATGTGAGCAATATGTTCTTGAACCCTTTGCTTAACAAATCAGTCTATTTCGCCATCATATGGAGCACCACATGAGCACATAATTAAATAGATGTCTTTCATGATGGAAGGGTCAATACGATCCTTGACCAACCTTAGCATACCTCGAATGGTATTCAATGGCTTGAAGGAGGTGAAACCTGATTCTTTCTTAAAATGCGAGCAATCCTATCAGTGGTTCCCTGAATATAAGGAAGTTGAATTTTGGGGATATGATTTACAAAGTCCCTTTTTGGCCTAGGACCTTGTATGGCTTTATGGAAAGCCTTGATGCCATGACATCTCTTATAATCGTTTTTTACAAAAACATCCAACAAATGAGTTTTGTCCTCATTAAGGTGATTTTCATTAGAGATCCTTAATGCTTTGGTAACCAAAGTGTTTAACACATTGAATTTTTGTGCCAAATAGTGATAGGACTCATCATGGAGATATTGCATTGTAGCTTTGCAAAAGCCATTTACATAATAAATTAGAAAAATATATTTAATGATTATGTTAAATTGAAATTATGTAAAGTTATACATCACTATTAGAATTAAGGTTAGGTAGTTATAGCTTTTTATTTATCATTAAATAATATTAAAATAAATAGCATAATGTGATAAATATAATATTATTAAGAATTTTATCACTTTTATATAATATATAATATATTTTTAGTTATATCATTTATTCAAATAAAAAACAATTAAAAAAATATGTACTTCTAAATATTTAATTATTTTTATATAAATTTAAATAAATATATATATAAATAAAAAAACAAAACTATATTAATCTTTAAATTCTAATTAATTAATTAATTTAAATATAATGTTAATAAAAAATGAACTAATATTCGGTCAAAGTCATGGCTATACACACCGCCGCCTCGTGGCAGGCACATAAAAAGTCGAATAAAGAGTTTCAAATAAGCTGAATGACAATATAGTTTTGCAAAGCAAAATTACAAACCAATCCAAACTCTCTGGTCGTCTGATTAGAAAGTAGGCATATGTATTTTCAGTCATTTGGCAATGAAATTAAAGTAGGTGTCATGGTCGACATTGACGGACGTTATTCAACAAAGTTTAACTCCTTTTTTGTGACTTTGCATTGACTAAAGTATTACTGTATCTATCAAGTTGTTTATTAGTCCTTTTCTTTTGGTTGTGTTTCCTTAAATTTAAATGGTACGTGTCAAAATCGGCGCGCTGCGTCAAAAGTCCAAAGTTATCCCGTGGTTTAGGTAAAAATGGTTGGGTGTAGGTTAAATTCATATAAAAAGTATATGAAATAATTTAACTCAGGTTAATCAATTTTTTGAAATATTAAATGTTTTCCTAAATTGGTTAAGAAACTAGATTCCAAGTGCTTTCAGCTAATTATATTGTGATTAATGTTTATGTATATATAAATGAGGAGTCTACATGTAGTTAATCAGATAGTTGGACTAACAGTTACGGAATTAACAACCACTTAGTATAAATTGTATATCTAAAATTGATAGTTTGGAAGTTTGCTAATATTTATGGAAATAAACATAAATTTATATTATTTCTTAATTTTTTATTTATTTTTATAATTATTTATAATTTAAAATTTTATAAATATTTTGGATTTAAAAGTTTACTAATACTAAATCATATAACCACATATCTTTACACTAATATTATTTCTTAATTTCCACATATTCATAATTATTATTAACTCAAAATTACTGGTATTTTATGGATATTTTCTTTCCACTCGCCACTCTCTTTTCGTTAAAAATGAAAACCTCAGTGGAAAATGCTCCATTAATTGATAATGCAACTTAGTCGAATTTTCTTGTGATGGGATGTATCGAAACTTCCACATAATCAGTTCAATCTAATTTATTTTGAAGACTGATCATAAAAGACAAACAAGAAAGCAACCAGCAGTGAAGTTATGACCAACTATGGGTGTATGGGTCATCTTGTAGTAGTCGAGTAACTTTCAAATTGTTTCAAAGTCGACTAGTCTTTTCTCACCGTTGTAATTTATAATTTATTTGGTGATATTTTAACATCTTATCTATACTTTACTTATATAAATTTGAAACTATTTTTGAATTTTACATAGAGAAGCAAACTCAATGGTTTGATTTTGCCTTTTATGACTTTGTTCGAGTCATCGGATTTTAAGATATTCTTAGAATTAGTAATTTAGATAAAAATAGTTATCTTAAATTTAAATAAAATGTAAATTTTAGAAATATTATGATATTCGACTGAGTAACACTCTTTTTATTTTATACCATTTTCTTTTATATATATTAATTTAAACATTTATATTTTATATTTTTTTATTTAAAGGTGCTTAAATATTTCTATAGGAATAGTACTCTATCCCCTCTCATTTTCCCATGGCCATTTAGGAGGAAACACATATTTTTAATCATTAGTCCAGCTAGATACTAATGAGTTACGCATCTCCTTTGAACAAAAAACAAATCATTTAATCATAAAAATTAAAAATAAAAATACATTATGGATATATTATTTTTTATTTTCAATTAATATATAAAACTATAGATATTAAACTATTTTATTAGAATATCTTTTTATTATTATTAGAAAATTAAAAAAAAATACGATAAATATTATAAGAATTACACATCTCCCTCATATTCAGATGTAAAAAGTATCTATCAATAAAGTAATATATTCTTCACTTATATATATATATTGAATTATTTTATTTAAAGTGGACATTGAAATATTTTTTCATTTTTGATAATTAGTGTCACATTCAACTACGTGTTTAGAAATTTCGCATCTCCCTCACACCATGTTGTAAAAAGTACCTCAATAATGATGTGGAGATTTGAAAAGGCACTTGGATATGGGATCATTATAATCAATTAAAGGCAAAGTGAAATACATGCAATGGGAATGGGAAGTATAGAGATTTTCTCAGCAGTTTAACCAATGGTTACTGAAGTGAGTTCCACACAAGATCACACCAAAAGAAGCTAGCAAATGGAAAAATATCAACCACACAATCAATTAAATAGATATTACATGGGAAAAAACCTAAATGGAAAAATATCAACCACACAATTAATTAAATAGATATTACATGGGAAAAAAAGTAAAGGGAAAAAGTATGGAATGACTATAGTCAATATTTATTTCTCAGCAATTGCAAAATTGCAATGTTTGGCTTTCTAGAACATTTACAATTACATCATAGGAATTTTATTCAACATTCTTTATCTTATTTCTGAAGAATCTCTTCTTAAACATTGTTCTTGGATCTACATGGAGCATTAGCCTTCTTAGAAATAGCTTAAGTCTCTTCATTTACTAATCTGCAATGCTCATTTTTGTCTCATTCTTTATTTTTTTAATTTTAAGTCCCAAAATGTCTGTGTTATGCAATCAACTCACAAAATAAAAGAAAAGATAGATCAACGACTTCAAAATTAACCTCTTCGAGGAGACAACCTCATTTATATTACACAAATGAACAATTCTTGGATGATACAAATGACAAGACCTCCTTTCTATATATAGGAGTCTCAAGGGTCACAATATAATCAGAATCGACATAACAATAATAATGTAAGGGCACAACAATAACAATAGTGGGCTTCTATGGGGCACAATAATAACAATATGGGGACAACATGGGCAAAATAATAACAATAAGGGGTACAATGAAAATAATAATGAGGGAATACACTAGTATTATAGGGAACTAACATGCCCCTCTCCTTCAAAAAAGTGTTTTCCTTAACGCTTGAGCAGTTTTGGATGCTTCTGTATAAAATTCTCACCCTCCCGTGTGGAATCTTCAGTGGATAAGTTCTTCCACTTGATGAGATACTCTGAAACTGATCGATTTTGTAGCTGTTGAGTTTTTGTTTCTATCACTGCTTCAGGTTCCAATATGATTTTTCCTTCCTCGTCAAGTTCTGGCAATATTGTTTGAACTGGGAGCTTGTCACCTATAACCTTCTTTAAGCATGAAACATAGAAAACTAGGTGCACACGGGAATATGCAGGAAGTTCCAATTTATATGCCATAGTACCAATTTTTTGCAACACCTTGTACGGACCATAATACTTTGGTGATAATTTATTATTCTTCTTAGCTTGCTTGAGGGACATTTGTTTGTATGGTTGTAGCCATAGAAATACCCAGTCACCTACATCACAACTTCTTTCATTGTGATGTTGATCTTCCTGTTGTTTCATTTTATTATGCTCCAAAGTGAAGTTATCCTTTAAGAGTTGGAGAATATTTTGTTGATGCTCAATGTGATCTTCCACTGCTTGAACCTTAGAATTTTCTCTTAAATATGATGTGATGGACGGTGGTTTATATCCATAAAGCGCCATAAATGGGGTCATTTTTGCTGCAGTATGGAAGGAAGTGTTATACCACCATTCAGCGAGAGGCAATCATTTGATCCAGTGTGTCTGTTTATCATATACAAAGCAACGAAGATATCCTTCCAAAAATTGGTTCACTATCTCAGTGTGCCCATCAGATTGAGGATGATAAGATGAGTTATGAGCTAACTATGTACTCAGACAAGAAAATAATTTTGCCCAAAAATTTCCAGTGAAAATAGAATCTCTGTCACTTACAATAATCTTTGGGTTTCCATGTATCTTTTGAATTGTTTCCATAAATGCAAAAGCAATTGTATTGGCTTTAAATGGATGAAATAATGCACAAAAGTGTGCATACTTGGTAAGTCTACCAACTACCACCATGATGACACTCTATCCTTTGTACTTGGGTAAACCTGTGATAAAATTCATTGAAACCTCCTCCCAACGTTGACTTGGAATGGATAAAGGTTGTAATAGACCTGGGGTCTTAACTGTTTCAACTTTATTTTGTTGGAAAACCAAACATTCCGCCACAAACTTTTGAATATTAGATTTAAGGCCATCCCAAAAAAACTCCTTCTTAACCTTGTGGTAAGCTTTTAAAAATCTTGAATGCCCTCCTAAGGGAGATGTGTGCAATTTCAGAAGAATATTTTGTTTGAGTTGGAATTCTTACAGAGGTATAAGTGATCTTTGTACCATAATGAAACATTTTTCCAGCTAAATGTATCAGATGTACTGGGATCTTTCTGCAAATTTTGAATGCGTGCCCACACATCTTCATCATTCTTCCATTCATCCCTTGCTTCGTCTATCCAATCTGGTTGGATAATAGAAATGGCACAAAGCAATGCTTCCAAATCCTTATCCTTTCTTGAGAATGCATCTGCAACAACATTTTGCTTCCCTTCTTTGTAGATGATTTCAATTCATAACTCAACATCTTTATGACCCATTTTTGCTACTCTTCTGAAGATAATCTTTGTTCTAAAAAGTATTTAAGACTATCATGATCTATTTTTACCTTGAAGTGTCTTCCCATTAGGTGAGGTCGTCATTTCTTAAATGCATGTAGTATTGCCAACATTTCCTTCTCATTAATAGCTTTGTGTAAATATTTTCCTTTGATTGGACGACTTTCGAAAGTAATGGGTCTTTCTTCTTGCATTAAAATAGCACCAATTCCATTTGTTGAGGCATCACATTCCACAATAAAGGTTTTTGTGAAGTTTGGCGTAGCTAAGACCGGTGCTTGGCACATTGCCTCTTTAAGATGTTCAAAGGCCTTCGTTGCTTTTGGAGTTCAAGAAAATGCATCTTTATTCAGTAATGTTGTTAGAGGTGCCGCTATTCTCCCATAATTCTTAATAAACTTGCGATAATACCCTGTCAACTCGAGAAATCCTCGCAGATGCTTTATGGATGTGGGGATTTTCCATTCCATAATGCCTTTAATTTTTCTAGGGTCAACCTTAACAAAGCTCTTTTTCTCTTTTTTCTTCCAATTGTTGTGGTGTCAACCTAGTAGGTTGTGGAAGGCTAGGGGCAACAACACTTCCATCTTTATTGTTGTGAGTGGTAGGCTTCCTTGTTGCCATAATTTTGCTTTCAATTTTTCCTGCCAACCTAAATTCCTTCTCCAATGAATCAAGTTCCCAAAGGAAAAACTCATGTTGGATGGTGTCCTTTAAAGTCCCTATGAACACATCAATTCTATGCTCCTCTGAAATATCTTTTACTCTTATATTCAATTTTTGGAAGTGCTCAATGTGCTCCACCATTGAACCCTTTTGTTTGAGATTTATCAAATGGCTAAAAAAATTGTTTCTTTTTGTATCCTCATAATGTGCTATCATTTTTTAAGTAAAAATTGCCCAAGTGACAATTTGTCTATGGGAGAAAAGTCATCGATATCATACAAACTGATTGGGTTCCAAATATAAAGTTTCAATGCGTACCTTTTGTGTGTTTTTCACATTATGGATATCAAAATATTGTTCCATCTATAGTATCCATGTTACGGGATCCTTGCCATCAAAATTCCTCATATTGATATTTGGAACATGGTGGGTCTTCAATCCAACATTAGAGTCTATGAACTCATGACTAACATTTCTTTTGTTCTTATCACGAGTTTCCTTTACTACCCTTTCACCGTTATTAAGCATTTCTTGTAGCAACTTTGTCAAATCTATCTTCAAATCTTCCATGTTGCCTTTAAGTTTTTCTTCTATACCCTCCATCTTAACTTCCATGCCATCCATCTTAGCCATTCCATTCTTTAAACCACCCATCTTAGCTTCAGTTAATTTTTGTGAGAGCAAAATTTGTTGCACTTGGTCTCATAATTTTGATATATCATGTTGCATTTCTTCCTCTTTTTCATGTGTCATATGTTGAAAATAGCAACAAGAAATGCTAAAAATAGAAGTGCTAAAAATAGCACTGCTATAAATAGTAGTTCGGGTACCAGTGTTGGACATAGCAACAAGGAATGAAAAATGGAAGTGCTAAAAATAACATTGCTATAAATAGCATTTCGGAATGGATTCCAATTTTAGTCAGTCCCTAGACTAAAATTGAGAAGTAAAATTCAAATTTGATCTTAGCAGCTGTTTGTAAAATAATTAATTAATTCACCATGAGTTAATTAGTTGTGGAAAATCAAATGTGAAGTCTATGTGAGGACATTCAAAAATTTCTCCATTGATTGAGGAATTTATCCATCAGTTAAAGAGATAAGGATGAGTTGTAATTAGTTGGCTCAGTTAACTGATTCAAGTCCAGCTAGATTAATTCAAACAGTTTGTTGAATTAATTGTGAGTTCAGTTAGTTAATGCTTGCATGCATGTAACTGCTGCACTCCAGATAACTGAATATTCTCTCATAAATAACTCAGGCATGTCAGTTCAGACAGAGACCCAGTTGAGATCAGAGGAGGGACAGTGTACTATCAATTGGATGAATTTTTCCTATAAAGGAAACTCATCCATACAGAAGGATTTATCTCCTTCAGGTTTATGTAGTGATTTCTGAGCCAAGTGAGCAGTGTGAGGTGGGAATTCACACTTGTGGAAGCACTGAACCCCAGGAAAAATAGCGTAAGGAAATAGGAGGCTTTGAGGGTAGAGGAGAAGGTTTGTGAGAAGCCTTTGACTGTCTATGAGCAGCAGAGGGATTGTAGAGAGAGTAGGATAGGTTGTGAGCTGATTCTTTTTGTAATCCAGACTATATTTCCACTTGTATGATAATACATAGTTGGGATTTTAGGCTAAGGCTTTCCCTGGGTTATTTCTTCTGTGTTATGTGTGATTGATTTCTCCTTATCAATTATATGTGTTCTATTGATCTTTCTCAAATTCCATTAAGTTTCCGCATAATTGTTTGTAGAAGTATATCAAGTATTTTGCTTTAGTATATTGCATTATCAGGTGATCTACAGTGAGAATTTCTACATGGTATTGGAGCAAAGGTGATCAAGGAAGAACAATATACAAGAAGGGAGAAGTTTGAAGTTTGTGATTCCTAAATATAGAAATTGAGTTCTTATCACCTCTCTATTTCACCTATGGCATTCAACAGTTTAAGACTCGAATATGCCCTTGATGGCAGTTCGAATTATATAGCCTGGAAGGATCACATGGAAGCAGTATTAGAGGATAACGGTCTAAAGGACTTCATTGATGAAGAAGTCCCCAAGCTGACTGATGCTACTTAATTGGCGGAATGGAAGAAATGTGTGGCTAGAGCAAGGAGAATACTTCTAGAGGGAGTTCGAGACCACATAGTCTCGAGTCTCCATGGGAGGAGACACCGTTTTTGATCTAGAAAACATTGAAAGGTCTATATCAGAATAGCAACGATCAGAGGAAGTTGGCGCTGAAAGACAAGCTTCGGAAAATCAAGTGTGAAAAGGGCAACACGATCTCTACGTATCTGAACAAGCTCACCACTTGCAGGGATGAGCTTGGAAGCATAGGGATCACAACAGCCGATGACCACATGGTGAGTCTTGCACTCCTCAGTCTTCCTAAGAGCTGGCATAGCTACCAAGACTCGGTTAATGGAAGAGAAAGACTACCAGATTGGGAGCAACTTTGGTCGAATCTGATGCCGGAGGAGATAAGAAGAAGCACCAGAGATGGTTCTTCATCCAAGGAGGATGAAGAAAATTGCACCTTAGCGAGTAAAGCGAAGAAGGGGAAGGAGAAGGATTCTCATTCCAAATCTAGTTCTTCCCATGGTGGGAAGAAGTTTGACAAATCGAAAGTGCGATGCTTTCATTGTCATGAGGTGGGCCATTTTGCTACAAATTGTCCACTGAGGAAATCCAAGAAGGGATCCGTGTAAGGATCAGAAGGTGAGGCACTGGCCTCACAGTTCGAGTTGGATTTAACACTTTTTGCATGCATGGTTTCATCCATGGTGGGAAGTGGTTGGTTTCTTGACAGTGGAGCTTCATTCCACATGACCAACGACAAGAGTTTGTTTAGTACCTTGGAGGAGAAAGATCTCCAGATACTCACAGCGATGGGTAATGATGAAAAGTATAGTGTCTTAGGTGTAGGCATGGTTATTTTTCAGAGGGAGCATGGAGCTTGCATTACCTTGACCGATGTTAAGTATGTACCAGGACTGAAGATAAATTTGGTGTCGATCGCAATGCTAGAAGATAGAGGCTATGATGTAGTCTTTAGTAAGGGAAAGGTTTTCCTTCGACACATCACCACAAGACAGGTGAAGCAAATCAGTTCACGAGTCAAGAACCTGTATGATATTGAGGTTCAAGATGCATGCAAAGCCTTGAGGAGCAAGGCAACTGATGGAGACTTGGTGGTTGAGAGGGATAGTACATTACCTCTCAACATGCAGCACCATAAGAAGTCTGAGACGATTGTGGAGGAGCCACAATTGGTGAAGTAGCTTCAAGAGGTTGTGGAGCTGCCACAACTGGGGATGCCGAGAGGAGACAGAGTGGAGGCATCCACTCATGCAGAGACCTCCAGTAAGGGGAAATTTTGAGCCAAGTGGGTAGAGGGATCACATGCATCCATACCTCCAGGTAGGAGGTGGGGCAATGTGGAGTGACAGCCCTAAGAAGGCTAGAATAGGGGCAGGATCATTGAGGTACCCAACCTCTTTGATTAGACCTTGCTACGGGAGCCCCGACGAAGAGTAACAGGACTAGCTAAGTGGGTAGAGATAGATGTGGATGGAGCGGCTGAGAGAGCTACAGTGCAGGAATCTTAAGACAGTGCAGAGCTAGCAGGTTGCAACAATGTGAGAGGCACAGGAGTGTTGCACCAATGCAGGATGACACAGAGAGGCGTGCAACGGTGCGAGATGCATGGAGTGTTGCAGCAGCTCAAAGGTTGGAGAGTGAGCACTTGTCAACGCAGATGGAGCTTCATCATCAGAGTATGTTTCTAGCCCAACAGAGAGGTCAGTGGGGAGTTTTTTTTTGTTTCTAGAGTTGTTGTAGCAATAACACTTGGGAGAAGTGTTGCATGCAGAACATTCCAAAGGTACAGGATCGAGTTAGAGTTGAATGCCTTTCTTGTTGAGAGGGAGTGTTGAAAATAGCAACAAGAAATGCTAAAAATAGAAGTGCTCAAAATAGCACTACTATAAATAGAAGTTCGAGTACCAGTGTTGGACATAGAAATAAGGAATGAAAAATGGAAGTGCTAAAAATAGCATTGTTATAAATAGCATTTCGGAATGGATTTCAATTTTAGTCAGTCATTGGACTAAAATTGAGAAGTAAAATTTGAATTTGATCTTAGCAACTGTTTGTAAAATAATTAATTAATTCACCATGAGTTAATTCACATTAGATCTTAGTTTCATAATCTCTGTCGCAATATTGACCTTCCTAGCCTTTTACAATGTCAAAATTATAGTGAGCTCGGGAGGCTTCTCTCCAAGCTTTTTGAGCATAGGAATAAAATCTTAAATCAAACTAAATAATTTGTTTCTTTAGGTCCGATAGACCGAAGTTTGGTCTCAGCGAACGTTAACCATCATCATCATCATTAAAATTATATTAGTAAAATAAGTTATTATAGTTATATAAAAGTTAAATAATTACATTAATTATTATTATTAAGTTTTTTCTTCATGAAAAGATCATTATTAAATTATAGCATTATGATTATTAAAAAAATATTTTATAATAAAAAAATATAATATTAGAATTATATTAAAATTTATTTTGTAAAAGTTAAATTATTTAATTGTTGAAACTAGACTATCAAACATATTTATGAATTTTTTATATGATTTACCAAACCTTAAAAGAATGTAACACATTAAAATCTGCGGACTACAATCTGTAAGGTTTTGTACTTTCCTAGGTTGAGCGTGGGCAAGTTAAACAAGGCTTTGTACTTTCCTAAGCTGAGCGTGGGCAGGTTAAACAATAAATGGAGTTGCAAGGCTTTGTACTTTCCTAGGCTGAGGGTGAGCAAGTTAAACAATAAATAGAGCCATGATTGCTTAGGAAGTCAACTTGAATAAAATACAACATGCATTTATTGATGTTATGGTTCAACACTCTTCGTCCACTCATCTTGCTCTGCTCTTGCGGGTTTGCCAAGGCATTTGACAATAACATGTTAAAATGAACCACCAACCCGATGATAGATAAATAAGAATAAAATAATTCACGAAAATTAGAAAATATTTTTTTAAAGTTGCACTTTGCCAAAAAAAAAAAAAAAATTGGTATGTTTGACTTAATTAATAGGTAATCAACTTGATACCCTATGCCTAATACCTGCTTGGGCAGCAAGGATACTATTTTTTTCTTTTAATCAATATACATTAATATATGCATCATCCAAATCTTATGCATGCCTAACTAGTAGAGACTATATTCTTTCACGTCAATTAATTATTAATATTATATAAAAATAAATGAAGTATTATATTATATTGGATGTTCAAATCCAATACGTACCTAATTATTGAAGGCTTTATTATTTCTTATACATTAGTTATTGAGCTTATATGGACTATAACAAAAAGAATTATATTAGACTAATTAAATATATGTGATTATCTTCACCTAATGTATGTCTAACTTTTCTATACCTTACTTATTAGTATTAATACTATATATAGAGAAAAATATATTTGAAATTTGAAATTAGTGTAATGTAATTATTAAAGGTTTTTCATTTTTTTAGTATATTTGTTTATTAAATTTGTTCAAATTTGATAAGTAATTGTTGGAATTGTAAGTTTTAATTGTGTCATGTGCACTAGTAGAGTGCTTCAAAAGTGTCTTAAGGTATTGAGTGTATTTATGTATTTATAAATTATTTTAAATAATAAAAAATCATAATCTTTACCAAAATTGTATCACCAATTTTGACGAAAAAAATCAAAACATTGAATAATTAAACTTCTTAGAAATTATGTTAAATTAATTAAATGAATTATTAAACACTATAATAATTAATTATACTAAATTATTATATATTATATTTATTTTATAGTGGCGCAGTCTCACCTTTTTACATTTTGGTTTGTTTTCTCAAAAATAGCAGATATATTTTTTTTGGTGAAAACCTGGTTTTTCATTATTTAAAATATATTTTGACTATTTAAATAAATCCAGTGGTCATCTTTTTTTACATTTTGATTTGTTTCCTCAAAATTAGCTGATATTTTTTTTGTGAAATGGTGGGTTTTTATTATTTGAATATAGTTTTGACTATATAAATAAATTCAGTTGTCACTGAAATAAATTCTGCTAAAAAGATAACTCTTAAAATATGTTAATTTTAAAATTGAATTCATGATACCAACAAATCTCTCCCAAATTACAAACATAAATGACTAAAAAATATAAAATAAATTACAACTTTTATAAATAACTAGCATTACCAATGCACATTTGTCCTTTTTTTGTTGGTGTTGTGACACACAATTCAAGAGAAAAAAGTTACATCTGACACATGTTCTCTAGCCACGCGTTCTCGAGCCACTAATTTGCTGAATAATCTTGGCAATTTGATGTGCTTCGCTTGATTTAATTTTATTCATCTCGCCTTGAAACGAGTACCTTGAATAAGGTACAAAGGCATTAAATACTGCAAGTGAGGCATGTGGTGAACAACGAAAATTTTATTTATTTAAGGACCAATAGTTATTAAAAAATGTAATAGAATAAGATTTTATGAACTGACTACAAGTACATCATCATTATAGCAAAGGTTCATTAAACGAGGCAATCAACAATAACATGTTCAATTTAACCGCCAATCAAATTAAAGAAAAATAAATCAAATTATTTTTTAAACATAATAAATTCCAATTTGTAATGTTCAACTATAAAAAAAAATTGCAAATTTTTTGATCAAATCCAAACTAATATAGATTTGACCAAAAACTCAATACAATATCACTAACCTACAACAACAATAATAATATTCTAATATAAAATTTATTACTTTATTTAACTTATTAAAAAACATTTATTCAATTATTTTATATTAATATATTAATATAAAATTAAAATTTTAATATTAATAAATATAAAATACTCCATTCCATTCTATTCCACCCCACCACCCCATTGCACCCCTCGATGCAAATATTCTCTTTTAAGCTCGAGAGGTATATGTTCATAATTACTCTCTCATAAAGCCCATAAACATGTATTCTATAAATTGAGGTTATTATCATTATTTTTTTAAGTTAAAAAAAAAAATTAAATAAATAAATAAAATAAAAAATAAAATTATATATATATATATATATATATATAATTGGAATGCATAGGCCCCATATTTCAATAATGCAATATACATTGGTGTCTCTAAATGGCCTATATGGATTTTGAAAAACAGGAAAATAATTAAAGAAATAAAAATACTGCTTTTTTTTTTAAATCTATGTAAATCAAGAATTAATGTGGCATCGCCAAAGAGGGATATAATATTTAAAAGAATTTTGTCAAGGATATTGTAGGATGGATGGGTAAGATAAATGCTAGGAGCAACAAAAAAATTTGATACCATAGGATATGCTATGTGGAATGGCACATTGGAACTGCGAAGTCTGGATTATTGTCATCGAGACTTGTGTCCTGTAATCTAAACACTAAACTAATGTACCTGATAGACTATATACACAGATTTTACATCATAGTTTGGTTTTTAGCATTAATCCACAAAGAAAAACATTTAATGTTGCATGTGTGTACAGTGACGCATCAAACTTTGTTCTTGAGATGTGCACTTTGCCACCATTTGTAAATGATAGGTTATGGTATATTATATCGTCATAGTTCATAACATGTCGTGTTTGAAAATGTGGTGATATATATCAAGTACATCATCATTATTGCTAGTTCATTAAACGAGGCAATCCACGATAACATGTTCAATTTAATAGCCAATAAAAATAAATAAAAATAAATTATTTTTTAAAAATAAATAATTCCAATTTGTAATGTTTAGCTATAAAAAAAATTGCAATTTTTTTTTGTCAAACCCAAATTAATATGGATTTAACCAAAAACTCAATGCAATATCCCTGGCCTACAACAGAGATAATAATAATAATAGAAATTAACCCATGTATAATAGTCATAAAATTAATATGTGTAATATGTAAATATATGATAAATATAATAAGCAATAATAAAAATTATTAATATATGCCATATATATTTAATAATACATATCAATATATTATAATTAATAATATATCAAGAAAAATAATAAAAACAAAAATGAATAATAATACTCAAAACCATATTTAAAATTAAAAGAAAACAAAAGAAAATATTTAAAAACAGAAAGGGAAGGGGAAAGTATGATTCAAGAGGAAGTACCAGTTCGTGTTAATCTTCTAACCATCATCTATGTTCAGATTGTTGAAGTGTTTTTCTATCGTAATGGCTTGTTTGAATTTCTTGTGATGATAAAGATCGATCTTAGCTAGGACCCTAAAGTCTTTAATGAAAATATTGTGCTTTGTTTTCTCAACTTGCTCAGCAAGAGTAGAGGAACGAGACCAACAATGTTTAATGTGAGCAACATGTTCTTGAACCCTTTGCTTAACAAATCGGTCTATTTCGCCAACATATGGAGCACCACATGAGCACATAATTAAATAGATGTCTTTCATGATGGAAGGGTCAATAGGATCCTTGACCAACCTTAGCATACCTCGAATGGTATTAAATGGCTTGAAGGAGGTGAAACCTTATTCTTTCTTAAAATGCGAGCCATCCTATCAGTGGTCCCCTGAATATAAGGAAGTTGAACTTTGGGGTTATGATCTACAAAGTCCCTCTTTGTCCTAGGACCTTGTATGGCTTTATGGAAAGTCTTGATGCCATGACATCTCTTATAACCGTTTTTTAAAAAACATTCGAGAAATGAGTTTTGTCCTCATTAAGGTGATTTTCATTGGAGATCCTTAATGCTTTGGTAACCAAAGTGTTTAACACATTGAATTTTTGTGCCAAATAGTGATGGGATTCAACATGGAAGTATTGCATTGTAACTTTACAAAAGTCATTGACATAACACATACTAGAAGTATCATTTAATGATTATGTAATGTAAAGTTATGAGTGACTATTAAAATTTAGAATAGGTAGTTATTGCTTTACATTTATCATTAAATAATATTAAAATAAATAAAATTATTAATAATTTGATAAATATAAATATTATTAAGATTTTTATTATTTTTATATAATATATTTTTAGTTGTATCATTTATTCAAATAAAAACAATTACAAAAATATGTACTTCTAATTATTTAATTATTTTTATATAAATTTAAATAAATATATATATAAACAAACCTATATTAATCTTTAAATTCTAATTAACTAATTTAAATATAAAATTAATAAAAAATGAACTAATATTCGGTCAACGTCATCGCTATATACACCGCCTCGTGGCAGGCACATAAAAAGTCAAATAAAGGGTTTCGAATAAACTGAATGACAATAATATGGTTTTGCGAAGCAAAAATTACAAACCAATCCAAACTCTCTGGTTGTCTGACTAGAAAGTACGACGACTAGACTTCACGATTCTCAAATCAACCAAATATTTAAATAATTTTTTAATCATAATTCATGAAAAAGAGAATATGTGGTGAAACATTAGACGGGTCAATCTATTCCAGGCATATGTATTTTCACTGTTATTTTGTAGTTAAATCAGAGTAAATTAAAGTATATTAGTGATTAGAGATTTTTACAGTTAATTATATGGTTATATTCTGTAGTTAAATCAGAGTAAATTAAAGTATATGAGTGATTAGAGATTTTTACAGTTAATTATATGCTTAGAGATTTTCGAAATAGTATTGTGTAATATGTGTAATTCGATGTCAATTTTTAGAATGGTGATTTTATCTATTGTCAAAAATCAAATGATGAAAAAATTACACAAATCACACCTATTACACCATACTAGGGAAGATATTTGACAATTAAAATATATTTTCATGTTTTCATGACATATATATAAATGGGACCAACACCGGTATTATGTTAATAATAATTTAATAAAAAAATAAAATAACCATCGCCTTCCGTTTCGAAATTCTTTTCCTTTTTTCCTGGTTCTTTAAAATTATGCTATTTTCTTCACTTTATTCCTCACATCTGGATTTGTTTTGTGAACATTGATGGACGTTATTCAACAAAGTTTAACTCCTTTTTTGTGACTTTGCATTGACTAAAGTACTACTGTATCTATCAAGTTGTTTATTAGTCTTTTTCTTTTGGTCGTGTTTCCTTAATTTAAATGGTAGGTGTCAAAATCGGCGCGCTGCGTCAAAAGTTCAAAGCTATCCCGTGGTTTTGGTAGAAATGGTTGGGTGTAGGTTAAATTCATATAAAAAGTATATGAAATAATTTAACTCAGCTTCATCAAATTTTTGAAATATTAAATGTTTTCCTAAATTGGTTAAGAAACTAGATTCCAAGTGCTTTCAGCTAATTATATTGTGATTAATGTTTATTTATATATAAATGAGGAGTCTACATGTAGTTAATCAGATAGTTAGACTAGCAGTTACCTCTCTTGGAATCTATCTATTGGCTACCCTGTTATTATGGAATTAACAGCCTCTTAGTATTAATTGCCTTAGATGGTTTGGAGGTTTGTTAACATTTATCGACATAACACGGATTTTACTTATATTATTTGTTAATTTTCTTATTTTTATAATTATTTATAATTTAAAATTTTATGAATATTTTGGATTTGGAAATTTACTAATACTGGATTATATAACCACATATCTTTACACTAATATTATTTCTTAATTTTATTTTTAACTCAGAATTACTGGTATTCTATGGATATTTTCTTCCCACTCTCTTTTTGTTAAAAATGAAAGCCTCAGTTGAAAATGCTCCATGCAACTCAGTGGACTTTTCTTCTTGTGGTATCTATCGAAACTTCCACGCAATCAGTTTAATGTAATCCATTTTCTTATTTTGAAGATTGATCATAGAATACAAATAAATTTGACGATGAACCACACTGGTTGGTTCGAAACGGTCGAAAAATGAAATATCATGTGATTTATGCCGAAAAATTTCTCATAAACTTGATATGGATCACAAAAGCCTCAGTTCAACTAAAAATTTGAAATTATTTTGGAATTTTACATATAAAAGCAAACTCAATGGTTTGACTTTGCCTTTTATGACTTTGCTCCTGTGAGATTACAACATATTTTTGAATCTAATTTGGATAAAAATGGTTATTTTAAATTTAAATAAAGTGTAAATTTTGGAAATATTATGATATTTGATTGAGTAATATTCTCTTTACTTTATACCAACTAATTTCTTGATGTTTCTTTTATATATGTTAATTTAGACATTTATATTTTATATTTTTTTATTTAAAGGTGTTTAGATATTCTCGTTTTCCCATAGCTTTTTAAGAGGAAACACGTGTTCTTAATCATTAGTCCAGCTAGATACTATACACCAAATTTATAAATGAGTTACACATCTCCTTTGAACAAAGAACAAATCATTTAATCATATTTTTTTAAATTACATTATGGATATATTATTTTTTATTTTCAATTAATATATAAAACTATACATATTAAACTATTTTATTGGAATAATTTTTTATTTTATTAGAGAATAAAAAAAATTTATACTAAATATTAAAGGAATTACACATCTCCCTCATATTAAGATGTAAAAAGTATCTATCAATAAAGTAATATTTTTTTTACTCATTCATATATATATATATATGGTTGTTATTGAATTATTTTATTTAAAGTGGACACTGAAATATTTTTTCATTTTTGATAATTTTTTAATGTCACATTCAACTCCATGTTTAGAAATTTCGCATCTCTCTCACAGCATGTTGTAAAAAGTACCTCAATAATGATGTGGGGATTTAGAAAGACAATTGGATATGGGATCAATATAATCAATTAAAGGCAAAGTGAAATACATGCAATGGGAATGGGAAGTATAGAGGTTTTCTCGAGAGTTTAACCAATGGTCACCGAGGTGAGTTCCACACAAGATCACACCAAAAGAAGCTAGCAAATGGAAAAATATCAACCACACAATCAATTAAATAGATATTACATGGGAAAAAACCTAAAGGGAAAATTATGGAATGACTATAGTCAGTATTTATTGCTCAACAATTGAAAAATTGCAATGTCTGGCTTTCTAGAACATTTACAATTACATCATAGGAATTTTATTCAACATTCTTTATATTATTTCCAAATAATTTTTTCTTAATCATTGTTCTTGGATCTACATGGAGCATTAGCTTTCTTAGAAGTAGCTTAAGTCTCTTCATCTACCAATCTACAATGCTCATTTTTGTCTCTTTCTTTATTTTTTATATTTTAAGTCCTAAAATGTCTTTCATTCTTAACATGATTATAGATTAAGGTCATTGAAAGGTCCAAATGCAAAATCAATAGTTGACTTTGCAACTTTTGAAATATGGTTGTCATTGATGTCAACCTAAGTAGTACTAGAAGAAGCCCTACCTTCAATGACAAAAACAACAAGGAAGATCATGGTTCTGGCACTCAAGTTCGTCTTCAGTTGATTCCCTCATCATGCTGATTCTAATGATAGGTGACACACTTCATAACTCCTCACAGTCGAAGAGATATGCCTCTTTAAATTTTGGAGCCCCATTTTTGGTCAGGAAAACCCAAAGGAGATGTTGTAAGCATTTGGTTTATTCAGTAAAAATGTATAGGCCTATCCTAGTCAAATTCAAAAGGATATTTTATCAAGGATAAATTATCAAATTTAAATTAAAGTTGGTCCTAAAGGTTGATGGGAAATTTTGGCTCCAGAAAATAAATTTTGAAATTCAAAATTTGAATTTCAAATCTAAAGTTGTCTTCCCTCCAATTTTGTACAAGTTGGTTCCATTGGAAGCCCTCCTTTTAGCCTATAAATACCCCTTAGATTCTCCTCAACGAGCATCATTTGATCTGCAATATATCATTCGATCCGAGGCCTGGTCTAGTCTCAAATATCTAAAGCAACAGGTCGATTTGGAAGACATCTTTTGTTTTTTTTGCAATCTATTTTGACTTGGTTTTTCATTGGGTATTTTATGAGGCCATTCGACATTCCTGAAGCTTCAAGTTTCTATGACATCTTGATTAACTTGTTGGTCTGAAGTGCATCTTTTGTGGAGTTTGAGCCTACAATTTTTTTATATGTTTAATGGTTTGTCCTATCTGAGATTTTTCATCCCTTCAAGGTCACAATTTTGTGGCTATTTTGAAGTCTAAATTTCACATATTTTTCAAGGCAAGGGTTCATTCTTAAGGCTAATTTTATCCGCAATGATCCATGATCAATGTTCTGATAATTTTAAGGATTATTTAAGACTAACACAAGGATTTTTTGAAGGTTGTTTATGAGCTAACCTGGAGTGTTTTCTTTGGTTGGTTGTCTACACCCTAGATAAAGATTGTTCTTGAATCCCTTCTAGGCCTATTCTCAACACATCTAAGGCATACTACTTTGAAGGTTATAGGCCTAATCTTCACATTCAAGTGGACACTTTAAGTCCATCCTCTATAGCTCAAATCTGGCAATTCTAGGCCCTCTAAAGTCTATATTTGGACCTTTAAGATTGGGGCAATGATGGGTCTATTTCAAGCCTAATGCAAGATATCTTTTGAAGCATATGTGGTTGATGTTTGTGACATGATTCAAGATCAAATGGTAATCTGAATTCTGAGCTAAATTTTCTTTCACAAACCTCACAACAAATTACAAAAAAACCTCATCTTATTCCCTTTATTAAGACTTTTATTCCTTCTCAAACCTAAGGTATTGGAAATCCAAGAGCAGTTTTGTTGAAGTTCTCTGAAGGAATTCTTAGATCAATATTGTAACTGATTTTAAGGTTGATTTAACTTCATTTTGGGACAGTTTAAGGTTACTCGTTGTGGTCTTTTGCACATCTATGGTACATTCCAAGGCGTTAAGTTCATGGACCCAAAATTTAGAGGTTGTTCAAGATGTTTAGGCCCTCTCTCTATGAGGCAATTTAAGCCCTAGTCGTGTTAAAGATTGAAGACTCATAGAAACAAATTGGAGCATCCTATTAGCTGTAGTTGACAAAACTAGGGCATTGGAGTGTCCTTCTAGTTGGAGCTGGTAAAATAGGGTGTTGGAGCATCCTTTCAGGAGTTGGAGCTTCCTGATAATTTGAATGTTTTTCTATAGTACTAGGAAGTTAGAGCTTCATCTTCAGTTGGAGCTGAGAAATTTGTAGTAATAAATTATATTAGAAAAGTGTTCAATGGTTTTTATCCCATAAGGGTTTCCACCTAAAATTTCTTGTATATTGCTCTTGTGATGTGTTGATTATTCTTGTTTGATTTTATGTTAATGCTCTAAAATTAACAATTAACTAGTTGTAAGTGAAATATTGAGTCATCCCCCTCTTAGTATTTCCAGCAATTGGTATTAGAGTCAGGTTCCTTCTCAAGCAGTCTAACCATTGGATGGGAGCTCATGGATTGCACAAAGAATGAAGTTCCTATATTCAATGGAAAAAACTATGCACTTTGGAGTGCAAAGATTAAGGCATATCGGATGAAACACCATTGGGAGGAAGACGAAGCATGTAAGCATATTATATGAAACACCATTTTTATTTCTCGTCTTTCCCCCAATGGTGTTACATCCATTAGTATCAACATTTAGTGTTTGTTATTATAAGGTTTGCATTATAGTTTGTTTTCCAAGATTTACAAGATTGTTATCAGAGAATGTATTTTTGAAGGCATTTTGTTGCTAGGGTTTATTAGTTTAATGTACCATTGAGCAACGTTGATGTGCTGAGAAAATTTGATCATGTTGTTACTGGTCAGTGTGACGCTGATATTTGTTGCTAGGGTTTGATATAGACATGTATATATCCTAAGTAGGGTTGTTGAGAAAAGGTTTTTGGCATGATCATTGATGCAACATTATAAGTTAGGGTTTGATCTTCTTAAGCAAAGAGATTTGGTATGGTTGTCGATGACTTTGTATTACAAATTGTCATTAAGCAATAGAGAACGATATGAATCTATTTGACAACTATATTATGCAATGCCATAGTTTGCAATAACATTGACAATAGTTGCAGACACTGGTTGCAGGACATATGGTACAAGTTTCATATCGCATATTAGTGTGATGGTTGCAATGATTTAATATTGGACATAGTATTCAATGTGTAGTGAAGTGATCAAGAGAAATAGCTAAACAGTATTATCTATCCTATTCAATTATCTTATCTTGAGGGTTGTGCAAGGCTGGAGAGTGAAGTCTCCCTTAGTTTGGATCCTAAAAATACTTCAAGTGGTAGGGCGACGCCAAGGAAAGTTGAAGCATGTAGGGAGTTGGAGGAGGTAAATTAGGGTGTTAAATAATCCTTTCAGTTGGAGCTGATAAAATCAGTAGGTTGGATCCTCCTTCCAATTGGAGCTATAAAATCAGGGTGTTCAAGCATACCTTTAGTTGGAGTTGATAAATCAAGGGGTTGGAGCCTCCTTCTAGTTGTTGCTAGAGAATCTTGGAAGCTGGAGTTTCTTATCGATTTAATATTTAAATACCTATATTAAAATATTTTGATGGTTTTTATGTCGGAAGGGCTTCCACTTAAAAACATCCTCTGTATATTCTTTTATGTTGTGCATTGTTGAATGGTGTTGTTAACTATTCATGTGTTGTGATGTTGATTTATGTTTTGATTTAATGATAATATTATTTAATGCTATAAAAATTACAATTACCTAACTGAATTGAAATATTGATTCACCCCCCTCCCATTATTTCCAACAATTGGAATCAGAGCAGGTTCCTTCAATTGCAACTTAACAGTTGAAAGGTAGATCTTAAGAGATCAAAGATGGAAAATTCAAGGAATCACACATCCAAACGATCAAAGGAATTCTTTAGTATTGCAGTAGTATCAAAATTTTTTATAGCTAATGAATAGAATCAAGTTGGTCTAGCTCCTAAGTTCAATGAAATCGGTTATGAAATAAGGGAATCTAGAATGCAAGTCTATTTGAAATCTCACGGATATGATGTATGGAATTATGTTGTTTCTAGAAATACATGTATCGATTAATCAAGAAGGCACAATGCAAAAGCAATGAATCTCATTCTAAGTGCCTTGCCAGATTTTGTGAAGGCCAAAGTAGATCAATGCTCATCAACCAAACATCTTTGGGAGAAGCTTCAAAGTCTTTACTTAAAAAAACATGTAGGTCAAGATGAAGATGATGATGTTGATCATGATTCAAAAAGAGCAAATACTCAGGTCAAAGAATCTGATGATGATGAAGAAGAATAAGAAGAAGCAAAAGTGGACATGGAGGAAGAATTGATCGGTGCCTTAATTGATCTTAACAAAGCAAGGAAGCAAAATAAAATGATTGAAGTTGAATTTATTCAAAAGCAAAAGGATATTGATATAGCCCTAATTGAAATAAATACGATCAAGGATTGGAAGAAAGAGTAGTTGCAAGATACTAAAAAGAAGGATCATTCCATTCATGGAAATGAACAAGAAGTGGCTCAGTTAAGTATTACGCTACAAGAAGCAGAAAGAAGAGAAGGTATTTTGATAAGTCATCTTAAGGAAAGATCCAAGAACTTGAGCAAGCTTGAAGTTGATTTCAATCAACATGAAAGAAAACTTGAAGAAGAGATCATCTCCCTAAATACCCAACTTGAAGAATTAAGAAGAACCGAAGAAGTAATAAAGACTCGGGTGCTAAAGAAGGAAGAAGATGTCATCCCTACTAGTCGAAGATCTTCATGTGTTGAAACAAGTGAAGCTCCATGCATTGAAGGCACAAGTTCCAAGCCCCCAGAGAGTAAGCTTGAAGAAAATTTTCTCATCATCCTTCAAAGGTCAAATCTAAGTGGAAGCCAGAAGGAGATTAAAGATGCTAAAAAACAACAAAGGGCTAAACCCCCTCTAAGGAAGAACGTCTTCAGAAGATCCATATCATCAAGGCAAGTCATCTCATCCACATACACTCATGTGTTTTTGGGTTATTGTTTATCATGTAAAAATTATGGACATAACACTAGGGATTGCAAATCTTATGGCATGAATGATTATCGAGGTCATTATCAAAACCCTAGAAGCAAGTCTGTAGGAACACAAGACAAATGTCAAAATATCCACATCAGCAGAAAGTATATGTTAGTTGCTTCGTCATTCAAGTATCATATAGAATGCTTCAAATGTCATAACTATGGACATATAACTTGTGAATGTATATACATGATGGCATCTTCCATGAAGGAGAACTCTAATATTAGGTACAAGAAGGTTTGGAGAAGAAAACAAAAGCAAGAAGATCAAGTGAATGAAAAAATCTCAATAGTCATGCTCTCAAGATTTGTAAAGTCACAAGACCATGATGAATCTACAGGTACAATGGAATATGTCAAGGTTCAGGATGAGCAGGATGTAGAGTTGGTGCATACATTGTTCAAAAATATCTAGCTTGGAGAGTCCATATCTTGTGAGTGTTGAAGAGGGGGAATCTAAGCAGTAATGGTTGCAAATGTGAAAACTATCCTTTGGAATCTTGAAGGAATGGGATATGGCAGATGTGAAGAAGTAGTCAGAGAAATAACCAGCATTGTGGGCAGATTAGTCAGATGTGTGTTCAGTGAAGTAGCAGAGTCATGGATAGTTTTCAAGAAGGACTTGTTGTCTTTATCACAGAGGTAAATCATTTCACTAATGTATATAAACATGTGTAATATATTGTGGAAAGCCATAAGAGGCATAGTTTTTAGGGGAGAGAAGCAATCAAAGAAAGAAAGGAAGCTAGAGTAATACATTTCATCAGGGGGAGTAACCCTTTTCCATTCATGTCAAAGGGGGAGAAAAATAAGGAGAAAAACAACATAAGCATGAAGATAGCGAGGCAGTAATTGCAGGGGTAGTATGTGTGTTGTCATCATGGCAAAGGGGGATATTGTTGAATGGTGTTACCATCGATGCCAACAACAATATTTGAATGATCTTAATATTCATCTATGAATTTCATTGATTAGAAACTCCATTGTTCAAAAATCCCTAGAGGATGAGAAACTCCTGTGGTGTGGTCATGATACCCCACATTTGATGTGGAATTTGGATGGGAAGATCTTTAAATTTGCAAGCAATTCCATCATATAATGATAGATCTCGTTGTGTCGATTCTGATGATAGGTGGCACGCCCCATAACTCTTCACGAGTGACGAGGTATGTCTTTTCAAAATTGGAAACCCAAATGTGTGGTTATGGTCCCCCAATTGAAATGCTAATAGTAGCTTGATGATTGGTCAAATTTTGATTTATGGCATCAATATTAAATTATATTTGACCATTTTTATGGGCTTTGAGCTACCCTAAATGGTCCTCCTTTAAGTAAAGAAAATCCCTTCAATTCAACCTCAAGGGTGATTAAGTTTTGGCTCCAAAAATTTTAAATTCAAAAATTCAAATTTCAAATCTTGTAATATCAACTCCTTGCTTAAGGTTATGCAAGTGTCCCCCTCTAGAATCCCCCTCCATCACTATACATATAGAAATCGGATCTCTCAAGAGGTTTTTAAAAAAAATATCAAGCTTATTTTTCTCTAAACTTCTCAAGCCTGGGCAACACGTAGATTTATAGAGGTCGAGTTTCTTAAGTTCATCTTGGGTTTAACTGTTTATCCATTTTTTTAATGGTGTTTTCGTTGGGGTAGAGCAATGCTTCTGAGACTAAAATTTTGGATTTTGCACAAGAAATTTTTGACCTAACTGAGGCATGTCAGATTTTATTTTTTAGCATTGTTTTATCCATATTATAGGGCTTTCCGAGTTCAAAAATGTGTTAATAGGTGGAGATTCAACATATATATATAAAGGTTGAGCTCTGGTTTTATGACTAGCCTGATTACATATAAGTAGAGCTCTAGTTCTTATCTTGTTATGGTTAGTGGTGGACTTTAGTTCTAATTATGATTGGAGTGTGTTGCGTTGATGTGCTTTCCATTGTGTGATTAAAACCTAACCATAGCAGTGCAAGAGAGTTTGTATCGGAGGCATTATTTTGGTTGTAATATATAATATTTGCTTACGATGGATATGGGTTTTGTCCTTGGTTTCAAAGAAATGGAGAAGTAACTAGTGTTAAGCCACTTTGAATCATGCATAAATACCAGATATAGAAATACTCGGTTACATAAATGGTAGCTTTGATACCTGCTTGGATCGACTCCATGCAATGTTTCATGTTATCGATATCACGACAACGTTCAACCTATTATTGGGGCATCATTTATATTGTTAGTCTTCCTCGGTTGTTGTTGGGAAAAGTATCCATTCGGAATGCCCCTATCCCACTCTAAGGTGTGATAGTGCCTTAGCAACAAACAAGGAAACTTACTTGAGTATTTCTTCTTTATGAAATGTAAATGAGGAGGAAGGATATAACTAACCTATGTCTTCCGCTAGTTTGTTGATCCAATCGCTCCTCTCTTCGATAGCTCCCAGCTACTTGCCCCTTCACCGGCCCAGCTTCACCGAATCCCTGCAAGATCACAAGAGAGAGAAACTACACGAAGATACAGATATACATTCATAAAAAGCTCAAGATCAGATTAAGCTAAACATGTAAGCATAACAAAACATCATTGGTACACAGCATGTAGGAGAAACTCAAATAGTTTATTGACAGAATAATAAAATCCAAGAGGAGATACAACCAAGTGAGTCCCGATCCAGCATCTACCTCCCAGCAAAGGAATCCCTTCCTCTCCTCCAACAAAGCATAAATAACCCAATGTACTAATCTCAATCTCAAACCAACAGCAATTCTCTGCAAAGTACAAAATTCCAGCCTCCTGAACCTCTGGGTGAGAGATCCATATATAGATGTAAGCAGAGAGGATGAGTCAGCTTATGTTTTGACTTGTGGCTTCTCTCTGTCAGTTCTTGCTTCCACTTGGAGGTTGAGAGCCTCTTACTCATCACTAGTCGAATTCATTGAGGCAAGTGTCATTGGAGAAGATTCTGGAAGCTTCCATGGTCTTTCCACCTCATTGGATGAGCTTGCCATTTGTCATTTCCCACTCAGCGCACCCTGGTAGTGCTTCCACCTGCGCTGCAATGCACCTAGCCAGTGTAGCCTCTGCATTTCAACGCAGGCAGCTAGTGGAGCCTCTGAATTGATCCTGAATTGACTGTTTCTGAGTGGTTTTTGGTGGAGAACTTCTGGGAGAAGCTGTCATTGGTTGACCTTGTTCCTTTAGGGGCAGGAACAACTCATTTAGGGACTTTGGATCCCTTGGATTATGGACATTTCATGCTCAATGCTGTAAGGCACAAAAATGTCTATAACAGTTGCCCCTAAAGTATGAGGTCGTTTATCGGGTGAAATGCTTTATTAGGAGGATCCGAAGTTCTTCCAATGCTGGGAGGAGACCTGTAATAAGATACAATACAATACATTATTTTTCATACTATTTTCATGATCTAGCTGAGGCAGGCATTCCCATGCTCAGCTTTATAAATTCATTTTGATGTACATAGGACAGACAATCGTCTGATGGTAGACTGATGATTTTGATGAAATCATCATCCTTTTGGTAGGATGATTATCTGTGCTGCAATGCTGTACATGTCAATGTCTTTATTTTTCCTGAATATATATCGCAGCCCGGATGGATGAAACTAGATCCGGGGTCTTCAATCTCGTCCGATCTTCACTCTAAGTACAAGTCGATCCATGTGAGAAATGTTCTGAAGTCGAACATGGAAAGACATCGCTTGATTACCAGTCAATGATGTAAACCGTTAACAAGCACGAGAGGAATCACCGATAATGATAATGACCCTCAAGGTACTGCAGTACAATTCACGTGGTGTGAATAAAGGACTTGGCGTCGAACACCACGCAAAATCTTTCGGTCGAAGGTCATTGATGTATACCTGTCGCCGGAAGTGAGAAACTTGCCATTGAGGCGTGCAAGCTTCAAAGTACTGAAGGGGGTGTTCCTAGATCAACTTCTTGGATAATGAGCTGATGTCGACAAGAAGTGATCCGTCAAAGGAGGGCCTTAATGTATCCCACATCAGTGACACGGAACGGAGCAAATGATTTTGATGGAGGTGAAAACGATCTGATGATATATGGTTCAGGGTGGCGGTCATGAAAGAATGAAGGATAATGTATGGTAGTGGATGGGACACGGTTGACTTCTCTGGATGACTTCTCTTGAACATATCGGCGACACTTATGTGATGGATTGGTAGCATTTACCCCAAAGGTGGACGGTATGGCGAGACCATGGTGATGTGACCGGTGAATGAAACAACCCAACCCGACTCAGGCACGGAGCGGAAGTGTCATGTTCAAGAGTGACTTGCTACCAATAAAGTTCTTTGAGTTTCTTCCCAATTTTTCCCCAGTCATTGCTGACCAGTACCTCTTTATTTTTGTCAAGCTTGAGGAGGATAACATATGCTTGTTCTATAATTTTCCCTTCGGGCAACCCATCGTTATGTTTTAACGAGCCTAGCGATAGTGAAACTCGTTCTCGTCTAAAGACAAGTTTGTCGCTATTTAATGTTTTTAACGAGTCTAACGACAAAGATAACTCGGTCCTTTTCATTTTTAGAGAGTCTCAAAAGGTACGTAAAGTTAACTCCGAAAGTCCTTTTTCGTCATCTAATCCCTTGAGTCCGAAAAAGTATAAAACAATACAGAAGGGATGAATTTTCGATAGTTTTAACGAGCCGAACAAAGCAAGCGCTCGATCTTTTTGTGCAATAATCCCTCAGGTCCAAAAAGATTAAAATCTAGAGGAGGGATAGCTCTTCCGGTCGCTTTAACGAGCTGGAAGGCCAAAACTCGGCAATCTTTTCATATTTTACGAGTCAGATGAAAAGAGCTTAAAGAAGACTCGTCTTTTGAGGAACGAGTGATAAAACGGGTTAGCAGCTGATTCCAGGTAAGGGTTGGAATTTTCCAATCACGGCAGTGTCACAAGGATGGCTAGTGAAATCACTCTTCGCAGCTGTTCCTCAAAATGGGTAAACAATCAATATGGAGGTGAATGATCGGCCAATGGAAAAGTGGAGGTGACGGTGCAAACACGACCAAGGCTTTAATGGCTGATAATGTTACATTCACGGTGGTTATTTACCGGAGGGTAGTTCATTTTTTCAACGAGCTTAAACGCGGGAAAACACTGCTTGGTATTATGTTTATTTTTTAACGAGCATGAACTATGTGCTAAAACTGCTCGATAATCCAGTCATATGATAAGAATGTCTCATGTAAGATGCCATTTTTTATGGAGCTTGCACCTTACCAAAGCTATGCCCCGCATCCTTTCTTTATGCAAGTTAGGAAACGACTAACCCAAAAAACAGATAAATAATCGCTCTTTGCTTGCACTCCAAAAGGTTTGCATGCCCCCAGGTATAAAGTACGGTTTCAAGGTTACCCCTTCTTAGTCCAATAAAACATTTGTTTTACCGAGAGAGGCCTACCTCTTTCAGGTTACCAAAGATTGTTTCATTTGCGCAGCAAACAAAACATTTCTTCGGCGATGTCTACCGAGATAAACAAAGGTGAGTGACAACGAGCGCCAAACACATAACTTTGACAAGAGAATCTTATTCTAGAATAACCCCTCTTCCAAGACGGACGGGGTACAGACTAGTCATATTCTCCCGCGGAAACCTACCTTATACCCAAAGTTTTCCTGCCGAAGCAGACCAGGACGCATGCCCCCTGGGTTCCAGTCATATCCCTCCGAATTACTCGCGCTCATCGGGAGGACGGACCGTGGGTTGAGACATTTCTTGCATGAAGAGACCATTTAGGGATGGTATATGACTATTTGCGATGCGTGATCCGGGAAATGAAAGCTGGTCCACGAGCTTGACCACTCTTCCTTCGTGCGGAAAACACATTACCCTAAAGAGTGAGGAGACGATGGCTCTCATGCAATATATATAGTCTCGTCCAAGGAGTAGGTTATAATCCAAGGGTCCTTGAACGACCATCACGTTCATTTGAACGGTCTTCCCTTTCAATGTGATAGGCACATTGGGGAGGATCCCTAAAGGTCGACTGGTTCCTTTATCAAAGCCTGTCAGATTTCTCATTTCAGGCAAAAGCGCTGGCGAACCAAGCGCTTTCCAAGCAATAGAGGAAAGGATACTCACAGATGCCCCCTCATCAATGATGGTGCCAGCCATGACCATTCTGTATATTTGGACGATAATTCTGAATGGTATGCTTGCTGGCAAACGGGGTCTGCCTAGTTGGTTCCAGTCGAAGGATACAACTAGGTTGCTTGGTGGTGGGACCGAGTAGATGGCCGGGTATCGCTCTGACGAACTTCCTTCCTGCGATAAAGGAATGGGGGGATTGCCCCCGTGCTCGTCGGAGTCTGTGTTGATGAAGAGAATTTGGATGGTGTCATCTTTATCCTCTTCAGTGACTGTATCATTCGAAGACAAAACCTCTGAAGGCAAGACCGGGTCAACTGCCGCCTCGACCTTTTGACTTTCGTCGGGTATGGATTCAGCTGGTTCATCTTCAATGACCGGCGCTTCAGCTGACCACTTGAGCGGGCCAGCTGGATTTTCAACTAACGAAGGACTCGACAAGAGTTTTTTATATCCAGGAGGAAGTTGTAACGGTGAAACCGGACGATCATCCAAAACTCTTTTCGCTTCGTCTAAGAAGGGACAACGGTGGATGGCGTGATTGCCTTCGCACAGTTTACAGGGAGATCTAGTTCTCCCTTTTTGTCCAGGGACTTCACTTTCGCTAGTTGACGGTATGCATTCAACATGGCTATCAGAGGTTGATGCCACCGGATTGTGCAAACGGGGAGACCAGTCCCTTAGTATCCGAGGGATGCAGGGACAATCTCGGTGAAAGTGGTCTCCCTTGCATATGACACATGGCGATTTAGGCCTAGTCAGTGTTGTGTGTGGATTTTCGTTAGACGCCACTCGTTTGCCCCCAGTCGCTTTTGGCTCCTTCTTCTTCTTCTCTTTCTTGTTCTTTTCCTTCTTCTCCTTAGGAACTTGGTTTTTTGTTTTACCAGTTCCGTTAAGCGAAGAGGAAGGAGGAGAGGAAGAATTAGAGGAAGTAGAAGGCTGGTGGGTAACTCTGGACTGGTCTAACTGTTGATTCGACTGTTCAGGAATAGTGGTGTTCTGAACGACATTGGTTGAGAAGAGCTAGACCGGCAAGCCAATTGTCAGTCCTGGAAGCGACAATGTGGCCATATGGGGCGCACCAACATCTCCCCAAGAGGAGAAGGGACTAGGATTTCCACCAAGGGGAATTCCTTGGTTGGTGGGCTCCATTTTCTCAACCTAAAGATCAACGCAGGAAAAAGGGGTGATTGTTCTGTTTAAAATAAATTTTAACGACGCTTAGACACAACTTGCTTTTTCAATTTTAAAGAGTCGAGAAAAAGCAAAAGATGACTCTAGTCTCCTTCGATGTTTTAACGAGCCCGAAGTGACAAATGCTCGGATGGACTTTTTCCGTTATAGAGTCTGAAAAAGGCCAAAAGGAACTGCTCTGGAGTTCTAGGTAGAGGGTGTGCCAAACTTTTCACAAAACCGCAGAATACTTTTTAAGGTACGGGCGGTCAATCTTCCCGAATGCTGTGTTCAGTGCATTGCGATCAGTAGGGCGGCCGACACGGCTTCCCATGGATAAAGGTTTTATTCCTATAAGGGTCTCCCAATATATACTCGACGGTACGTGGGAGCACAATCCGTACTGGCGCTATCGTCTCTCAGGAGTAATCACCCAACCATCAGCGAGATCGATAGTCACCAGGTTTTACGACGCCGGAACACGTCTCTAGCCTAGACCTCTATGTTGTGCGTTAAGTTACAAAGCGTTGTTAAGTTCATTCAATTTATTTTAGGTTGATCTTTCTTAGAATTTTGCCTTTTTGGATCACCACGAGATGTATGATACAATTCCTAAATGCAGTCTAAAGATGATAAGCAAGCTTTTATATCTTTTCAACAATGAAAATCCTAGCTACAAGGGGAAAAGAAAGACACAATCTTTTCTCAAAGAGCATAGAGCACACTGTAAATGCACTTTTCCTAAATCAAAGCATGCAAACTATCAAAATGCAAATGCACATATGCATGTATTTTTTTTCGCTTTCTTAATATTGATGCCTAAAAAGAAAGCTGTTGTACAAATTTGAATTCGATTTCAAGTGAAAACATAAACAAGTTTCTTTTTGAAAACAAAAAGACGATTACGACACTTTATGATGTTGAAGTAAACACTTGTTTCGACACTAGAAATGCATAAATTCAAACCAAACGACAAAAGTAAAAGCTTAATCAACTGTGAACAGCAAACAAACTCACTCCTAAGATCAAAACGACACTTACGACGGGTCTAGATCTAAGGGCGACAGTATGACTAGTTTACTTTTGTAATGGGAAACTGCAAATGATGTAACAAATACACAAAGAACAAATACAGTTTCTTTATACAACTGAGGCGGAATTGAGGCAAAGAAAAGGGGTTTCAGATAGGTACACTGACTGATAACAGGCTGCAAAAAACAGAGATAAAACTGAGCAAAAGGAAGCAGGGAACCACAGCTGCACAAGGCAAGGGCTGATCAGCGCACCCTCAGCACAGAGAAACTGAACTTCAGCGCAGGTATCCTTCACGGGACCTGCGTTGAAATGCAGAACCTCTTCACAGAGTCTGCGCTAAAGCAGAAACGAGAATTGTCTCTGGGTTTTGGGTCACGGTTTGCAGTTTAATCTACAGTTTTTGGCCGGATAAAAGCTATCAATTAGGTACAATTAGGAGGATGATTTAAAGGAGGACTAAGATCTATCACAAAGGGTTGTTAGAGCACTTGTGGATCAGATGTTCAGATCATAAAAACAGGCCCAGTGAGTGGACTAGAGTGGCAGATCTCTACTTTGCATTTGAAAATGGCAAATGCATTTCGATTTGGCACTCCTGAGTTTATGAGAAGAACAACAATAAAAACACAAATAAACTAACAAGATACGATCCCCAGCGGAGTCGCCAATTTGTTGTTGGGAAAAGTATCCATTCGGAATGCCCCTATCCCACTCTAAGGTGTGATAGTGCCTTAGCAACAAACAAGGAAACTTATTTGAGTATTTCTTCTTTATGAAATGTAAATGAGGAGGAAGGATATAACTAACCTGTGTCTTCCGCTAGTTTGTTGATCCAATCGCTCCTCTCTTCGATAGCTCCCAGCTCCTTGCCCCTTCACCGGCCCAGCTTCACCGAATCCCTGCAAGATCACAAGAGAGAGAAACTACACGAAGATACAGATATACATTCATAAAAAGCTCAAGATCAGATTAAGCTAAACATGTAAGCATAACAAAACATCATTGGTACACAGCATGTAGGAGAAACTCAAATAGTTTATTGACAGAATAATAAAATCCAAGAGGAGATACAACCAAGTGAGTCCCGATCCAGCATCTACCTCCCAGCAAAGGAATCCCTTCCTCTCCTCCAACAAAGCATAAATCACCCAATGTACTAATTCAATCTCAAACCAACAGCAATTCTCTGCAAAGTACAAAATTCCAGCCTCCTGAACCTCTGGGTGAGAGATCCATATATAGATGTAAGCAGAGAGGATGAGTCAGCTTATGTTTTGACTTGTGGCTTCTCTCTGTCAGTTCTTGCTTCCACTTGGAGGTTGAGAGCCTCTTACTCATCACTAGTCGAATTCATTGAGGCAAGTGTCATTGGAGAAGATTCTGGAAGCTTCCATGGTCTTTCCACCTCGTTGGATGAGCTTGCCATTTGTCATTTCCCGCTCAGCGCACCCTGGTAGTGCTTCCACCTGCGTTTCAATGCACCTAGCCAGTGTAGCCTTTGCATTTCAACGCAGGCAGCTAGTGGAGCCTCTGAATTGATCCTGAATTGACTGTTTCTGAGTGGTTTTTGGTGGAGAACTTCTGGGAGAAGCTGTCATTGGTTGACCTTGTTCCTTTAGGGGTAGGAACAACTCATTTAGGGACTTTGGATCCCTTGGATTATGGACATTTCATGCTCAATGCTGTAAGGCACAAAAATGTCTATAACATCGGTCCATTTAAGTATGTATTTTCTCGTCTTATGTAGTGTGTCTCGACCAATAGCATTAGTTGCAGTTGATCCATTTGATCAAGATTGATACTCGGTTACACATCTAGAACAACGGGCCATTTGAATACATTATATCACTGTTTTGGGGGTAAAGCAGATAGATCATTATTTGTGATGCACTACAGAGAATAAGCATTTCAAAAATTAATGATTCATCACATTGTTGTTGAGATTTTCTGTTTTAAATAAAATAGGCAAAAAGCTCAGTGTGTGACAACAATAGGAATTTGTTGCTAGATTAGCTCCAGGTTGTTGGGAGAGAGTTAATGCATCCTAAATTTGATGTGAGGGGATTTATGAGGCAGTTAGATTCTCCTTGCTATAAAATAGGTATCCATACGGATGGTTTGAGAGTGGTGAGAGTTTGTGAGGAGTTGATTTATGTAATCTCCTGTTTGATTAATAAATATTGCCAATGCCTATGTTTGGTGGACGTAGCCCAGAATGGTTGGGTGAACCACGTTAAACCCTGTGTCTCTTTTATGATGTGTATCTGCTGTTTTTTGTCTTTGGTTTAGCTGTATGCTCCAACAATTGGTATCAGAGCAATGTTGGAGTGCTGATGCACTGAATAGTTGATGCATGATTTAACTGCTGTCCAACTGAACTATTGCGTGGAGAGGAGCGCATGATTGCTGGTTTATTCGTTGAAGTGAAGCTGCATATTGCTGTGCGTGGAGGATTACTACGTGGTTGGGGACGATAGTCATCCAATACCTGCGTGCTAGTGTGGTGCGGATAGTCCATTCGCTGCTGGTGCGTATTGCTGCGGAACGAGCGTATGAATCTGCGTAGTAAATATTGTGTGCTGTGGATTGGCGCGGAATTTGTTAGTACAGTCGCGCCAAAACACTGAAATGGAGCGGATCCTATTCAATTAAGTGCGCCAATGCGCTAATTTTCTGATCAGCACGTATTTTAGAGGTATATACGCGCCATTTTGTCAACACTTAGAGAGTTTTTTAAATGGCGCGGTTCTTGTGGTCATCAGCAAGCGCCAATTTTTATTTACACTGTTTTTAAATTGAAAACTGAGATTCAAACAGCAAAGCAAAGGGGGTTGTTTTTTTTTTTTAATAAAGGCAAAGGTAAACTAAGGCATAGGCATTTATTGAGATTAATTTTTTTTTTTAAATTGGAATTGGAGATTCTTTGATTTTTTAAACGAGATGGCAAAAACTCAGAGTGCCCGATTTGAAATCGAGAAATTTAATGGCAAAAATAATTTCGAGATCTGGAAGGTAAATATGCATGATTTGCTGGTACAACAAGGTGTGGCGAAGGCGTTGTTGGGCAGATCCAAACTGCCTTACCCCGTGACAGATGATGAGTGGAATGAATTGGATGGAAGAGCCTTGAGCGGAATTTGATTGTGTTTGGCTGATGATGTTTTATTTAACATCGTGTCAGAGAAGACTGCAGCTGGTTTGTGGACGAAGTTGGAGAAGATGTATATGACAAAATCCTTGACAAATCGGATTCTCCTGAAGCGGCAGCTATACAGTCTGTGAATGAAGGAAGGTACTTCCATTACTGACCATTTGAATGTTTTTAATACTTTAATGGTGCAATTAGAAAGCATAGAAGTAAAAATTGAAGCTGAGGATAAAGCCATAACTTTATTGTGCTCGTTGCCTGAGTCGTGGGATCATTTTGTGATGTCTATAAGTCTTAGTTCATCAGAAACCATTGAATTTGATGATGTCATCAGAGCTTTGTTGTCCGAGGAGACCAGGAAGCGGTCGAATGCTGACACCTCTACATCAGAGGCAATGATGGCTAGAGGTCGTTCTAGAGAAAGACGCTCTGGTAAGCGCAGTGATTCGCGTTCAAAGTCCAAGGGGAAGAAAAGTAAAGTAAAGTGCTGGTTCTGCGGCAAATAAGGGCATTTGAAGAAGGATTGCTGGAAGCGACAACAAACTTCTAAAGAAGCTTCACCGACAGAAAAGAAGGAAGCGAACATGACTGATACAGGTTCAGCATCTGGTTCAGGTATGAGCGACGAAGTCTTATCAGTTAATTTGTCAAATCATGATCAACATTGGTTGTTAGATTCCGGTTAATCAAACCACATGTGTATTCATAGAGACTGGTTTAAGACATATAGATCAGTGAATGATGGAGTCGTGTACATGGGTAATGATGTCACATCTAATATTGTGGGAATAGGGAGTATATAGCTGCAAATGTTTAATGGGACAACCAAAATGTTAACTGATGTAAGACATGTACCAGATTTAAGAAAAAATCTAATTTCACTGGGGGCACTTGATACAAATGGATATAAAACTGTCATTCAAGGTGGAGTAATGAAAATTTACAAAGGTATTTTACTAGTAATGAAAGCTAAGAAAGTAGGAAATCTATTTTAGTTAGAAGGAAGACCAAGGTCAGTTCATGTGTCTACGGTGTCTGAACAGGACAGTAGTTCCATTCGCCTATGGCATCAGAGGTTGGGCCATATGAGCGAAAGAGGGTTAAAGATTTTGGCTGATCGCAAGTTACTTCCTAATCTAAGATCTGGAAAGTTAGATTTCTGTAAACATTGTCTGTTTGGCAAACAAAGTAAACAAAAGTTTAAAACAGGCAAACATACTAGTAAAGGAATACTTGATTATATCCATTCAGATGTTTGGGGTCCAGCACCTACAACCTCGTATGGTGGCTCGTCGTATTTTGTGTCATTTATTGATGACTTTTCTAGGAAAGTATGGGTCTACATGTTGAAGAGGAAGTCTGATGTTTTTACAGTTTTCAAGCAGTTTAGAGCATTGGTAGAAAACAACACTGGTAGAACTATAAAATGTTTAAGAACTGACAATGGTGGTGAGTTTACTTCCAAGGAGTTTGACAACTATTGCAAGGATGCAGGGATCGAGAGACATAAGACTACTGTGTATACTCCTCAGCAAAATGGAGTTGCTGAACGCATGAACAGGACTCTTTTGGAGAGAGCAAGGAGTATGCTGAGTAACGCTGGTTTGCAGAAGGAGTTGTGGACAGAAGCGGTGGCTACAGCTTGTTATGTGATAAATCGGTCGCCATCAACAGCGATAGGTTGCAAGATTCCTCAAGAGGTATGGAAAGGACACCCTTGTGATTATTCTAAACTCAGAGTGTTTGGTTGTGATGCATATGCTCTAGTGCCTAAACATCAGCGAACTAAATTAGATCCGAAATCGAAAAGGTATGTCTTTGTTGGGTATGGTGATGGAACAAAGGGATTTAGATTGTGGGATCCTACTACCCGCAAAGCCATCATTAACAGAGATGTAAAGTTCGATGAATCCTCTCTTGTACAGTTAGATGTAGATAATAAATTGAAACAGGATGATGTCTCTGATTTTCAGCACATTCAGTTTGACAGCACTTCTGATGATAGTCATGATGACCATAGTTTAGATTCTAGTCATGAACAGGTTTCAGAGTCAGATTATGAACAGGGTTCAGATGGAGGTCATGAACAGGTCTCAGATGGTGATCATGAAGAAATTCCTACAGATGGTAGTCAGCCAATTGTGGAAGCACCAGAAACATCCTTAAGGAGGTCTACAAGGATCAAATGCCCTCCGAGAAGGTATGATGATTATGTTACTTCAGTTGCTTTGACCGCTAACGATGATGAACCTTTGTGTTATCAGGAAGCTGTAGAAGGTTCAAAGAGTGACAAATGGAAAGCAGCCATGAAGGAAGAAATGATGGCCTTAGGTAAGAATGGCACATGGGATCTGGTTGAACTTCTAAAAGGCAGGAAAACTGTGGGATGTAAATGGGTTTTCAAGGTAAAACGGGGTGTGAATGATTCAGAGGACAGATACAAAGCAAGGCTGGTTGCAAAAGGATTTTCTCAGAAAGCTGGCATAGACTTTCATGAGATATTTTCACCAGTTGTTAAAATTGTTTCAATTAGAATTGTGTTAGCGTTAGTTGCTTTGCTTGATTTAGAATTACAGCAACTAGATGTTAAGACTGCATTTTTACATGGTGATTTAGATGAGGAAATTTATATGGAACAACCGAAAGGGTTTGTTCAGCATCGCAATAAGAAATTTTTCTGCAGGCTCAAGAAGTCATTGTATGGTCTGAAGCAGTCGCCTCGACAGTGGTACAAGAAGTTTGATTCTTTCATGTTGAGTCAAAAATATATAAGAAGTGAATATGATCATTGTGTTTACTTTAAACAGTTAAGTAATGGCATGTTCATTATCTTAGTGTTGTATGTTGACGATATGCTTTTAGCAAGCAAAAGCATTGAATAAATCAACAGGTTGAAGACTCAGATGGCAAGGATGTTTGATATGAAAGATCTAGGAGCAGCAAGACAGATTTTGGGCATGGAGATTTTTAGAGACAGGGGCAATGGTAAGCTGTGGCTATCACAACAGAAGTATGTTGAGAAAATACTTTTGAGGTTTGGTATGAACAATGTGAAGCCTGTGTCAGTCCCTTTAGCTTCCCATTTTAAGCTTTCTTCCAGTTTATGTCCTAATACAGATGAAGAAAAGGATTATATGTCTCGAATTCCATATGCCAATGTAGTAGGATGTTTGATGTATGCGATGGTTTGTACGCAACCAGATATTTCACATGCAGTTGGGGTTGTCAGCAGGTATATGGCAAATCCGGGTAAAGAACACTGGTCAGCAGTGAAATGGGTGCTTCGGTATTTGAGAGGCACAAGTAGTTATTGTATTACTTACAATAAGAGTAGTGAATCTGTTTGCGGATATGTTGATTCTGATTTTGCAGGTGATTTGGATAAGAGAAGGTCAACTTCAGGGTATGTCTTTACTCTTGCAGGTGGAGCTATTAGCTGGATGTCAAAGCTACAAAACATTGTTGCTTTATCCACTACTGAAGCAGAATACATTGTTGCTTCGCATGCTTGCAAAGAGGCGGTTTGGTTGAAAGGTTTGCTTGGTGAGTTTGGTAGGTTACAGGACAACATCAGGTTACTTTGTGATAGTCAAAGTGTAATACATTTGGCTAAGAATCCGGCATATCATAGTAAATCAAAGCATATTCCAATTAAGTACCATTTTGTAAGACAGGTTATCACTGAAAGGGGAGTCTCTCTTGAAAAGGTGCATACAAAGGAAAACTGTGCAGACATGTTCACGAAACCAGTTTTGTTGGAGAAGCTACGCTGGTGTTTGGCTTCTCTTGGCTTGCAGAAAAGATAAAATAATAAACAAACAGGGCATCAGGCTAATTGTTGTCAAGGTGGAGATTGTTGAGATTTTCTGTTTTAAATAAAATAGGCAAAAATCTCAGTGTGTGACAACAATAGGAATTTGTTGCTAGATTAGCTCCAGGTTGTTGGGAGAGAGTTAATGCATCCTAAATTTGATGTGAGAGGATTTATGAGGCAGTTAGATTCTCCTTGCTATAAAATAGGTATCCATACGGATGGTTTGAGAGTGGTGAGAGTTTGTGAGGAATTGATTTATGTAATCTCCTGTTTGATTAATAAAGATTGCCGATGCCTATGTTTGGTGGACGTAGCCCAGAATGGTTGGGTGAACCACGTTAAACCCTGTGTCTCTTTTATGATGTATATCTGCTGTTGTTTGTCTTTGGTTTAGCTGTATGCTCCAACAATTGTCATTAGACAGGGTTGTAGTTGCCAAATCTTGAGTTGTATGCGATATGAATTAACATGATAAGCACTCTTGGTTGGACGTGTATTAACCACAGGATTGAACCTCATTTTTTCCCTTGTGGATTCAACTTTTATGTGGATCAATATTTCATGCATCGATTGAATATTGTTTGGATTGACAAGTCGTAAACAACTATCGTTTCATGGCTAGGTAAGTAGAGATATGATTTTTAGTGTTTGGTCATTATGTGAGAAGAACCATAAGACATAAACTGAACATTTAATTTATAATTACCATAAAAAAACTTTATTGCGAGGATAACTTGTGCCCATCAAACTAGATGTAATATTGGTGTGATAAAGTACACATTTGAACTATTGATAGTGATTGTGTAAAAGGTGGATTGTAATGTTGTTCAAGTGTGATTGGAGGTGATCAAGTGCTCAAAAATCAAATTTTTAATAATGGTGTTGAACTTGAACGATCGCATAGTGCTTATCATCCTGAATTTAGCGCAACTCATTTCGCACGAAATAGACACCGTATGCTCCCAAAAAACACGATCTGTTTGTTTTCCCAAACATGGAAATTTGGTGCAGGAGCTGACAGTGGTGCTGATTGGGCATCTGTATAGCCTAGTTAGAAAAAGAATATTCCTTGAAATATTATGTCGAATATCCTCATAATATTCCTCGCAAGTGGTGAATTAGAAGGTGACAAGTGCCAGAATTTCATTGGTCCGCGTGTTTTGGGTTTGGACCAATAAGGAGGTGACACATGGCTAAGTCGGAGGTTGCCACGTGTCCTCCTAATGGTCGATCAAATTTTGTAGGCAATACATGTTATAGACATTTTTGTGCATTGCAGCACCAAGCATGAAATGTCCATAAACCAAGGGCTCCTAAGTCCCTAAAAGTGTTGTTCCAACCCCTAAAGAAACAAGGTCAACAAATTACAGCTTCTCCCAGAAGTTCTCCACCAGAAACTGCTCAGAATCAGTCAAATCAGGATCATTTCAGCTGCTCCGCTGGCTAGCTGCGTTGTATAGCACCTAAATACACTAGCTAGGTGCGTTGCAACGCACCTAAATGCACTATCAGGGTGCGTTGAGCGGGAAATGACAAATGGCAGTGCCATTCCGCGAGGTGGAAAGACAATGGAAGCTTCCAGAATCTTCTCCAATGACACTTGCCTCACTGAATTCGACCAAGGATGAGTGATCCAGGTGGATATTGGTGGCCACCTGCCAAGTCCACCTGGACCCCCACCATTGTCTTTCTCAGCATTTTCAGTTTCCTTAATTGTAGCACAACTTACTATTTTTAGCAGTTTTTCGGGTCTTGAACTTCCGGAGCCGTTTTGAGGCCCTAAACGACTTTTTTTGGGGAATCCAGGGGCAACATGGGTCCATGGAATGGATCGATGTTGCCCTTCCAACAATGATAGTGCTCGGATAGATCTTTCTAATGAGCTATTGTACGCGTCAAACGGAGATCATATGCCAAAGTTACGACCCCGGGAAGTTGGTGTACCAATTTACCCCCAAACGGGGCCCACAGTTTGGCGTTTCATCTCCTAGGGTTAGGTTTTGGAATGTTAAGGGTTTTCCATTGTTTCTCAACAATAAATAGGCCTTCGAGCCTCATTGTAACACAGTTCAGAGGCATGTAGCCACCACATCTCTTCTCAGAGATAAGCTACCATCGCCCTAGCTGGTTTATTTCCATTTCTGGTTGTAAGCATATTTCAGTATTTTCCATTAATGAAATGAAGTATTATTTCCGCTGCATCTTTGTGTATATGGTTATCTCTGTAATTTTTGCGTTCCTGTTTAAATCCGGATCAGTGGTATCAGAGCGGTCTGCTTTTTCTCTGTTTTTCTTTGCATGTCCCCAACAAGGTCGGGATATAAGGAGTTAGGGCTTGAACTGGTTGAACCTTTGCAAGACCAGCCTCGCAAATCCCGACGGCCTCCCATGGCGGACGAGAAGAAAGACGAGGGGGCAGGAGATCCCATCAAAATCTTGCTCGAAGAAGCCCTCGAGCGACAACGGAACGCGATGATGGACAGCTTTGCCCAGATCCTTCAGCGGCTACCCAGAAGCAACGCATCGGCTTCCAGCAGCTACTCTGGAAACGCCACACCCTTTAAGGTACAAGTTAATTTTGAAATCCCCATATTCGAGGGTCAGATAGACGCAGATGCCGTAGATAAATGGTTAAATCTGCTAGAGGGTTATTTTTCTGTTCATGAATTTTCGAGTCGAGAAAAGATTGTTTTTGCTCTTCTCAAAGCAGCCCCCCACGTCAAGGACTGGTGGGAAACCTACTGCGAGCAGAAGGATGAAAGTACTGGCTCACTATTCTCAGCCGCACCCACCTGGGATTCGTTCCGGGATGCCATCAAGGAGCAGTACTACCCTGTCGGAAGCTATGAGGATGAATACATAAAGTGGACCACGCTGCGGCAGGGAAGGGACCAAGACGTGCCGGAGTTCACCAATCTTTTCCATACCCTTCGCACAAAGTTGGGTATCAAGGACTCGGAGCAACATTTGATACTCAAATACCGTGGCTGCCTGCACAAGTACATCCAGGAAGAAATACAATTCCTAAACATCCCCTCGCTCGGTGCAGCATACCGATATGCCGTCAAGGTCGAGCAGAAGTTTAAACAAAAGAAGCGAGACTTTGGATCTGCGAATCCGAAGCAGGGGAAAGGTGCCCCTAAACCACAGAACAAAGGACAAAGCCAAGGCGGGACAGCCCAAGACAACCAGCCGAAGCCGCAAGCAAAGAACAGCGCCGCGAAGCCGAAAAAGGACACTGGAAAATGGTGTGAGTTCCATAAGAGCTCCACTCACAACACAAGTGAGTGTCGGGCCAAGCAGTCACTGGTGGCTGAGCTAAAGGTTTCAGAATCAGATGCATGTTCCGACTCTGAGTCAGAACCCGATAAGGGGTATGAAAAAGGGAAGCAGATCATTGATGCGGATCCCAGCGCCACTGTTGCTACCGCAAAGATCCAGAAAAATGAACCCGAAGATCCAGAGGAGGAGGAGCGTCTCTTCCACTCTCAGATGTGGGTAAAGGGCTCCCCGATACAGTTCATTGTTGATAGCGGGAGTCAAAAGAACCTCATTTCGGCAGAGGTCGTGAAGCGGTTGGGCTTACCGACCACAGCACATCCACAACCATACACCATTGGGTGGCTTCACCAAGGACGAGATCTTCGCGTGAGCCAGCAGTGTCGCCTGCCATACAACATCAAGCCCTTCACGGATGAGGTATTGTGTGACATTGCTCCCCTTGAAGTTTGTGATGTATTACTAGGACAACCATACTTGTGGAAGCGACATGCTGTGTATGAATCAAGGCCCCGTGCTGTTATTATTACATTGGGAAATAAGTTGTTCAGGATACCAGAGGTAGCACCACCTGTCGCCCTCTCTTTGATTACTGCAAAACAATGCAGTAAGATCATTTCCAAAACCAGGAAATTTGTTTTCCTGATGATACGCCCTCAAGGAAAGAAGAAGACAGTGGCCGCGGCCTCCAAACGGGGTCCCTCTGCACGACAACTACAGATGGACAAGGTTGTGGAGGAGTACGAGGACATCTTCACCTCCCCGGCAGGGGTTCCTCTGCACTGTCAAGTCAAGCACTCCATCGATCTGACCCCAGGTGTGCCGCTACCCAATGGACCAATTTATCGGCGCTCCGTTCTGGAGAACGATGAAATCAAGAGGCAGATTCAGGAGCTCCTGCAGAAAGGTCACATCCGTCCGAGTTCATCGCCCTGTGGGAGCCCGATCGTGTTGGTACAGAAGAAGGATGGGACGTGGAGACTCTGTATTGACTATCGGGCACTGAACAAGATCACTGTCCGTAATAGGTACCCGATCCCGCGGATTGATGACCTCCTAGACCAACTAAAGGGGGCGAAATATTTCAGCAAGATCGATCTGAAGTCAGGATATCACCAGGTACCAATCGAACCCTCCGATGTGTGGAAGACTGCCTTCAAATCCAAGGAGGGCCTCTTCGAATGGTTGGTCATGCCTTTCGGATTGACGAATGCTCCTGCAACCTTTATGAGGCTAATGGATGACATCTTGCGGCCATTCACCAACTCCTTTGTAGTAGTATACTTGGATGACATTCTGATCTTCAGCCAGAGTTGGGAAGAGCACCTCCACCACATCCGACAGGTTCTCCAAACACTGCGGCAACACAAGCTATGTGCCAATTTGGAGAAATGCACTTTTGGCATGACCCAGGTTCAGTATCTGGGATACATCATTAATGAACAGGGGGTGCATGTCGATCCGGCCAAGATTCAAGTCATTCGGGATTGGCCCTCTCCAACCACCCTAACAGAGCTCCGCAGCTTTCTAGGTCTTGCCAACTTCTACCGCAGGTTTGTGTTGGGGTTTTCTCATATTTCTTGGCCCTTGAGTCAAGTCACCAAGGGCGGGGCGAAAGCAAAATTCTTTTGGTCTGAATCTCAACAGAAGGCATTCAGGGAATTGAAGGATCGCCTCTGCACAGCACCAGTGCTCGCGTTACCAGATTTACAACAACCATTTGAGGTCGAGACAGATGCCTCTGACTATGCTATTGGGGCAGTCCTTACTCAACATGGACATCCAGTGGCATATCACAGTGAAACACTTTCAGACACAGTCCGGAAGTACCCCACTTATGATAAAGAGATGTATTCCATTGTACAGGCCTGCCGACAATGGAAGCATTACATTTTGGGGAAGGAAACGGTCATCCACACAGACCACCGACCTCTGCAGTTCATACAGACCCAAGGGAAATTGCAGAATGATCGCCATCAGAAGTGGTCTACATACCTGCAACAGTTTCACTTGAATATCAAGTATAAAAAGGGCAGCACCAATAATGTTGCAGATTGCCTCAGTCGGCCACCGATCATGGCGCTGACCACCGTGCTCAACTCTTGTGGGCACGAGACTGCTGATTGGCCACTTCTCTACAAAAGCGACCCAGAATTCGGCCACACATACCAGACACTCTTGGAAGGTCGGCATGTTGCAGATTTTCACCTCCAGGACGCCTTATTATGCCACCTCGGTCACCTTTGTGTTCCTTCAAGCGAGCGTGCCAAGATGATTTGGGAAGCACACTACAGTCGGGCTGCTGGGCATTTCGGGGTCGAGAAAACAGTGGCAATACTGCAAAATTATTTCTATTGGCCAAATCTTCGACAGGATGTTGGGAAGTACATCCGATCATGTACTGCCTGTGCCATTGCCAAACCGACCATTAAGAAGCACGGCCTCTATACCCCGTTGCCTACCCCTAGTCGACCTTGGGAATCCATCTCCATGGATTACATGTCAGGCCTTCCTTCCACCAAGCATGGAAATGACTGTGTTTTTGTGGTCATCGACAGGTTCTCGAAGATGGCCATTATGATGGCCTGCAAGAAGAATATCACAGCAGAAGCCACTGCTAAACTCTTCTTTGAGCGAGTGTGGGTGCACTTTGGGATCCCACAGTCTATCATCTCAGATCGGGACAGTCGGTTTCTCAGCACATTTTGGTCCAGTCTCTGGTCAATGCTGGACACCAAACTCACGAAGTCCACAGCCTTCCATCCTCAAACTGATGGCCAGACAGAGGTTGTCAATAGGATGATTGTGCACATTCTGCGCATGTATAACTCAAAGCATCCACGCACATGGGACGAGAGCCTCCCCTATGTTCAGCACAGCTACAACCGAGCTCTTCACAGCTCCACTGGCCATAGCCCTTTTCAGGTGGGTTTGGGATTCCAGCCACTATGCCCCATTGATGTGGCCATGCCCCTTGCAGCTACTCACATGAATTCAGCTCATGTCCAGTCCGAAACAGATAAGGCCACCAACTTCATTGAGCGCATCCAACATATTCGCCAGCAGGTCCATGAAATTCTTGAGAAATCAAATGCCAAGTACAAGCAGCGACATGATCAACACCGGGTGCCACACAAGTTTCAGGTGGGCGACAAAGTCTGGTTGCATTTGCAAAAGGAACGCCTTACTGGAGCCTATCGGAAATTGAGACCACTCCGATATGGTCCTTACACCATTACTAAGGCGATGGGAGACAATGCATTTGAGCTCAGCATTCCCCCATTCCTTGGCCTGCACCCAGTGTTCAATGTGGACCGCCTTCGGCCATACTTTCCACCATTGCTAGACACATCTGACATTGCAGAACAGCTCAAACCCACAGAATTAAATCCAGATTGCATGGAACAAGCTGCAACTGATCGGATCATGGACACACAGATCAAGAACACTCGCCAACAGAATATCCAACTGTATCGAGTTGTCAAAGCAGGCCAACTCCTTCAGCAGGGCAAGTGGCTCACCAGGGAACAAGTTCAGCAGAAGTTTCCTCATCTCATGGAGGAGCTCAACGCAATGGGGACCATTGCTTCCTAAGGGGGGAGGAATGATCCAGGTGGATATTGGTGGCCACCTGCCAAGTCCACCTGGACCCCCACCATTGTCTTTCTCAGCATTTTCAGTTTCCTTAATTGTAGCACAACTTACTATTTTTAGCAGTTTTTCGGGTCCTGAACTTCCGGAGCCGTTTTGAGGCCCTAAACGACGTTTTTTGGGGAATCCAGGGGCAACATGGGTCCATGGAATGGACCATGTTGCCCGTTCCAACAATGAAAGTGCTCGGATAGATCTTTCTAATGAGCTATTGTACGCGTCAAACGGAGATCATATGCCAAAGTTACGACCCCGAGAAGTTGGTGTACCAATTTACCCCCAAACGGGGCCCACAGTTTGGCGTTTCATCTCCTAGGGTTAGGTTTTGGAATGTTAAGGGTTTTCCATTGTTTCTCAACAATAAATAGGCCTTCGAGCCTCATTGTAACACAGTTCAGAGGCATGTAGCCACCACATCTCTTCTCAGAGATAAGCTACCATCGCCCTAGCTGGTTTATTTCCATTTCTGGTTGTAAGCATATTTCAGTATTTTCCATTAATGAAATGAAGTATTATTTCCGCTGCATCTTTGTGTATATGGTTATCTCTGTAATTTGTTGCGTTCCTGTTTAAATCCGGATCAATGAGTAAGAGGCTTTCAGTCTCCAAGTGGAAGCAAGAACTGACAGAGAGAAGACACTAGTCAAATCATAAGCTGACTCATCTTCCTTGCATACATCTATATATGGATCCCTCATCCCAGAGATCCAGAGGCTGGAATTTTGTACATTGCAAAGAATTGTTGTTGGTTTTGAGATAGATATCAGAGTATTGGGTGATTTATGCTTTGTTGGAGGTGAAGAGGGGCTTCTTTGCTGGGAGGTTGATGTTGGATCAGGAATCATTGGTTGTAACTCCTCCTGGATCTTCTTGTTATATCAATAAAACTATTTGAGTTTCTCCTACATGCTTGTGTATCATTGATGCTTGTTACATTTGTATGTTTAGCTTAAATCTGATCCTAAGCTTTTTATGAATATAGATCCATGTCTTTGTGTAGTTTTCTTCTTCTGTGATCTTACAGGAACTTGGTGAAGCTGGGCAAGTAAGGAAGCAGGTAGCTGGAAGCTGTCAAAGAAGAGAGGGATTGGATCAAAGGATTAGCGCAAGACACAGGTCGGTTCTTTCTATCCCCCTCTATCTTTAATTCATAAAGGAAATACAAAAGTAGTTTTCTCTGTTTGTTTCTAAGGTAACTGTCACACCTTAGTGGGATAGAGTCGTTCTAAATAGACACTTTTCCCGGTAACAAAATGGCGACTCCGCTGGGGACGATTGTCTAATTAGTTTGTTTGTGTATCTTTTGTTGTTTGTTTCATAAACTTATAAGTAGCATTCGAACTGCATTTGCCATAACAAATGCAAAGTAGACATCTGCTACTTCAATCCATTCACTGGATCTGTTTATGATTTGAATAGCTGATTCACAAATGATCTGATTGCCCTTTGTGATAGCTCTTAGACCCTCCTTAGATCTACCCTCTGATTGTGCATTACTGATTGCTTTTACTCGGCCAAAAACCAAAGACTAAACTGTAAACCGTGACCCAGAACCCGGATAGAATTCTCGTTTCTGCCCCAGCGCAGGTACTGTGAAGAGTTCCTACATTTCAGCGCAGTTCTCGAGAGGGCAACCTGCGCTGCAATCCAGTTTCTCTGTGTTACAGGTGCGCTGATCGAACTAGCCTTGTGCAGCTGAGGTTCTTGTGCTTCATTCTTTCCAGTTTTGTCTCTGATTTTTGCAGCCTGTGATCAGTGTATGTATCTGTTTAAAAACCCCTTTTCCTTCCTGTTATTCCGCCTCATTTGTACAAAAGAACTGTAGATGTTTTTGTGTGTTTGTTGCGTCATTTACAGTTTTCCATTACAAAAGTAGAATAGTCGTACTGTCGTCCTTTGATTTAGATCTGTCGCAAGTGTCGATTTCGATCATAGGAGAAAGCTTGATTGCTGTTGATAGTTGACTATACTTTTACTTTTGCCTTTGGTCTAAATTTATGTTTTTCTAGTGTCAAAAATGAGTGTTTATTTCAAAATCGTAAAGCGTCGTAATCGTCTTTATCTTTTGATTTCGAAAAGAAGCTTGTTTGTGTTTGTCGCTTGAAAGCAAATTCAGATTTGTGCATCAACTTTCTTTTTAGCATCAATATTAAGAAAGTTGAAAACAAATACATGCACATGTGCATTTGCATATTGACAGTCTGTTTGGCTTGATTTAGGAAAAGTGCATTTACAGTGTGCTCTTTGCTCTTTGAGAAAAGATTGTGTCTTTCTTTTCCCTAGTAGCTAGGATTTTCATTGCTGAAAAGAGATGAAAGTTTGCTTATCATCTTTAGATTGGATTTTAGGAATTACATCTACATCTCGTGGTGAACCCCAAAAGGAAAACTTCATAAGAAAGATCAACTTAAAATAAATTCAATGAATCTAACAACGCTTTGGAACTTAACGCACAACATTTAGATGTCTAGGCTAGAGACGTATTCCGATGTCGTAAAGCTTGGTAACTGTTGTCCTCACTGATGGTTGGGTGATTCCTCCACTTTGAGACGATAAGTGCCAGTACGGACTTGTGCTCCCACGTACCGTCGAGTATATATTGGGAGACCCCTATAGGCTTAAATCTTTTATCCATAGGAAGCCGTGTCTGCCGCCCTATCGATCGCAATGCACTGAACACAGCATTCGGGAAGATTGACTGCCGTACCGTAAAAAGTATTCTGCAGTTTTGCGATTGGTTTGGTACTCCCTCTACCTAGATCTCCAGAGCAGTCCCTTTCGTTCCTTTTCACACTCCTTAACGGAAAAGGTCCATCTGAGCACTTGTCACTTCAGGCTCATTAAAAATCGAAGGAGACTAGAGTCATCTTTTGTTTTTTCTCGACTCTTTAAAACTGAAAAAACAAGCTGTGTCAAAGCGTCTAAAAATTTATTTTAAACAGAATATTCATTACCCCTTTCCTACGTTGATCTTGGGTTGAGAACATGGAGTCTACCAACCAAGGAATTCCCCTTGGAGGAAATCCTAGTCCCTTCTCCTCTCGGGGAGATGTTGGTGCACCCCATATGGCCACATTGTCGCTTCCAGGACTGACAATTGGTTTGCCTATATGGCTCTTCTCAACCTCTGTCGTTCAGAACACCACTATTCCTGAACAATCGAATCAGCAATTAGACGAGTCCAGAGTTACCCACCAACCTTCTACTTCATCTAATTCTTCCTCTCTTCCTTCCTCTAAGGAGAAGAAGGAAAAGAAGAAGAAAGAGAAGAAGAAGAAGGAGCCAAAGGCGAATGGGGGAAAACGAGTGTCGTCTAACGAAAATCCACGCACTGCACCGACCAGGCCTAAATCGCCATGTGTCATTTGCAAAGGAGACCACTTTCATAGAGATTGTCCTTGCATCCCTCGGATATTAAGGGACTGGTCTCCTAGATTGCACAACTCGGTGTCGTCAACCTCTGATGATCATGTTGAAAGCACACCGTCGACTAGTGAAAGTGAAGTCCCAGGACAAAAAGGGAAAGCTAGATTTCCCTGTAAACTGTGTGAAGGCAATCATGTCGTCCACCGTTGTCCCTTCTTAGACGAAGCTAAAATAGTTTTGGATGATCATCCGGTTTCACCGTTACGACTTCCTCCTGGATATAAAAAACTCTTGCCGAGTCCGTCACTAGTTGAGAATCCAGCTGGCCCGCTTAGGTGGTCAGCTGAAGCACCTATCATTGAAGATAAACCATCTGGATCCATACCAGACGAAAGTCAAAAGGTCGAGGCAGCAGTTGACCCGGTCTTGCCTTCAGAGGTTTCACCTTCAGATGATACAGTCACTGAGGAGAACAAGGATGACACCGTCCAAATTATCTTCATAAACACAGACTCCAACGAACATGGGGGCAATATACCCGTTCCTTTACCACAGGAAGGAAGTTCGTCAGAGTCGTACCCGGCCGTCTATTCGGTCCCACCTCCAAGCAACCTAGTTGTCTCCTTCGACTGGAATCAACTAGGCAGACCCCGTTTACTAGCAAGCATACCATTCCGAATTATCGTTCAAATATATAGAATGGTTATGGCTGGTACCATCATAGATGAGGGGGCTTTTGTGAGTATCCTTTCCTCGACTGCTTGGAAAGCGCTTGGTTCGCCATCGCTTTTGCCTGAGATGATAAATCTGATAGGCTTTGATAAAGGAACCAGTCGACCTTTAGGGATCCTTCCCGATGTGCCCATAACATTGAGAGGGAAAATCGTTCGCCTGAACGTAATGGTAGTTCAAGGACCCCTAGATTACAACTACTCCTTGGACGAGACTATATTTATTGCATGGGAGTGATTTTCTCCTCACTCTTTAGAGTAATGTGTTTTCCGCACGAAGGAAGAGTGGTCAAGCTCGTGGACCAGCTTTCATTCCCCGGATCATACAGAGCAAATAGTCACATACCATCCCTGAATGGTCTTTTCACGCAAGAAATGTCTCAATCTCCAGTCCGTCCTCCCGATGAGCGCGAGTAATTCGGAGGGATATGACTGAAACCCAGGGGGCATGCATCCTGGTCTGCTTCGGCAGGAAAACTTTGGGTATAGGGTAGGTTTCCGCGGGAGAATATGACTAGTCTGTACCCCGTCCGTGATTGGAAGAGGGGTTATTCTAGAACAAGATTCTCTTGTCAAAGTTATGTGAGTTGGCGAGCGCCGCCACTCGCCTTTGTTTATCTAGGTAGATATCGCCAAAGAAGTGTTTTGTTTGCGCCGTGAATAAAACAATCTTTGGGTAACCTGTAAGAGGTAGGCCTCTCTCAGTAAAACAAATGTTTTAACGGACTAAAGAAGGGGTAACCTTGAAACTCTGTTTTATACCTGGGGGCATGCAAACCTTTTGGAGTGCAAGCAAAGAGCGATTATTTATCTGTTTTTTGGATTGGTCGTTTCCTAACTTGCATAAAGAAAGGATGTGGGGCAAAACTCGAAAATTTGTCGTTTTTATATGAGACATTCTTATCATATGACTGGATTAATTGAGCAGTGTTTACCGCGAGGTTCAAGCTCGTTAAAAAATAAACCCGGACCGAGCAAATGTTTCCACCCGCATTTAAGCTCGTTAAAAAATGAACTATTCCCCGGTAAATAACCACCGTGAATGTAGTACTTCAGCCATTAAAGCCTTGGTCGTGTTTGCACCGTCACCTCCACTTTTCCATTGGCTGATCATTCACCTCCATTTGATTGTTTACCCATTTTGAGGAACAGCTACGAAGAGTGATTTCACTAGCCATCCTTGTGACACTGCCGTGATTTGAAAATTCCAAACCTTAACTGGAATCAACTGCTACCCATTTTATCACTCGTTCCTCAAAAGACGAGTATCCTTTAAGCTCTTTTCAACTGACTCGTAAAATATGAAAAGATTGCCGAGTCCTTGGCCTTCCATCTCGTTAAAGGGACATGAAGTGTTATCCCTCTTCTAGATTTTAATTTTTTTGGACTTGAGGGATTATTGCACAAAAAGATCGAGCGCTTGTTTTCTTCGGCTCGTTAAAACTATTGAAAATTCATCCCTTCTGTATTGTTTTATACTTTTTCGGACTTAAGGGATTAGACGACGAAAAAGGAATTTTGGAGTTACCTTTACGTACCTTTTCAGACTCTCTAAAAATGAAAAGGACTGAGTTATCTTTGTCGTTAAACTCGTTAAAAATATTAATAGCGACAAACTTGTCTTTAGACGAGAACGAGTTTCACTATCGCTAGGCTCGTTAAAACATAGCGATGGGTTTGCCCGAAGGGCAAATTATAGAACAAGCATATGTTATCCTCCTCAAGCATGACAAAAATAAAGAGGTACTGGTCAGCAATGACTGGGGAAAAATTAGGAAGAAAACTCAAAGAATCTTTATTGGTAGCAAGTCGCTCTTGAACATGACGCTTCCACTCCGTGTCCGAGTCGGGTTGGGTTGTTTCATTCACCGGTCACATCGCCATGGTCTCGCCATACCATCCACATTTGGGGTTAATGCTACCAATCCATCACATAAGTGTCGTCGACATGTTCAAGAGAAGTCATCCAGAGAAGTCACCTGTGTCCCATCCACTACCATACATTATACTCCATACTTTCATGACCGCCACCCTGAACCGTATATCATCAGATTGTTTTCACCTCCATCAAAATCATTTGCTCCGTTCCGTGTCATTGATGTGGGATTCATTAAGGCCCTCCTTTGACGGATCGCTTCTTGTCGACATCAGCTCATTATCCAAGAAGTTGATCTAGGAACACCCCATTCAGTACTTTGAAGCTTGCATGCCTTAATGGCAAGTTTCTCACTTCCGGCGACAGGTTTACATCAATGGCCTTCGACCGAAAGATTTTGCGTGGTGTTCGACGCCAAGTCCTTTATTCACACCACGTGAATTGTACTGTAGTACCTTGAGGGTCATTATCATTATCGGTGATTCCTCTCGCGCTTGTTAACAGTTTACATCATTGACTGGTAATCAAGCGATGTCTTTTCATGTTCGACTTCAAAACATTTCTCACATGGATCGACTTGTACTTCGAGTGAAGATCGGATGAGATTGAAGACCCCGGATCTAGTTTCATCCATCCGGGCTGCGATATATATTCAGGAAAATAAAGACATTAAAATGTACAACATTGCAGCACAGATAATCATCCTACCAAAAGGATGATGGCTCTATCAGAATCATCAGTCTACACTCAGACGATTGTCTGTCCTATGTACATGAAAATGAATTTATAAAGATGAGCATGGGAATGCCCGCCTCAGCTAGATCATGAAAAACAGTATGAAGATAATGTATTGTATTGTATCTTATTACAAGTCTCCTCCCAGCATTGAAAGAACTTCGGATCCTCATAATAAAGCATTTCACCCGATTAACTTTGTTACCGGGAAAAGTGTCTATTTAGAACAACTCTATCCCACTAAGGTGTGACAGTTACCTTAGAAACAAACAGAGAAAACTACTTTTGTATTTCCTTTATGAATTAAAGATAGAGGGGGATAGAAAGAACCGACCTGTGTCTTGCGCTAATCCTTTGATCCAATCCCTCTCTTCTTTGACAGCTTCCAGCTACCTGCTTCCTTACTTGCCCAGCTTCACCAAGTTCCTATAAGATCACAGAAGAAGAAAACTACACAAAGACATGGATCTATATTCATAAAAATCTTAGGATCAGATTTAAGCTAAACATACAAATGTAACAAGCATCAATGATACACAAGCATGTAGGAGAAAATCAAATAGTTTTATTGATATAACAAGAAGATCCAGGAGGAGTTACAACCGATGATTCCTGATCCAGCATCAACCTCCCAGCAAAGAAGCCCCTCTTCACCTCCAACAAAGCATAAATCACCCAATACTCTGATATCTATCTCAAAACCAACAACAATTCTTTGCAATGTACAAAATTCCAGCCTCTGGATCTCTGGGATGAGGGATCCATATATAGATGTATGCAAGGAAGATGAGTTAGCTTATGATTTGACTAGTGTCTTCTCTCTGTCAGTTCTTGCTTCCACTTGGAGACTGAAAGCCTCTTACTCATCCTTGGTCGAATTCAGTGAGGCAAGTGTCATTGGAGAAGATTCTGGAAGCTTCCATTGTCTTTCCACCTCGCGGAATGGCACTGCCATTTGTCATTTCCCGCTCAACGCACCCTGATAGTGCATTTAGGTGCGTTGCAACGCACCTAGCTAGTGTATTTAGGTGCTATGCAACACAGCTAGCCAGTGGAGCAGCTGAAATGATCCTGATTTGACTGATTCTGAGCAGTTTCTGGTGGAGAACTTCTGGGAGAAGCTGTAATTTGTTGACCTTGTTTCTTTAGGGGTTGGAACAACACTTTTAGGGACTTAGGAGCCCTTGGTTTATGGACATTTCATGCTTGGTACTGCAAGGCACAAAAATGTCTATAACAATACAGGTTGGAGGTCGGGCTCGACCCCGCGACCTCCCACACGACAGACCAAAGGACTAACCACTCCGCCTACGCATTGTTTCTTAACTAACATATCGCAGGCAGGTCAACGATTAAAGAATCAGCCCCAGAGCAAGCCAGGGTGCGATATGATAATCACAATCGCACATTGCAACAAGTAAAGGTTACAGAATCGGCCCCAATAGGATCAAGTTATGATTGCGATATCAAATTGCATATCGCAAAGTGCAAAGACCCGTTATATGTTTATCCTGGCTTCGCCGATTGCGATATATTCTGGACGCGAATCAATTATATTGCAATTGATATTTCCATCAGGTCTGACACTTATCACAATCACATATCACCCATGTCGTGTTCACAACCATAAGACCCGTCAGTTCTCGCCGATTACGATTTGTGGTGGCACTGTTGGTGCTGATAGCTTTGGAGCGAAATTGTAGGATCATGCCAGAAATGGTGCAATTTGTGGAGCGAATATTGGGAAAACTAGGAGACGTCATAACTTCTTCAGTTTTTCCCCAAATTGGATGCAAAAAGAGGTTAGATGGCCATTTTTTAGTATTTTGGGCTCATTGGAGTAGGTTTCAGAGGCATTTTAGCATTGTAAACACATATTTTTACACTTTTAAGCATAATAGAGAGGCCCCAGCCATTGGAAGTTGGATCAAGGAGATGTATCCCAGGAGGGGTGAACTCCTTTATCATGTTCCTTTTGTAATGTGTTTTTGATGATGTTTTGTTGTTAGGTCCCTATACTACTAGTGTAACCCCTTATTGTTATTAGTGCAACCCCCTTATTATATTGTTGTGCCCATCTAGTACCCATATTGTTATTATTGTGCCCCGTATAAGCCCACTATTGTTATTGTTGTGCCCTTACATTATTATTTTTATGTCGGCTATGATTATATTATGACCCCTTAGACTCCTATATATAGAAAGGAGGTCTTGTCACTTGTATCATCCAAGAATTGTTCATTTATGTAATGTAAAGGAGGTTTCCCCCTCGAAGAGGCTGATTTCTAAGGTGTTGATCTATCTTTTCTATCTTTTTGTGAGTTGATTCCATAACATTTGGTATCAGAGGTTTGGATTCTAGGGTTTTGCTGCTCCAAACAGGTCATCGTGGAATGTTTGCTATAACTGTTTCATTACGCAATTTTAGAAGCTAAGATAAAAACTCAACTGAGAAAAAATCGGTCTGAACCTCAGGTCGAAATTTCAAATTTTGTCTCGCTATATATTCGGAGATATGATCTAAGGAAGTTAAGGGTTTTGCAAACTCCATAATTTCATATCAAACAGGTCATCGTGGACTTTTCATTATAAATTTTTTTCTACGAAGGTTCAGACTTTGAAATTAAAACCCATTTTAACTGAAATCTTGGTGCAGCTCGGGCCCGAATTTCATATTTTTATTCGCTATATTTTCGGAGATACGGTCCACAACATTTAGGGTTTTTGCAAGCCCCCGAATTACATCCCAAACAAGTGACCTTGGAAAAATCGTCATAACTCTCTCTCTGAGCATCTGATTCAAATTTTGTAAAAAGTGACAGAAATCAGAAGGACTGCAGTTTTTTGGGTATCATTTTCAGAACCTGAGGCAGAAACAGTGACACATGACACTTCATACAAGTTCGCTCTACTGAACAAGTCTATAATTAGGTCATCGTGGGAGATTTGACATAACTCTTCCTTGGAGAATCAAATCTTAATCGGACTTATGGGGTTAGAAATAGGACTCATAGGCTACCGCAAGATGCAATTTTAGACCTTGGAGATCCGCAATTTCAGAGATACAACAGATTCAAGATCGAGGTCCTAAAAGCACGAAAAAGAATGACTCAAATCAAGAAAATAGAAACACCTAGTAATCAAAATTGGATGGATGATTTGAAGAATGTGATCAAAGCTAAGATAAATATTTTTATATATTCCATGGAAGCTGACATCGATGATATGAAATCATATTGGAAGAAAGGCATGGAAGATTTGAAGAAAGACATGGAAGATTTGAAGGAAGGTGGGACAAAGCTGCTACAAGAAAGGCCTCCTAATGGCAAAAAGGTAGTAGAGGAAACTCATGATGAGAACAAAAGTAATGTTAATGATGATTTCATATAATCTAACGTTGGATTGAAAACCCAGCATATTCCAAAGGTAGATATGAGGAAGCTTGATGGCAAGGATCAAGTAACATGGATACTACATATGGAGAAATATTTTGATCTACATAATGTGCAAAACACACAAAAGGTACATATTGCATCTTTATATTTAGAACCGAATCAATTTGTATGGTATAGAGGGATTTGTTCTCGTAAACAACTTGTCACCTGGTCAATTTTCACGGAGGAAATGATAGCACATTATGAGGATACAAAGAGAAACACCTTCTTTAGCCAAATGATAAATCTCAAACAAAAGGGTTCAATGGCAGAGCACATTGAGGACTTCCAAAAATTGAATATAAGGGTAAATGATATTCCAGAGAAGCATAGGATTGAAGTCTTCATAGGGACTTTAAATGATAACATCCAACATGAGGTTTGCCTTTGGGAACCTGATTCATTGGAGAAGGCATACAGATTGGAAAGAAAAATTGAAAGCAAAATTATGGCAACAAGGAAGCCTACCACTCATAATTATAAAGATAGAACTGTTGTTTCTCCTATCCTTTCACCACCTACAAGGTTGACACCAAAACAATTGGAAGAAAAAAGAGGAAAAGGGAATTTTTTACAATTGTGATAGAAAATACACTAGAGGTCATAAGTGTGCTGAGAAGAAATTAATTTACATAGATGGAGAAGAGGAGCAAGAAAAGGAACAATAAACGTCAAAAGAAGAGGATATACACCAAGAACCAATCCCAGAGAAAGATGAAATGAATCTAACCATATCTTGTAATGCATTGACAGGAATTACCACTCAAACTCCCAAGATAGAAGGTCATATCAAGAAGAAAAAGGTAACAGTGTTGATTGATTCGGGTAGTACCCATAATTTTATTCATTGTAAGATAGCCAAGGAATTGAATTGCTTCCTATATCCAACACCAAAGAGCCAAGTGATGGTTGCAAGTGGAGAAACCATAAATTGCTCTGGAAAGTGGCATAATATCAAGCAATCCATGGGAGTATATGTATTTAATATCCCAATGCTTTCCATTCCAATGGGTGGTGCTGATGTTGTACTAGGAGTCCAATGACTACAACCCTTGGGTAAAATAGATTTTACTTTTCAAGAACATTTCATGAAATTTTCTATGGAAGGAAAGGAAGTTGAATTAAGGGGTATCACAGGGAAACAAGGTAAGATAATCAACTCTAATGGAATGACAAAGATTCTAAATAAAGAACAACGAGGCATAATTGCAAAATTATGTTCGTTAGATATTCACACATCGTAATCATCTATTTCTCTAGATCTCAAAAAAGTCTTGGACAATCATTCCAAGGTATTTGAGACTCCCAAAGGCCTCCCACCTATTCATGATCATCCTCATGCTATTCATTTGATTCGAGGAAGTGTTCCTCCAAACATCAGGTCTTACAGATATCCATATGCCCAAATGAGTGAAATTGAACGTATGGTTGCAGAAATGCTAGAGGTTGGTATAATTATCCAACCAAATTCGATAAACAAAGCAAGGGATGAATGGAAGAATGACAAAGTAGGGTGGGAACTCATTCAAAAGTTGCAGAAGATCCCAGTTCAAACAATATTTCCAAAACATGATAAGGAAGGAAAAATCATATTGGAACCTGAAGCAGTCACAAAACCGAGAAATCAACAGCTACAAAATCGATCAATTTCAGAGTATCTCATCAAGTGGAAGAACTTACCTGCTGAAGATTCCACATGGAAGGTTAATAATTTTTTATAGAAGCATCCAAAACTACTCAGGAATTGAGGACAACACTTTTTGAAGGAAAGGGGCATGTTAGGTCCCTATACTACTAGTGTAACCCCTTATTGTTATTAGTGCAACCCCCTTATTATATTGTTGTGCCCATGTAGTACCCATATTGTTATTATTGTGCCCCATATAAGCCCACTATTGTTATTGTTGTGCCCTTACGTTATTATTTTTATGTCGACTATGATTATATTATGACCCCTTAGACTCCTATATATAAAAAGGAGGTATTGTCATTTGTATCATCCAAGAATTGTTCATTTGTGTAATGTAAAGGAGGTTGCCCCATCGAAGAGGCTGATTTCTAAGACGTTGATCTATCTTTTCTATCTTTTTGTGAGCTGGTTCCATAACATCTGTACATGTTTATTTTGTTGTTCAGTCTCTTGTTTATGTTAAATTTCTCATAAAATTAACATAAAAACTCATCATTTCACTTGCAAAAATTCATGAATCCTTAAGAACAATGAAAGCATTTTGTTTCTAATCCGAGGAGGATCTTAGCACAACAATCTAATATTCTAAATCAGATCAATTTGGTATCAGAGCTCTAGGTTTTCTTTGTGAAAGAAGGATTTAATTGTTTGCAAGTTTAAGTCATGCTTACAAGGTCAAAACTCAAAAGAGGAGAAAGGAATATGGTTGGAAGCCCTGAAGTTGGGTCAAGGGGAAGGAGAGCAAGGTTTCCACGATCTCCAACACCATTTCAGCCTTGAGTTGCAATTGAGACTCCAGAGATCATGTCTCATGAAGGAGAACTTACAAACATGACAAAAGATCAGAAGAACTTCATAAAGGCTTTCTTTGATATGACAGAGATGGTAAAGGTCCTCTATGAAGAGAGGAATACCAGGTTGCAAGGGGAAATTTCCAAACCTCCTAAAGGAGAAGGCTCTTCTGGAGGAGGTAATGGAAATGGAGACAAACCTCCACCCTCTCCAATTTCTTCTTCATCATCTTCTTCACAAGCATCTTCACCCTCTTCCACTAACACAACCCTTACTCATACTCATCATTATACTTCAAAAGGAACTGGTAAATCACCTTTTTAAAACTTGAAGTTAAAAAAAGAGATTCCCATGTATAAGGGTGAAGTGAATGCAAAGAGCTTGATAATTGAATTTTTCAGTTGGAGGTCTATTGCAGGATTCAAAACCTTCAAGAGGATGACATAAAGATTCAGTTAGCTTCCTTGAGAATGGAGGGTGCAGCACTGGTATGGTGGGAATCAAAGACCCAAGAGGAGATTAAAAAACACGGTAAGATATCAATTTCTTGGAATGATTTCATTGCTGCAATCAAAAGACAATTCTACCCTCTAGCTTATATGCAGAAAGCCATCAATTGGCAGAACTTTAGATAGATTAAAGGTCAAAATGTGCAAGATTACACCCAAGAATTCAGAAAAAGGTCTTTGATGTTAGGTGTAGATTTGCAATCACAGGACACATTGCTGAAGTACATAGGGGGTTTACATAGTTACCTTAGGCATACTATCTTAATGTTTAATCCCAATAATCTAGATGATGTGTGTGTGCAAGCCACTCATCTTGAGGTAAGAGGGAAAAACGCCCCAGAAGAAGGTAGTAAAAAGCCATTTAAGAGTAAATGAAAGGAAAAGGCTTTCAAAGGGAAGGCAAAGAAAAATGTGTCTATCAAAAAAGAAGGAGAGAAAGTAACATGTAAAAAGTGTTCCAGAGAGGGTCATGATGAAGCTCATTGTTGGAAGCTTCATCCCGAAATGAGACCAAAGAGAAACAACAACAAGGGAAAACAAGAGACAACTGCAACCACTTAACAGGATTTGGGATCCGATTTGGGAGATGAAACTAAAATCACAACCATGGGGTTAAAAGGAAAAGAATCCATTGCTAGCACTAGTTCTTCAAACTCACAAAATGAAACTCCAAATGAAAAGAGGAGAATAGAACTTTTTCACATAAGGGTTGTCTCAAAACAAAACAAGATTGATACGCTTTTTGATAGTGGCTCTCAAGCCAATCTTATATCTGAAAACATTGTCAAAACTTTAAACTTGGAAACCGTTCCACATCATAAACCATATCCACTTGGATGGGTGTGTGACAATGCACAATTACAGGTTACTAGAAAGTGTAAACTGAAATTCGCAATTACTGCAAATTTCATAGACGAAGTGGAGCTTGATGTTGTGTCGTTAGATATCTGAGGCATAGTTTTGGGCAGCTCGTGCCTTTATTATAGAAAAGCTATCTTCCATAGACATGAAAACATATATCATTTATTCAAAGATGGAGAAGAATATATTTTGAGAGCTAATAGCAAGAAAATAAATCTTTAACTTGTTAATGCAGGGCAGATGAAAAGACTAGTGAATTCGAGCAAGAATTTTGTGCTTCTAATGATCAAACCCAAGAATGATGTTGATAATGAAGCTTTTAAAGGTTGTGATTCCAATTTGAAATTTGAATTGGTTAATGTAGTTAACCAATATGATGAAATTTTTCAAGAACCAAAGGGATTACCTCCCAACATAGGAATCCAACATGAGATACAGTTGCATCAATATTGTCATCTTCCTAACATTGGCATGTACAGCATGTCAGTGATGGAAAGCGCAGAAATTAAGAAGAAAATTCAAGAGTTGTTGAATAAAGGGATCATCAGACCATCTTCCTCGCCATGTGGTTCACCTTATATTGTCTTGGTTACAAAGAATATGGAACATGGCGCATGTGTGTGGACTTTCGTGCATTGAACAAAATTACGGTAAAGAACTATTACCCACTACCTAAAATAGATAATTTAATTGATCAATTGAAAGATGCAAAGTATTTTACTAAGCTAGACTTAAGAAGTGTTGGAAATAATACTGAGAGGGGGGGTGAATCAATATTAGCAAATCAATAACTTTTTCATTTCCATAATTAGATTCATATACGCTACTTCAGTGAAGGGAACTCGCATGTACAAGCAACTGTATTTAAGGCAACTAGCGTATATCCAGCAAACTTATGATTCAGTTAATTCATCATATGTTGTTCTTTAATCAGTGCATCAGTACTTAATTAACCATATAAATAGTAACCAGGTGTAGTAAAAACAGAACAGACCATCACACATAAGAAACACACATGAACACCAAGATTTAAGGTGGAAACTCAATGCAGGACAAAAACCACATGTTGTTGTCTTCTTTTAATATAAGAAAAACTTGTTTACAATCTTGTACTGGTGCAGACTCATACCAGTACACAGGCACCCACTTGCAGAAGGCTACAACCTTCTCTCATTCTCCAGCTTCTACGAGAAGGGAGCTACAACCCCCTAGCTCTTGTACTAGCCGATCTGTTTACTAGTACGTAAGCACCGGGATATTGAAGGCTCCATCCTTCACTCATTTTCCAGCTACTACTAGAAGGGAGCTCCAACCCCCTAGCTCTTGTACTAGCCGATCTGTTTACTAGTATGTAGGTGCCGACCTACAGAAGGCTACAACCTTCTCTCTTCCTCCAGGGACCACGTTTCATAAATTTTTAGACTGGATACTCCTGGAACACAACACCATAATCTGAAGGCCACATTTCATCCAATTTTCATACTGGACCCATCAATAACACTAAAGCTCAAAATCAATCACCACTGCAATACAACCATCCACTATATTTGCATCAACCAATCAATGAAATTCAATCATCAATCTCTGAATCAACCACAACTGAATCAATTATTGACAACCCGTCATTACTGAAGCAAATCACAATCAAGCAATCTGAACATTCAGAATACTGTCATCATAACACAGAGCAGAACCCAAAATTCTGCAACAACCACTAGAACCAACATCAACCTCAAATATCAAATCTGATAATGTATACGCTACTCTGATGAACCAAACCAGCGTGTATACGTGCTTCTACAAAAGCCAACCAGCGTATACATCTGAAAATATAATTTTGCAGCTATTCCAGACTTCAGTTATACCCAGATCATAACATTTACAGAACAACACATGCATCAGTATTCAAATCTAGACTATACATGATCAAACCTCATAATGATAATTCATTTCAAGCCTTAAGATCCCAATCCATCATTAGATCTTATCCCTCATCAAACGCTAAGGTTCATCCTTGGTTCAGATCAAGAAAAGCACCATAAGCCGATAACCTACTAGATCTCACACTTTATTAGATATTCAATCTTTGCACGCTTGGCCTAATGATCTTCTCCTCCTTATATAGTTTTAGGCCTTTCTCAATACCATGGACCAAAACCACTTAGGACCAATACCTTGGACCAAATACCTGGGGTCAATACCTCGGACCAGATACCTTGGACCAATACCATGGATCAAAATACCATGGACCAAATACCTTGGACCAAAACTTAGTTTTCCAAGATATATGCGCTTTTCCTTTTGTGAAAGTGTGTGTGTACGTTATACGCTCCTTTTGGTCTATTAACCCGCATGTATATGCTCCTTTGTCAAGGTGAACCTGTGTATACCTCTCTTTATTCATTCTTTGTAGTCTGATCATTAATTCTTTGCTATTGACCTGCTGCATTATGATCTGTCATCTGAGTGAGTTGCCATCAAGGACAACACCTATATCATAATGCCAACAATCTCCCCCTTTGGACTTGATGGCAACAACCACACCAAGTCACTCTCCCCCTTTGACATCAAGGGCAAAGGACGGAACAAGATATTCTCTCCCTTTGATATACATTATGCTATCCATACTCCCCCTAAGTACATGTTGAAATCTCTAATTGAGCTCCCCCTTTGTACATGCTAAGATGTACCAATCCGTCCATGCTCACCCTGAGCACATGCAGAGTCTGCAAAAATATTTTTCAAAAGAATAACATGACTCTAAAACTCAACTAAGTCAGTATGACTTTCCTATCACCAATGACTCATACATACATCCATCTCCAAACCAAGTGGGGATATACCAAATTTGACTCATCCACCCAACCAAGTGGGGATATACCAAATGTTTATAAAAACAAGAACCATTACATCATGCATCCCATGCATAGTGGGGTTACAAATTAGGTCTTTTCATGACCTTTACATCAAATGATATACATGACATTTATAACAAGGACAAACCGATCTAAACAATACCATGATAGTCATCAGCAACTATCTTACACCATATATGATTTGCACCATCAACAACATCAAGATCAACAACCTGTATATTTCCATCATCAAAAGAGTCACTTGAATCAAAACAACTATGTGGATCTGTACCAAGATCTTCTAAGATAATGCCAACAATGCATTATTAGCAGCATATCCTCCCCTTGAACCTGAGCCAACTTATGAGTACCAACACATTTCTACATATCATCATCAAACAGAGAAGATAAGTGACTGAACCATAACAGACTCCTTTTCCTGAGCCTGTCTCGCTGCTTTTTCCTCAGAAAACCATATACACGACTGTGCAGCTTCTAACTTGCGTATATACGTGACTTCTCTTCATAATAGCTGCGTATGAAAATTGGAATACTGAAGCTTTACACTTTTAGCTTCCCCTGGGTCTATTATGTTTGCAAACTGAGCTATGCCACATCTTTTTGACAATAATTCCATCTTCTTCAACACCTTGGATTGTGATGATGTATGCTCTTTTTGGTTTGGTGTCCAAAATTTGCTCCTTCATTCCTTTACTTTATGTCCAAACTTGTTACACGCATAACATCTTACATGTTTCATATTCCTTTTATTGCAATCAATAGCTTTGTGACCAAACATATTGCAAGCAAAACAATATCCCTTAAAGTACCTGGAACGTGATGATCTTTATGTGTGACGGTCTTGAACCATTCTACTTCTACATCTGGCTGCAACATGTCCAAAATTATGACATATAAAACATTCAACATCATTCATTGAAGGAATTAACCGACTATCACTTCCACAGTTAGGAGTAAAAGATTTTCTTTTAAGAATTTCTTTCCTTGGTTGTTGATGGGGTTGACTTTTTATCTCCTCGTTGAGCATCTCAAATTTTTCATTGGAGTTCCTTACCTCACCTTGTGAGCTAGATTCACCTCCATGAAAGCCAAGACCAGTCTTTATAATGGGCGAACGCTGAACTTTGAGGATTTCATCTAATGTTTATGATCCTTTAGTAAATCTAAGATTCAGAGTCTTTGTCTTTTCAAGTTCTTTTCTTAGACTTACTACTTCACATTCTAATACTTCATTATGTTTGTCCTTTTCAGTGAGTTGATGTGTCACTGTGTTTATGACTGTCTCCTTTTCTGCCAAACTGCTTTTAAGTTTACTGATTTCTTTAAGGAAATATTCCTTTTCTAAGGCATTATTTTCATATGCCATGAGTAGTTTACTTTCTTGATTATCTTCATCACTATTGGACAAGCCCTTGTTGTTCAATAGTTTGAACAGCAACTATTCCATTCGCTAATTTTTGCATAAAAAGAACGAAAGTTAGTTTTGATAGCCAAAATCGCATCAAAATCAGTTTCATACACTTTTTATTGAAATTCTATCAAAACCTTATTACATCATGGCACAAATGCATAAAAAGGAGGAAAAAGATAGTGTAATCAAGGGTAAATTTATACCTGTTGCACGACCCAACATACTCCCTGCTTACTTTGTTTCACGTCCTCATGAACATAAGCAGTTATTATGTAATGCAGTTAAAGAGTAAGCAGGAAATACTTTTTCTTTATCCAACCTAAAACCGTGCTTTTGTATTAAATCTGCAATGGCTATCCCTTCATGACCTTTAGGCAACTCATAATCAGAACGGTATCCTTCAAGTGGGTACCAAATAATAGGACTCCTAAATCGACATCCTAGCCAATATGGTCCTTCCCTCAAGATAATATTACTGTATGTGACAAAACAGCCTACAACAGCTTTAAATTTCCTATAGCCAAACAATCCTATGTTCCTAACACTATTGGTAGAGGTCATCCATCTCTGTTTGGATGCAAGTAAGGACCCTTCCTGTATGGATAAGAAATACATCCTTCCTACTTGCATAACTTCTTTATGTATAGGCCCCAGAATCCTAGTTACGCCCTCCTATGTCATGAGCCTTTTGTGTCTAATAAAAAGATGCAAGGGTTAAGTAGGCTCACCCCTTACCCACAAAACCAGTCCATGTTCTTTTCTTTGAAAGGTATTATAATCCTTGGACCACTTGAGTTGATTTGCTACGAAGGAAATGAAGGCCTGGAACTGAATGTCCCCAACAAAAGGGTTAGGATTATTATCCACCTCCACTTCTAGTAAAAAATTATGCAAATAAAGTTCACAGAGAAGACGTTGGACTTTTATCCCATGCTCCTTACAACAATTTATGAATTCGTCCATTGTCTTCAATTCAAGTGACTTGTCGGCCTTAACGAATTTAATTTTCAATAGTAAATATCTTTCTAATAAAAACAGAGCATAATTTGTAGCAGGAGACCTGCAAGATAAGACATCAAAATATAGAGAGAAAATAGCCTCGATCTGACCCATGACCTTATCTAGCTTGGCTTTTATCTTCCTCTGCTTTTCTTCCTCCTGCCTGAACTTAGAAAAAGTTTCACTCTCAGTTATGGTCAATTCTTGAAATTGCTTCTGTGGCTCCTGATACTTTAGCCGAGGAACCGTCTCCTTCTTACATTGCTATAAAGCAAGCTGGGCTTGTACCAGCTCCTCCTGTAACTCTAGAAGAATAGGATCACTACTTGATGGTGCATTATTGACTATCTCTTCTGTCTGGGTGCTTTGATTGTGAGAGGATAATTCCTCTGTCTGAACAACCATATCTATCATATCTATGTGAGGGCTTGTTTGTGTGGCGATCGTCTGAGTAGAAATGGATTCGATCTGAGTTCCTATTACCTTACCTTCACATATTTATGTTTGTGTGGCCAGAATGATTAACTCAAGAATAATGCTCTGAGATTTCCTATTTGCAGTTTCTTTTAATTTTTGACGGAGCCACTTAACTGTCTTCTGAAGCTTCTAGTATTTCTTCCTCAGCTTCCTTAAATTTATTTCGGCTACTTGCTTCTTCTGAGAAACATCTTTTGTAAGAATAGGTTTAACATTAGCCTTTGTATCGGAGGGTTCTTGGTGCTCGTGTTGGCTATGTTCCAATATAACTTTGTCACTTGACTGATTATCCGATTCATGAATTATTGTTGTGTCCACTTCCTCTTCCCGGTCTATAGCTTCTGGGGAAGGCAAAATTTCTGTGTGACCAGAATCTTCTGAGGATTGAGCTTTGTTCAGATTCTGGTCAAGTGATCCTCCAGGTTACATATATGAATTCAAATTTGCAAGAACCTGGGCCATCCCTTCCTCAAAGTCCTGCAAGAAATTATCTTGGGGGCTCATAGGTGGTGTTTGAGAAGGCCCTGCTTCATTTTCTGGTTCATCATCATTTTGAAAAGAATGTTGTGTTTCCCCTTGTTTTGGGTCAGAATTTCATTCTTCCTCGGGTTCTGATTCAGAATTAGGTTCTTCCTCCTGTTCTGGTTCAGAATTGGGTTCCTTCTCCTGTTCAGGTTCAGAGTTGGGTTCCTCCTCCTGTTCCTGTTCAAAATTGGGTTCTTCCTCTTTTTCTACTTCAGAATTACCTTCTTCCTCTGGTTCTGGTTCAGAGTCATGTACAGTAATTGGACTAGATGGTTCTGTCAGCTGTTCGACGCTACCCTGAGGATCTATGAAAGTCCTATGAACTGGGTTTAGCCTCACTGAACGCTTGTGCTTATGGGGTCTTATTGATGTATGAGCAGTTTGTTTCCTCTTTGGAACAAGGTTTTGTTGTTCAATTTCCATGGTTGCGGGTTTGTACTACAGGGTTTGTCCCTATCTCTAGCGGAGCTAAAAAATTATCCCAAATTAAATTTTGCTGGGAAAGACTGTGACTAACAATCAGTTTGATCAAACCATGATGACTGACTGCAGTCTCAGGATGTCTAGCTCATCTTATTCTATTAGTTGTGTCATGCAATAATGAATTTAAGAAAAATGGTAAATTGACAGTAAGCTTCTACTTTAAAATGGCTAAGAGTTTAAGTTGTCGTGGTTTTACCACATCCTTTCGACCATCACAAGTGATGTACTTCTGGACGACACTTGCCAATTCGCACCATGGTTCTCCTAGAGAGGACGGTTGAATGCCCTTGCCTTTTCGGATTAGTTCTTTGCCTACATATTTGAAAATCTCCACCACATCATGCAAAATTATGTGCTTTTTATTCCATACTACTCCTTCTGCTGGTAGCATAGAAACTTCAACTATCACAGCCTCTGATACTATTATTCTTATACCTTTCACTGTGGACTGCCCATTTTGTAAGTGCTGTAAAAATTCAAGAGCAATTTCACTGTTAGGGGCCTGAAGCCTGGTGAAATATGACATCCATCTTGCGCGCACCAGAATTTCCCTGGCTCTGTCAGAAATTTCCAACACTAAGGGTTCTCGGCAAACTGATTTTCCACCCATAATGCTCGGATTCTTCCAATATTTGCCCTACAATTTCAAAGATTAACACAGAAAAAAAAAAGCAGCAGAGAACAACAATTGCTTTGGTAAAAATGGAACAACAAGTAGACGTAACAACTAAATTCCATAATGTCAAGTGGAATGTCCATGATAATTAATAATATTAATTCTCGGACTATCATACTGCCACATGTCATTTGATCATGGGATATCATAGCAACATATCAGGTTCAATAAGAGGAATAAATATAGCGCATGCAAAGGCATAATGGGAATCCTTCCCCCTCCTTAAAAAGAGAGGTCGCCTACGACCGAGTAGACAGGGAAAGTGTTGTTCTGATGGCAAGGCAAGGGAGTGAACAGTACAACAGTAAATGAAGCAGAGTACGCATATCAATGATAGGACGACAAGAGGTATGGTTATAATGAGAGCGGAGTGTGTAACGATAGTTATGAATAAGAGATAGGACGCTTTGGATTGATGATAAGTTATGCAAAAAATAAAAGGACAACAATATTCCAAAAAGACGCTTTGCTGACAGTATTCTAGCCGAGAATGATATGATTGAACGAAAAAAATTATCTCATGCATAAAGGTTCTAAATAGGGGAAAATTAAGGAAATAATTTCTCTGATAAAAAGAAAGAATAAGAAGAGGGTATTATACTATTAATTGACGATAAGATATAACTTCAATACCATAAGCAGAGCCTTTGCTACCAATAGGCGTCCATAGCCTCGGCAGAGTTGATTTTTAACCCATATGAGCCAGGATCCTCAATTTATAAATGGAGAGTTCCAGTGTTGTTCTACAGAAGAGATCAATGTGCTGGCGTGGTAACCAGATAACCACACTGCCATTCACTGGAATGTAGCAAAAGTGATCAGGTCGGCTCGTGATGAGACCTCCTATTCCAAGGATATTTTAGCTGTCCAATGGATCATAACATTGGTGTGGTGGCCATAGTGGGAATGTCACCTTGCTACAACCTTATGAACATGGTAGGTTGGCTCGTAATGAGACCCCCTATCCTCCATCTAAAAATAAAATTTTGCTGTTATTACACATTTTTATGATAAATAGAGGGAGGCTCAATACTCCATAAGAGCAGGAATGGTGGAAGAAGTTGAACATGTCAATAGAAAAAGTATACCCATAGTCTTATTTGTTATAGACGGAGAAGATTATAACCAGAAAGGGTGGAACCAGCATGTACAACAGAAAACGATGTAGTAAAGTAGTATATAAATAACTGTGTCCCTTTTCTTGAAAAAGAATCTATCATTAAAAAGTTCTCCTATTAAAGATCATAATGTTAATGATATTAACTCCCTTTAATAGAATCCATAAATTCTTTGTCCTCATAAAAGTAATGTACTTCATGCCATGAAAAGAAAACAAAATGAAAAACAAAAGAAAAATGGGCTGAGATAAGCGAAGAGCAATTTACATAAAAAGAAAAATTTTGATGTTCAATTGGGTTGGATCGTGGTTGTTCAAAATATTGAACAACAGATGTTCAAAATATTGAACAACAGATGTTCAATTAAATGAACAGAAAAACAACGCAAAAAGAAAAGAAGTGTTGTTCAATAGATTGAACAACAGTTTTTCAATAGATTGAACAGCAGCTGTTCAATAGATTGAACAGAAGCTGTTCAATAAATTGAATAGCAGTTGCTCAATTAAATGAACAAAAAAACAATACCAAAAGAAAAGAAGTGTTGTTCAATAGATTGAATAGTCGTTGTTCAATTAAATGAACAATAGCTACTCAATTAAATGAATAGCAAAACCATGCAAAAACAAAAGAAGTGTTGTTCAATAGATTGAACAGCAAAACAACGTAAAGAAAGAAGTGTTGTCCAATATATTGAACAACAGCTGTTCAATAGATTGAACAACAACTATTCAATTAAATGAAAAAAAAACGACGAAAAGAAAGAAAGTGTTGTTCAATAGATTGAATAACAAATGTTCAATATATTGAACAACAAAACAACGAAAAGAAAAAAAGTGTTGTTCAATAGATTGAACAACAAAATGACGAAAATAAAGAAAGTTTTGTTCAATAGATTGAACAGCAAAACAATGAAAAGAAAGAAAGTGTTGTTCAATAGATTGAACAACAGTTGTTCAACATATTGAACAGCAAAACAACGAAAAGAAAGAAAGTGTTGTTCAATAGATTGAACATCAAAACAAGAAGAGAAAAAGAAAAGAAAATCAAATCAGCAATCATATTTACATATTTTACAAAGAAGAAATAAAATTTAGAAAGATGAAGCTGCTGAAGGATTTTCTTCTGCAACTAAGACTTGCATGGTGGGGTCCTCACATATCTGCTGATAAAAAGATTATTTGGTAAGTGGCTTTTGGTAGAGGCACACCCGATGCCCATTCGCTTTAAAAAATGAACCAAACCCATCAATGGTGTCCAGCGTAAGAGTGCAATTGTCGTGTACTTGCTTTATTTCATAGCGGCTTAACCATCTAGTCTGCAGTTTGCCAGGGAAGTCTTGAAACCTGGAATCGTAAAGAAGTGCCTAGTCGCCCTCATGAAATGTTTTTTTCTTAATCAAGGCATCATGCCATTTGGTTCTTTGTTGTTGAATAATTGTCGTACGTTGTAGAGCCAATAGTTGAATTTCATCTATTTCGTTCATCTGCTGTAATCTATTAACCTAGGCTTCAGTTAAATCCAGTCCTACTTCCTGGGCTGTCTTTAGTGTTTGTATCTCAAATTCTATGGGAAAAATGGGTTCCTTACCAAATACCAGTTGATACGATGAGTATCCAGTAGTGTTTCTCCAAGTTGTGCGATACGCCCAAAAGGCCTCTGGCAATTGAGTAGTCCAGTCTCATCGATGTGATGAGACAGTCTTTGTTAGAATAGCTTCGATAACTTTGTTGGTGCTCTCCACCTGTCCGTTCACCTGCGAGTGTTACGGAGAAGTATTATGTGTGTGATGTGATGATTTTTTAGTGTAGCAACGATCTTGTGACTGACGAATTGTGGCCCGCCCATCAGTAATTACTTCTCTGGGTAAGCCATACCACACAAAAATTTTGAAAAGAAAATTAATAATAGTTTCCTCTGTTGCTCTTGGTAATGCTACTGCGTCCACCCACTTAGTTACGTAATCTGATGCAACCAATATATACTTTTTATGGTTGGATGGTGGTTTGAATGGCCTAATGAAATCTAATGCCCAACGCTCAAAGGGTTCTATCACCAACTGTGGATGCAGGGGCATTTCATCAGATTGGCCAAGGTAGCCCATCCTTGGCAACTATCACATGCCTGGACAAATTTCTTAGCATCTTTAAAAATAGTGGGCCAGTAGTATCCCATCTGTAGAATTTTATGTCCAGTTCTGCGATCTGCAAAGTGTCCACCGCAAGGTCCATCATGGTAGGCTTTTAGGATATCATAAATTTCGTCCTCCCTGATACACCTGCGGATGTGCATATCAGCTCCCGTGTGGAAAAGGTATCCTTCGATCCAGGAGAAACGAGTGCTACACTGCACAATCAATTTCCTTTCTCTAGGTGTCATATGTTTGGGAAATTTTCCCGCTGCTAAGTAATTCGCTACATCTGCATACCATGGTGTTTTACAGCCACAACAAACAAATGTTCATTCGGGAACTGATTCCTCTACTGCCATTGTATTGTATGTTCTTAGCACTCGGGAGAGGAAGTCTGCCACGAGGTTCTCCTTCCTTGGTCGATCCCTTATAGTTATGTCAAATTCCTGCAAAAGTAGTAACCAACGAGTCACTCTTCCATTTGTAATAGGTTTATTGGCTAAATATTTAATAGCAGAGTGATCAGTATACAGAAATACAGGGTATCCAGTTATATAGTGTCTAAATTTGTTGATAGCATAAATAACAGCTAGAAACTCCTTTTTTGTTATTGTGTAATTCAACTCAACAGGAGTTAAGTTTTTGCTAATGTAATATATCGCGTAGGGTTTCTTGTCTTCTTCTTAGCCAAGAACAGATCCAATAGTTGTATCTAATGAAATCTGGAAAGGTATATCCCAATTCAGGCCTCGTAATACTAGTGCTCTCGATACTAAACATTTCAAATCTGTAAAGGTAGTGTCACATCTATCAGTCCATATAAAATCAACATTCCCTGTCAAGGCATATAAAGGTGCAAAAATCTGCGAAAATTTCTTTATAAATCTACGATAATATCCAGCCAAAAAACTTCGTACCTCTCTTTGCGTGCAGGGAGTAGCTAATAAGAGGATTACATGTATCTTTGCTGGATCTACATGAATTCTAGCTGCTGAAATGTAATAACCCAGAATCAGGCCTTCTGTCATCATCATATGACATTTCTCATGACTTAAGCATAACCTAGTAGCAATACACTGTTCTAGGACTTTCTCCAATGTTTGTAATGCCTAATCAAATTCATCTCCACAGGGTGTGAAATCATCCATGTACACCTCCAATCCTTCATTTATCAAGTCTGCAAAAATACTGAGTATGGCTCTTTGGAATGTAGCAGGTGCGTTGCACAATTCGAAAGGCAATACGCTGTAAGAAAATGTTCCCCAGGGGCAGGTGAAAGTAGTTTTATCTTGGTCTTCAGGGGAAATTTGGATTTGGTTGTAGCCACTGAAGCCATCTAGGAAAGAGAATAATTTCTTTCCTGCTAGTGTATCTAGGACCTGGTCAATAAATGGAAGGGGAAAATGGTCCTTTTGCGTTGCTTTTTTGAGTTCTTTGTAGTCAACGCATATATGCCATTTTCCATTCTTTTAGGGACAACTACTAATGGAGAAACCCATTTACTATCAGATATGGGATAAATAAAATTCACATCTAAAAGTTTTTGAAGCTCTTCTTTCACAATATCGCTTAGATGAGGATTTAATCTACGTTGTGGCTGTCGAATGGGTCTTGCATATTTTTCAGTGTAGATGTGGTGCATGTATAACTGAGGGTCAATCCCTTTCATGTCTGGGTAGTCCCATGCAAAAGCCCCTTTATATTTCCTAAGGACTTGGATAAGTTTCTGTTGCTAGTCATTACTCAAATTACTGTTAATGTTCAGGATTTTCCCTTGCTCGATTTCAATAGTCTTGCTATTATAGACAGTGGTTGTTGGTATCGGTTGGTCATTAATGTCTCTCAAGGAATCTTCTTCAATCTCATTGTCAAGGACTGCTTCAATCATGTGACATCTCAAATTAGACACTGCAGCAGGGTGATTGATAAAGGTGTTAATGACATTGTCTTCTGTTTGGTTTTTGAATTCAAGCGCATCTGCCACAGTCAATGGTGAATGAATATTTTCTTTTAAATATGCTGCTGGTTGTTTCCTAGTTTTTACAATGGTTAGGCTTGGCTGAGCAGGAGGGTATAAAGCTAGATTCTTTACATCATTCCCTTTGGTTATGGTCATACTGCCTATTCAACAGCCTATATAAGCATCAGTTGTTGCTAGCCAAGGCCTTCCTAGTATTAAGGGATGTCCATCTAGCCGATTTCTGGGATTAATAATAAACAAATCTGTCAGATATTCCCAAGAGTCCACAGAAACCATTACATCTTGTAATCCTCCTTCTGGCCTAATGACTGAACGGTCAGCTAGTTCCAGCAAGGTAGTGGTTGGTTCTAAGGTTGTGATACCAAGCACTTCGCAAGTTTCTGTTGTAAGAATGTGAATGGCTTCCCCTAAGTCAACCAAAGCATTGGGAAAAGAGCAGCCATTTATTTGGATTGTGACAATGGGATTCCCCGGGTCTTCGTATTTTACAGGTATCTCTTTTCTTAGTAATAAATCAAACAAAGTTCCGACAACATGGACAATTGGTGTTATTTTTGTTTTCCTCACAGACTTCTTTGCACACAATTCTTTAATGGTTTTAGCATATATTGGAATGTCTTGAATGGCCTGGAGGAGGGGTATTTTTATACAAAGATTTTTGAGTTCACCCAGAAGATCAAAGTCAGGATATTCAACTGGTCGAGGTATTATCAATCTCTCTGAGAACGGGGGAGAAGTAATTATAATTTTCTCAGGATCTTTCTGCCTGACTGTATCTCCTCCTTGTTTTATTGGCTGATCATCTACAGTCAAAGGTTTATTCAGATGTGTTTCTTTAACCTCAGGTTGTTGATTTTGGTCCTCATCTGGAGCAATTACGCATCCAGATCTTAACTTAAGTTCATTACATTCTCTCATCTCAACTTCAGGGTCTAGACTCTCAATAATTTGGACTGACTGGATTGGTCTGTTGTTAGGATTTGGGTTGGGTTGAGCTGGGAGTTGCGGTTGTATATTAGGTTGAGGATTTTGCTGCAATGTATAAGGTGTTGGTAAGGTTGGTTGAGGCAGAGGAACTATTCCCATAGGCTGGTTTGCGAATCATTTCCAATTTGGTTGCTAGTTCTAATTTTGTGAGGTAGAAGGAGACCATTGAGAGGAATAGGGGTTGTTCTGCCAGAATGGTGGAGGGTAAGAGGAATTTGGCCAATTATTATTTGGATTTGATTGGTTAGGCCATGGTGGCATAGAAAATGCTTGAGGTGGCCAAGTAGAGAAAGGTGGCTAGTTCTACCATGCTTCTCCTGAATACTGCTGAGAATTAAATTGTGAAGAAGGAAAGAACGAAGATGGTTCTGTAGGCATACCTGTCGGATATGTTTGCCATTGACGGCATTGGTTCATTAGATATATTGGTTCCACTTCCTCTTCTGCTTCCTTGAAGACTACTTTTAATCCAGGAAGCGATGGGAAGCTTTCCGTAGTGTGATCCTTAGTGCAAATGGCGCATGTTTGTATCATATCTAACAGACATTCTCTATGATTGTGTTTCTTTCTACAGCGTGGACAAAAAATAGCCAGATTTTGTTCTGCTTCGGCCTACTTTTTTTTGGCTTGCATGATATCCAATTGTGTCGTCAGGGTCCCCAGGATGTCAGTCTTGAAATCTTCCAATAGATTGCCGATTTCAACTCGTGTAATGCTTCCTCCTGAGGCTCTGGTTATCGCATCACGTCCGGTTGGTTTTAGCCTTGTACTGCCTCTGAAACACCTGATGCACAATTGTATAATATTGTCATAATCCTCTTGATAAATATCACCCTTCCCCATTAAATTTAATGTTTATACCCATTGGTCTTTCATACCTTTGATCATCATAGTTTTAAGAACTTCAAGAGGCAAATTTGGATAAGGAGATCTTTGCAAATTATATTGAAAATGTTATACATATTCTTCAAGAGTCTCATTAGTCTTAGTTACCATTTGAAAGATTTCATCCTTCAGTTCTCTAGTTCGCAATAATCTTGGTATTTTTTTGGAAAGGTTTTTTTCATTTGGTCCCAGTCATTAATGGTACCTCCACCAAGCCCCATAAACCAACGCAGAGCTGCTCCCTTCAGAGTAGAGGGGAACAGTTTTAGCTTCTAGGGGTCGGTAATGTAATCATATCCCCTACATAAAACATCGAATTTGAAAAGAAATGCATCAGGATCCTCTGAAGTTAGCCCATGGAAGGTAGGAATATTCTGTAATGGAATGGCTTTCATGGTAGCATTGACAGCTATATCAACAATAGGGTATTGTAATGTAGAGGTATGAGGTTGTTGCTGATTATTAGCCATTTGATAAAAAATATGCCAATATTCTTCAGGGATTTCTGGAGCTGGAGATTTGTTCCTAGGGGATTCAGAAGAGACTTTTAGAATGATTTTAACAGCACTAACTAGGTCCGGAATACTAGGTGTCCTTTGTAACACTACTACTTCAAGAGATTTGGGTTCTGATGATTTAATCTTTTCAGCACTCCCTATTTCTCCTTCTCCTTCACGAAGGTTGTAAGAGTTCCCTTCTTGTAAAGGGTTAGGCTGCAAGTTTTCAATGTTCTTAAAAATCTGTTCAGACCCTTCAGTCTTACTGTGAATATCAGTGTCAGCTATAGATGGTGATCCTGCATCCTGAAGGGTTACAGTAGGATTTCGGGTAGAAACGGTTCGGGGTCCTACTGATGACTGAGACTCAGCTTTCCTGATGATTTCGTCAATGAAGGTTGATTGTCCAAGGGGCATTGATCCCTTAGATTTTTCATATCTGGGTGGAGGAATTATATCTTTTTCTACTCTTTTCTTCTTATTCATTCATACAAAAATCCAAACATTTATTTCTACTTTAATTCCTACGCAATTTTGTTGAAAAGTGGGCAAGGGAGAAAGCACTTTGATTACTTGTATGCAGGTTCTTACCTTACATTTTTAACACCCGATTATTTCACAACAAACAAACATCAAACATCTATTTCTACTGCAATCTCTATGCAATTGTGCTGAAAAGCGGGGAAGGGAGCAAGCACTTTACTTGTGTCGTACGCAGGTTCTTACCTTCCATTTTTAATACCCAATTCTTTCATAGCAAACAATTATCAAACATACATCACCTTTTATGAAATGGAAACACTCTCCTCAGCAACGACGCCAAAATGTTGGGCGCAAATAAGGTGTCTTTGGAACTCTTAAATGCCTCACATTAATTATCAACCTGGGTAAGTCTTTTTGTTTCAAGAGTGTACACAATATGTGCAAGTGATGGAAATCGTTGTATCTACAGAGAGTAATACTTTAAAATAACTTATTGACTTCAATACAAGAGTAATCGGATCAAACCATAAACTACCAACTTGTAACTTCAAGGAAATTAACTTATTCAAACATCAAAACTCAGTCTTAATCAAACCAAAACTCAATCTTAATCAAAAGTCCTAATTGCAATTACATCAACCGAGTGCACCATAACGATAACAGAGCTCTTTCAGCTGAACCTAAACTTTTGCATAAAAGTAATACACCTGATTTAATCAATAACACTCCGGCTTTCAATTAACAAGAAATGATTCTTATCTAATAATTAAATCAATCTACAACATGAATAAATGAAACCAATCAACAGAAATAGGAATTAATGCGATGAACACACAAACTCAACACTAGTGAAAGTAAATCAATCGTAAATCTATAAAATATAGTAATTAAACTTGTAGTAAAAGAAAGGTAAACTATAAAACAGGTAACAACAGTGAAATCCAACAGTGACTAGGTCCAAGCCACCAGTGATTACTGCTTAATTACTTCAGAATATCACGAATGAACAACAACACCAATTATATATTATTCATCAAATCGAAATGTCATTACAGCATGAGGTGTTCCTCAGAATAATGCTATGTATCTCAAAATTACAATTGAAGTAAAAGGCGAAATTTTAGTGCCTCTATTCTATTCATTTTTCCCTTCTTATAGTCAAAGAGGAAAAGAGATAAATGTAATTCCTCAGGATTAGGAGATCCTAAGGAATTCTCAACTAATATGCTATTATCAGACAATATTCCATCTTGCGCTGATCCTCCTAATTCGCTTCTCGATTTGACCGTACAAGACACGCTCTTTTCTCCTTGTTTAGCCCTTGTTGTTCAATAGTTTGAACAGTGGATGTTCCATTCACTAATTTCTGCATAAAAAGCAATGAAAGTTAGTTTTGACAGCCAAATCGCATCAAAAGAAGTTTCGTACACTTTCTATCGAAATTCTATCAAAACCTTATTACATCATGGCACAAATGCATAAAAAGGAGGAAAAAGATAGTGTAATCAAGGGTAAATTTATACCTGTTGCACGACCCAACATTCGGTCCCACGTTAACTTTCCCTTTTTAAATAGGTTCTTCACTCTTCGCCATTGATCTCCTCTCTCCGGATCTAACGGTCATCACTCACCCCGATCACTAACTAGCCCGTTCTTTTTCTATCGTTGATTTGTCCGTCTGATCCAACGGTCATCACGTGATTTTGCGTGGATTTAATCACGGTGTTTATTACTTCACAAGCACGCGAAAAAATGGTTTTTCTCTCTCCTCCGGTTGCGACGTGTTGAGCGCTCAGGCTAATCACGCGGACTCGGAATATTACCCCTTACCACTTGAAAGGCATGCGATATACCGCTTCTTGCTTTTCCAATACAACCCATGTGCATTAAATCAAACTTTGATAAAGCGCTTAATTCCAAGATTACCCATTAATACTAAATGACTGTGATCGATGATAAACACATAAACGTTGAGATTTACAATTAAAATGTGAAAATAGAGGAAATACCCAGTTAATTTTCAGAACGTAGATACACAGATGTAAACGAGATTCTGCACCAAGATTAACACACAGTTGTACACTAAATCAATTTATTCAATATAATAGAAGTTACAAAGTCTTGGCCCTCTCAGCTCAATTACAACAATTTATTTGATCTCTATCTCAATCTCAAAACCCTATCTATCACTCAGACTCTCGCTTCTCACTTAATTCTCAATCATCCCAGCCAATCCCTCTCCATTACATTTTCTTCTCTTTTATGAGTCAAATCCTATTCTAACTGCACTAACAACTTGATCGCTATTTTAATCAATCTAACAATCAAATCTTTATTCTTAAGCTCTATTACACACCTATGCTAACAACTTATCCCTTAGTCTAAAATAATACAATTTTCTAATTATTACAAGTCTAAAATAATACAATTTTCTAATTATTACAATAATGAAGTAAAGATAATTTTCAAGAGATCCAACCTTCTCTACCAAAACTAACTTTCGACCACTTAGGTCAATGAAATTTAACTCATTTAGCCACATGTGAAAAAACAATCACATTGATGGCTAAGTCCATATTCTCCTGCATCAGACTCCCGAGGAAGAAAAGAATCATTCCTCAAACTTTCAGGGTTTACTCCATACTTCTGCAACTCTGTTGTTGTCAACCAACTAGCATCCTCCACTAGTTTTCCTTTCCATTTGACTAGATATTGAAAAGAAACATGTCCTTTGGTTCTTTTGGATATTGTTTTCTCCAAAACAGCTTACACCTCCTTCTTAACTATCTTTGGCATTTGTTCTTCCCAGTTCAAAGTTTGAACTTCATCTTCTGTAGTTTCCTTCTGTAGCTTTGTCTTTGTCTCTTGGTATGGATACAAATCTGCAACATTGAAGATAGGTGATATTCCAATTCCCTTTGGCAATTCAATTTCATAAGCATTAGTTGAAAACTTTCTTACAATTCTACAAGTTCCTATCTTTTTCATTTTTAGTTTATTTTAAGTCTTAGCAGGAAATCTTTATTTTCTCAAATACACCATCACTAAATCTCCCACTTTGAATTCTTTCTCTCTTCTTTTCATATCTTCTCTTTGTTTCTATTTGCCACTGCTTTCCTGCAATCTGTCTTTGACATCTTCTTGTAGTCTCTGCATCTGCTCTGCAAACTATTCAGCTTTTGCACTTCTTGTCTCCTGCTTACTCAAATTTTTGAGCTCATACACACCTCTTGGATTCATCCCAAAAACAATCTGAAATGGACTCATTCCAGTACTTTAGTTTGGAGTGTCATTATAAGCAAACTCAGCCTGAGCTAGTGCTAAATCCCACTGCTTGGGATTTTGATACACTAAACTTCTCAATATGTTCCCAAAGCTTTTGTTTACCACTTCGGTCTATCCATCAGTTTGAGGATGGTATGTTGAACTGAAATTAAGGTTAGCAACTAGTTTCTTCCAAAGAGTTATCTAGAAATGCCCTACAAACTTTGTATCTCTATCACACACAATACTTATAGGAAATCCATGTAATCTTACAATTTCTGAAAAAAAATAGATTAGCAATATGTGTTGCATCACTAGTCTTCTTACATGTAATGAAATGTGTCATCTTGGAAAATCTATCTACCACAACATAAATGGAATCATTCCCCCTTTGAGTTTTAGGTAACCCTAAAACAAAATCCATGCTAACTACATCCCATGGTCAGTCTGGTATTGGAAATGGTTGGTACAATCATGTATTCTGGCTTCTCCCTTTATGATCCAGGTGGCTCCCGAGACACACACGAAACAAAGAGGACTCAGGAAAGCTCAAAAATCAAAATGTTTGGATTATGCTCAAACCAAGACTAGAGGGTATACCTCATCGTCCTGATCGCGGCAGTGTGAATGGTTCGTCAATCCGAGTCCGGATGAGGAAGTTAGAAGCAGTGAAAGTTGGGTTGACTTTTTTGATGATTGTGCAGGCTTAAGGAGGCCACAATTTGGACAGAACCCGGCCACCGAATTCTGGCCAACTTCGGCTAGATTCCGGGCAAATTTGTTGCCTCGTTAAAATGACCCCTTCCAGAAAATGCATGATTCTTGTTATGTAACCAAAAAAATTATAAAGAAAACGAGGTGGGGACCACCAGCCCCACCACCCCCTCCACTCTCATAACCATCATATAGTGGGTATGGTGGCCAAGTGGCCCAAGGCGGGCCCGACCCAACCACCTTTAGTTAATTTTAAAATTTGTTATGTAAAATGGGAGGGGGCAGGGTTTGATCATTCGACCTCCTCCCCAATAAATGGATCATAAACCAATGCGCCAACAGCTTCCACATTGAAATATCCGCTCGGAATTTTAATATAGACCCGTCATTTTCCCAGTGCGCCCAGGGATGGAGGAACCAGGAGCAGGCACACATTTCGAGAGGAGTTAATTTTTAATTAATTTTTAATGTAGGTGGAACCATGATTGGGCATTTTGCAGGATGGCTAAAATTTCACTTCGTCAGAATTTGACAAATTTTATATGGTTTCAACACTTCTCGACGCCACGAACGCAATGACGTTGTCTGTGTCTCCATCAAAGTTCTGCATTTTTCAGTCATTTTTCAGTATGCAGGTGGAACCATGACTGCTATAAAAATAGGGAGTGGAACCATGAGCCTTGAAATTTTCTCGAGGTAATTTTTCTCCATGTCGGAATATAGTCAAGTTTATAGTTATTTTTCACGGTTTTCCACAGGGATCGCAATGGAAAAGTCAGATTTGCCTTTTGATTTACAGATTTTCAATCCACCCATGGAGCAGAATCTTTGAGGAATCTAAAAGATTCCTTAAGCCCCATATTCTCAACTTCTCAAAATTCAGATTTTGGACAGTCGATTTTGCACTATTCGACGCCAAAAATCTAATGGTGAGTTCAGATTTCTCATTTTCTCATTCTATTCTTCAGCCACTTTTCTAAGTGGAATGCAGGTGTCAACATCCATGTGCGAGCAGTCGTGTGATTGATGCCGTGAGATCGATGGTCCGAACATCTTCAACAGTTTGACATCCACTTCTTCAGATGGCCTTGGTTGTGAGGTATATGCAGTGTTCATGTACTCTTCTTTATGCATTGTGCTGCATAGGTCCTTGATTGATGTTTGATGTGGGATCATGTTTCTTACTCATTTTTATGGTTCCTACTTGATGTGACGCGGAATCGCTTATGTGATGTACTTGTTGTCATGACTCATCATGTTGTGTTTTGAGATCCCTTTGTTGTTTGTTTATGGGATACTCATGTTGTCATCATGCATTTTTGTTTTGAGATCCCTCTTATGCCATGTTGGCGAGATGCTCATCGTGCATGAGTTTATGTCATACTGATAGGAGTCTTTTGACTAAGAGTTCCTGTAGAGGAACATCTCTTAGAGTCACTCCTGCGTGATGGAATTTTCCTTGTATGATAGAGACATCACCTCTTATTTACATCATCATTACTGACAACACTTAATGCAGCGGCCTACACCATCTTGACACCGGGGCCCGAAGACGTAGTCCCTCCTGGACAAACTCTGTTATCAACGTCTTACATTTTCATGTGCTGACGATTGTCATGTTCCTCTTCTTTACAGCATGTAGATGTATTCACTCATGTTCTTTTAAAAATGCAATTTAACACATCATGAAAGTAAAAGGTCTTGGAAGGGTCCTTCGTCACACATGGACCCGGATCACTTTAGCATGCTGACATATCCTACACTTCTCAACAAATCTCTTAACATCAATCTGCATCTTTGGCCAATAGTAAAAAGCATTTACCTGAGCAAAGGTTTTGTCTTGTCCAAAGTGACTAGATAATCCTCCATTGTGTTTCTCCTTTATTATGTTTTCCCTCATAGAACATTTGGGAATGCACAACTTGTTGCCTTTAAACATTTAACCTCCTTGGATAAGATAATCTAACCACTGACTTCTGTTATGAACTATTGGCTTTTGTACTACTGTATAAATATCTTTGAAATTTGCATCATCGTTATACATTTCAACCAATTCTTCAAATACTACAACACCAACTTTTAATTCTTACACAATGAAATTTACCCTGCTTAAAGCATCAACAACTTTTTTCAACTTACCACTTGTGTGTTTTATCACAAAAGTAAAGCTCTACAAAAACTCTACCCACTTGGCATGTTTCTGGTTCAATTTTGGCTGGTTGTTTATGAACTATAATGCATGATTGTCATAATACAATATAAACTCCTTTGGTAGCAAATAAAGTCTCCATTTTTTAAGGCTTGTACAATAGCATAAAATTCTTTATCATAAGAAGAATACTTCTTCTTAGCTTCATTTAATTTCTCACTAAAGTATGCTATTGGTCTCTGTTCCTGACTCAAAATTGCTCCAATTGCAACTCCACTAGCATCTGTTTCAACTTGAAATATTTTTTCAAAATTAGGTAAAGCTAAAACTGGTTTCTCTATGATTTTCCTCTTTAGTAACTTAAAATTCTTGTTTGTTGCTTCTGTCCACTTGAATGGCTGATTAGTCTCCTTGATTGTTTCAAGAATTGGTGCACAAATTTGACTAAAACCTCTAATAAATTTCCTATAAAAACTTGCAAGACCATGAAAACTTCTTACCTCAAATATATTCCTTGGAATAGGCCAGTTCCAAATTGCTTGGACTTTCTCTAGATCCATTTTCAACCCTTCTTTAGAAACTACAAATCCCAAGTAAATTAATTCTTCTTTCATGAAACTACATTTCTTCAGGTTTATCAATAGTTTCTCTTTATGTAGAGTTCTTAAAACCAATTTAAGATGTTCTAGATGTTCTTCTTTACTTCTACTAAAAACTAGAATATCATCAAGATAAACAATAAAAAACTTCCCTGCTTATTCCTTCAAGACTTATTCATCAATCTCATGAATGTGCTAGGTGCATTAGTGAGTCCAAAAGGCATCACTAACCACTCATACAACCCACTATTTGTTTTAAATGCAGTCTTCCATTCATCTCGTTCTCTAATTCTTATTTGATGATATCCACTCTTTAGAGCTATTTTAGTAAAATACTTTGACCCACTCAAAAAATCAATCAAATCATCCATGCATGGTAAAGGAAACCTATACCTGATAGTGATCTTGTTTATGGCTCTGGAATATGTACACATACGCCATTCACCTCCTTTGTTTGGACTGAGTACTGTTGGTAAAATACATGGACTAAGACTCTCCCTGATTAGTCCCTTATCCATCAGTTCTTGCACTTGTTTTCCAACTTCTGCATTCTCTTGAGGAGTTATTCTGTATGATACTTTGTTTGGCAAACTTGCTCCTAGTATTAGATCAATATGATGACTAATACTCCTGATTGGTGGAAATGCATTTGGCAACTCATCCACAATAATATCAGCAAAATCATTCAACAGAGTTTTGATTTCTTCAGGTAAATCATCTAAGTTTGTGGAAGTCAAAATTACTTTAGGTCTCCCTAAGACAGCAAAATGCATTTCTTCACCTTTTCCAACCTCTTGCAACAGCTCCTTTCCACTCATCAGCATAACATTGTTTTGAGTTTCTCCTTTGTTAGCTTCATCCTTCAATGGCAACAATGTATGTTTATTTCCATCCTTCTCCAAAATATAAGTATTTTTCCTCCCATCATGAATAGATTTCCGATCAAACTGCCAAGGTCTTCGCAGCAACAGATGGCATACATCCATTGGCATTACATCACACAATATTACGTCTTTATAAGTACCAATCTGCATTTCTACCTTTGATCCAGGTCCAGGTGTGGAAGGACCCTTCCAAAACCTTTTACTTTCATGATGTGTTAAATTTCATTTTTAAAAGAACATAAATGAATACGTCTGCATGTTGTAAAGAATAGGAACATGACATTCATCAACACATGAAAACATAAGCCGTTGATAACGGAGTTCGTCCAAGAGGACTACGTCTCCGGGCCCCGGTGTCAAGATGGTGTAGGCCGCTGCATTAAGTGTTGTCAATAGTGATGATGTACATAGAGATTATGTCACTATCATACAAGGAAAATTCCCTCACGCAGGAGTGGCTCTAAGAGATGTTCCACTACAAGAACTCTAAATCAAAAGACTCCTATCAGTATGACACAAACTCATGCATGATGAGCATCCCACCAACATGGCATGAAAGGGAGTTCAATGCAAACATGCATGACGAAAACATGAGTATCCCATCAACATACAACAAAGGGATCTCAAAACATAACATGACAAATCAGGACAATAAGTACATCACATAGATGATTCCGCATGACATCAAGCAGGAATCATGAAAACAAGTAATAAACAAGGTCCCTCATCAACATCAAACAGGGATCTGTGCAGCACAATGCATAAAGAAGAAGTACATGAACATAGCATAAGGATCATCTAAAGAAGTGGATGTCAAACTGCTGAAGCTGCTCGGACCATCGATCTCACGACATCAATCACATGGAAATGGTTGCTGAAGAAAAGTGGCTGAAGAATAGAATGAGCAAATGAGAAATCTGAATGCACCACTAGATTTGTGATGTCGAATAGTGCAAAATCGACTATCCAATTTTTGAATTCTGAGAAGTTGAGAATCTGGGGCTCAAGGAATCTTTTAGATTCCTTTAAGGTTCTGCTCCATAGGTGGACTGGAAATCTGCAACTCCAAAGGCAAATCTGACTTTGTCATTACGATCCCTCTAGAAAACCATGAAAAATGACTATAAACTTAACTATATTCCGACATGGAGAAAAATTACCTCCTCAGGAAAATTGCAAGGATCATGGTTCCACTCCCTGTTTTTGCAGCAATCATGGTTCCACCTACATACAGAAAAATGACCGAAAAATGCAAAACTCGGATGGAGACACAGACAACACCATTGCATTTGTGGCATCGAGGAGTGCTGAAACCATATAAAAATTTTCAAAGTATGACAAAGCGAAATTTCACCCCTCCTGCAAAATGTTGCCTCGAACTGCGTGCTAAGATTCTGCCTCCTTTGTCTTGAAATTCGTGTCCGCTCTTGGTTCCTTCATCTGTCCCCATGCACTGAAAAATTTGGGTTCTTTTAAAAGTTTGGAGGGTGGATTAAACAAGAAGGTTAGTTTGGTGTGTTGGTAAAGTCACTGAGTTATAAGGAGGAGGTCGGGTGATCAAACCCCGACCCTTCCATGTTTAACCCTTTATTGTTTTTACAAACCTCCGTAATGCATTAGTTGGGCGCTGTTTTTTTAAGGTTTGTTGCATGAATTGTTGGTACGTACCATGGATGATACATGGTATTAATTGGGTTGCACCATTTATGGTATAAGGTTTGGTTATGAGGCTGCCCGGTGGGCCGGCCCACGTGGCCGGGTGGGTTCAAATCCCACCGGCCTCACCTTAATATGGTGAACGATGGTGGTTGAGGGTGGTGGGGTTGGTGGCCCCCACCCCCTTTAATTATATATATTTTTTTGTTTTAATAATAACAAATGCACATTTTTTGAAATTCGAATTTTAGTCATAGGAGTGCATTTAACGACCCCACAATTTCACTTGAAATCTGGCCCAGGTTGGCCGAAATCTGGTGGCCAGAAAAAGTCCAAATTGTGGCCTCCTTAAGCTTGCCCAGTGATCAAAAAGCCAATCCAACTTTAACTGCTTCTAACTTTCGCATACGGACTCGGATTGACGAACCGTTCACATCACCATGATCAGGACGACGAGATCTATGCTCTAGTCCTAGTTCAAGCATAATCCAAACACTTTGATTTTTGAGCTTCCCTAAGTCCTCCTTATCTTGTGTGTCTCTGGAGCCACCTGGATCAATCCTCCCCACTGAGGAGCTTTTGGTCCTCCAAAAGCATGAAAAATAATCTACAACTTCTCTGTACCATGTCTGCATCACAAGCGTCCTGAAAAGGTCTCACTTCCATCTCCTTCACCTTTGTTCTTCAGAGCCTTAAGTGATGAGCCGACACCTGCAACCTATGCAACCTGTAGAACATTATTTGTAAATTATATGCTTGATTGACATGACCAACTAATGACCCAAACATCCCACACTTGCCATGAGTTTATAACACATACTCGATGGTCAAGTTTACAACAAGATGGACGCAATACCCCAACTATGACAACAAGGCCAACCTATCATTGTTGCTTCAACAAGTGATGAAAACACATCATCACTGAAACACATGATTTACAAAGATAAGGCCACACACTATTGTTTTGACAAGTGATGGAAACATAACATCACTTTCATAGTTTAACATGTGACACCAAATAAGACTAGACATCATTGTTGTTGAACAAGTGATGGAAAACACATCATCACTTTTACATTTTAAAATGCAACAAATGATTTACAAAAGTATGGCCATGAAATGCTAACATGTATAGAAGCCATTTTTCACTTATCAGGGTGAATAGGTCGCCTCCTTGTGGCGGTTTCGCTTGTTGAACAAATGTTTCATCTAGTTCATGCATCGACACTTTGTCTTTAAGGCACTACTCTGGATGGAGCCTCCAACAAGTGGCTCTTTGATGACCACTTCTATCGCAATGACTACAATAGGTTTTCTTCCTCCAGATTTGCTTAACATGTTTCTTTACCTGTGGTTGAGAGGGTCTTTCACGCCTCATATTTTTGTGTGCTGCAATTCTTTTCCAACACTTAGAAAATGTATGGTTATGTAATCCACAAAAGGTGCATGTTTTTCAATGCCATGTCCTTCGTTCATCATTAACGACATGATCATAATCGAAATGAAAATTCGAATGTCGAGAGTGGTTATACCTTTCCTTGTTGTCTCTGGTGTACGTATGGCGATGAGAGCTTGCCTCAGCTCTCTCCCTGCAATGGGCACTGCCATGGGATGATGGGGATGTGTTCCCATCATTCTCTTTCCTCAACGATTTTGACGATGTCTTAGAAGAATCTGACACCTTTGAGCATTCTCCTTCAGTGTATCTCGAGCCTGCAAATTGAGGTCTCTACACAACCTCCAATGGTTGAGTTATGCCTTGGTTATTAACACCAAGTTTTCCTTCCTCCTCGTGCCTCGTCCTTGTAAGGAGCCTCATGTTTGTCCCTGTAATTGGGATCCCCAAATCTCCAACAGAAATCATGCTATGTGATGACGAAACTGAAAGTAAATCAACATCTTTTACCTCCTCTGTCGATTTGGAAATAACTAATGAGGGCTACTCATCATCTGTTGTTGGTGGTTCGATAACTTTCGTGGCGCATTCCCCAACTTCTTTTCTGACATACCCAAGTCCTGTTCAACACGGTAATTCCTCTACTTTGATGAGGTTGACAATGCCTTGGCCATTAGTGCCCAAGCCTTTTCCTTCATACCCCATTCTCTTCAACAGTTTGGAGCCAATTCCTGTTGCATGATTTTCAAAAATAGCGAAATCATCATCAGGAAACATACATGAAGATGGAGAACTACTTTTTACCTCACATGGGTCACGCTGCAGCTTTTCCAAGGCCTCATCCTTTGCTTGCAGCTGTTGTAGAAAACTTTGTTTCTCCTCTTTCTTTTCATGTAGACGCATCTTCAATTCAACGTTCTCCGTTTGAAGATTATGTTTGTTATGCTTCAGTTCTTCCAGAGCCTCTTCTATGGCTTGCAACTGAAGCTGCAATCACTCATTTTCCTCTGTCTCTTTCTGTAGAGTTTCATACATTATGTCTACCCTTTTGGAAATGTTGAGCATAGTCTCGTACATCACTTTTTCATCCTCTGTCGCTGCATGTTCTATTGTTCATGCTGCAATTCACATCAATGCAAAGACCACTCCGATACCACTTGATCCAAGTCCAGGTGTGACAAAGGACCCTTCCAAGACCTTTTACTTTCGTGATGTGTTAAATTTCATTTTTAAAAGAACATAAATGAATACATCTACATGTTGTAAAGAAGAGGAACATGACATTCATCAACACATGAAAACATAAGCCATTGATAACAGAGTTCATCCAGGAGGGACTACGTCTTTGGGCCATGGTGTCAATATGGTGTAGGCCGCTGCATTAAGTGCTATCAATAGTGATGATGTACATAGAGATGATGTCACTATCATATAAGGAAAATGCACTCACGCAGGAGTGGCTCTAAGAGATGTTCCGCTATAGGAACTCTCAGTCAAAAGACTCCTATCAGTATGACACAAACTCATGCATGATGAGCATACCACCAGCATGGCATAAAAGGGAGTTCAATGCAAACATGCATGACGACAACATGAGTATCCCATCAACATAAAACAAAGGGATCTCAAAACATAACATGACAAATCATGACAATAAGTACATCACATAGATGATTCTGCATCACATCAAGCAGGAATCATGAAAACAAGTAATGAACAAGGTCTCTCATCAACATCAAACAAGGATCTATGCAGCACAATGCATAAAGAAGAAGTACATGAACACAGCATATACCTCAAAACCAAGGGCCATCTGAAGAAGCGGCTGTCAATTGCATGGAAATGGTTGCTCGCACATGAATGATGACACTTTCATTCCACTTAGAAAAGTGGCTAAAGAATAGAATGAGCAAATGAGAAATCTGAATGCACCATAAGATTTGTGACGTCAAATAGTGCAAAATCGACTGTCCAATTTTTGAATTTTGAGAAGTTGAGAATCTAGGGCTCAAGGAATCTTTTAGATTCCCCCTAGATTCCTCAAAGATTCTGCTCCATAGGTGGACTAGAAATCTGCAACTCCAAAGGTGAATCTGACTTCGCGATTACAATCCCTGCAGAAAACTATGAAAAACGACTGTAAACTTGACTATATTCTGACACGGAGAAAAATTACCTCCTCAGGAAAATTGCAAGGATCATGGTTCCGCTCCCTGTTTTTGCAGCAATCATGGTTCCCCCTACATACAAAAAAATGACCGAAAAATGAAAAACTCGAATGGAGACACGGACAATGCCATTGTGTTCATGGCATAGAGGAGTGCTGAAACCATATAAAATTTGTCAAAATCTGACAAAGCGAAATTTCACCCCTCCTGCAAAATGCTGCCTCAAACTGTGTGCCAAGATTCTGCCTCCTCTGTCTCAAAATTCATGCCCACTCCTGGTTCCTTCATCTGTCCCCATGCACTGAAAAATTTGGGTTCTTTTAAAAGTTTGGAGGGCAGATTAAACAAGAAGGTTAGTTTGGTGTGTTGGTAAAGTCATCGAGTTATAAGGAGGATGTCGGGTGGTCAAACCCTGACCCCTCCATGTTTAACCCTTTATTGTTTTTACAAACCTCTGTAATGCATTAGTTGGGTGTTGTTTTTAAGGTTTGTTGCATTAATCCTTGGTACGTACCATGGATGGTACATGGTATTAATTGGGTTGCACCGTTTATGGTGTAAGGTTTGGTTATGAGGTCGCCCGGTGGGCCGGCCCACATGGTCGGGTGGGTTCAACTCCCACTAGCCTCACCTTAATATGGTGAATGATGGTGGATTAGGGTGGTGGGGTTGGTGGCCCCCACCCCCTTTAATTATATTTTTTTTTGTTTTAATAATAACAAATGCACATTTTTTGAAATTCGAATTTTAGCCGTAGGAGTGCATTTAACGACCCCACAATTTCACTCGGAATCTGGCCCAGGTTGGCCGGAATCCAGTGGCCAGAAAAAGTCCAAATTGTGGCCTCCTTAAGCCTGCCCAGTAATCAAAAAGTCAACCCAAATTTGACTGCTTCTAACTTTCGCATATAGCCTCGGATTGATGAACCATTCGCACCACCACAATCAAGACGACGAGATCTACCCTCTAGTTCTGATTTGAGCATAATCCAAACACTTTGATTTTTGAGCTTCCCTGAGTCCTCCTTGTCCTGTGTGTGTCTCTGGAGCCACCTGGATCAACCTTGCATTGTTCAGTCACAATAATCTGATGTCCTTTCTGCAACCATGACACTTTGTAAGGAGTAGGGTGTATTGTCTTCACTAATCCTAGCTTGTCCACCATCTCTGTAGAAACAAGGTTATCAATGCTTCCACTGTCAATTATCACTTTACAACATTTACCTTTAGATTTTCATGTAGTTCTAAATAAACTCTTCCTCTGAGCTGGTTCTCCAGTCTCTTTCTCTGCCTTAAGCAATACCCTTTTCAACAACAGGGATTCTCCTACTTCAGGGGATTCTTCCTTTTCTGTAATTTGAGGTGTTTCTTCCCTTGCCTCAACCACATTCACATTCCTCTGACTTGTTGTTCTATTATGAGGATAGTCCCATGATCCATGTCCCCATTCTCCACATGTGTAACATCGAATATCTCTTCCTCGACCTCTTCCTCTAGGTGCAAATCTTCCTCTATTAAAATCTCCCCTCTGTAGTGGTCTAATACTTGAACTTCCTACTCCATTTTGATGTTGCTGAAACCTTGGTCTGGTAGTTCCTCTACCTCTTACTAAAATTTTCCCTCTATTCCTTTGATTTGGTTTCCCTAACATCTTCTCTTCTACCTTCAAACCTGCTTGATAGGCATCTTCAATGGTCTTCAGACTCAGCAAGCTAATCTCATCCTGTATATCATATCTTAAACCATTGATATATCTAGCTACCTTCTCCATGTCATCCTCTACATGTCCTGCTTTAATACTCAACCTATAAAAATCTTCTGTATATTCTTTAACATACCTTCATTTTTGCCTTAAATTCTGTAACTGTTTGAAAAGATTTAACTGATAATATTTTGGCATAAATATATCTTTCATTTTACTCACCATTTTGTCCCATTGCTTGATCTTGGACTTTCCTTTTCTTGTTCTGGATGTTGGTAGTTCATCCCACCAAATAGCTGCATGAACCTTCAATCTGGTAACTGCGAATTTCGCCTTCTTTTTTTCATCAACCTCCTCATAGTCAAAATATTTGTCTAATGAATTGATCCAATCCATCAACTCTTCTGTATTGAGACTCCCTTCATACATAGGAATTTCCACCTTTGGTTTTCCACCTACATTAGCCAACATCTTGATAACTTTGGTAGTTTCATTTTCCTCCTCTTCTTATTCCTCGGAAGATTCTTCTGCAGCACTGGAAACTTCTTCATCAGGTGTTCTCCTCTGAGCAGTCTCCATTGTGTCCATCCTTGTACGCAGACTCCAGATCTCTTCCAGCAAAACTGCATTTGCTTTAGGTCTTCCTCGACCTATGCCAACTCCCCTCCTCAGCGGCATGTTTACTACAGTCAAACTCAATCTCTGTGCTCTGATACCAAAATGATGCAGGAGGTTGATCAAAATAAGGTGGTCGTCTAGAAAATAGACTATTGGTTAATTTATAACCAATCAGATGTGTTCAAGCAGATTCTATACGTGGCTTACTTTATCCTGAGGGTCCCATTTTTTTCTCTAAACATGTCGATCCCACGTTGACTTTCCCTTTTTAAACAGGTGCTTCACTCTACGCTGTTGATCTCCTCTCTCTAGATCTAACGGTCATCACTCACCCCGATCACTAACTAGCACGTTCTTTTTCTACAGTCGATATGTCTGTCCAATCCAACGGTCGTCACGTGATTTCATGTGGATTTAAGCATGGTCTTTATTACTTCGGAGGCATGTGAAAAAACGATTTTTCTCTCTCCTCCAGTTGTGACGTGTCGAGCGCTCAGGATAATCGTGCAGACTCAGAATATTGCCACTTACCACTTGAAAGGCACACGATATGCCGCTTCCCTCTTTTCCATTACAACCCGTGTGCATTAAATCAAACTTTAATAAAGTGCTTAATAAATGTTTTAGCGCTTAATTCAAAGATTAGACTGTGATTAATGATAAACACATAAACGCTGAGATTTACAATTAAAGCGTGAAAACAGAGGAAATACCCGGTTAAGTTTCAGAATGTAGATACACAGATGTAAACGAGATTTTGCACCAATATTAACACACAGTTGCACACTGAATCAATTTATTCAATATAATAGAAGTTACACAGTATTGGCCCTCTCAGCTCAATTACAGCAATTTATTTGACCTCTGTCTCAATCTCAAAACCCTATCTATCACTCAGACTCTCGCTTCTCACTTAATTCTCAATCATCCCAGCCAATCTCTCTCCATTACATTTTCTTCTCTTTTATGAGTCAAATCCTATTCTAACTGCACTAAAAACTCGATCGCTATTTTAATCAATCTAACAATCAAATCTCTATTCTTAAGCTCTGTTACACACCTATGTTAACAACTTATCCTTTAGTCTAAAATACTACAATTTTCTAATTATTAAAATAATGAAGTAAAGATCCATTTTAACTCGGCAGTTGATTGTCCCGCTGAGGGATTTTTGGAGCTCTGCAACCCTAATGGTCATGTGGCCATGAGGTAGGTGGCACAGAAAACCACGAATACAGTCAGAAAGGGGCACTAAAACCAAGAGATTTCAGCAATGATAGAGGAAGAGAGGAGGGGAGAGATCCCCTCCTATAGAGATGTATCAGCAGGAGAAGGAACGAGCAACAACAAACTGGACGAGGAAATGAAGACACAAGAACCTGTCCTCGAAGCAAGATGGCAGGCAGGAAGTAGAGGCAAATACTTACCGTGTGCAGTGGAAAAACCAAGATTCATTATTCCCATGAATAAACTCGAGCGCTATAGAAGCTATATGAAGGACCACGCATTAATATGCAAGTTTATTGGCATATGGCCATCAGAAAAGGACCTAACCAAATGGATACAACAGAAATGGAAACCCCAAGGCCACATAGAGCTGAAGTTGGGCGCACGAGGATTATTTATGGTAATTTTCTCAAACCTGCAAGATAAAGAAAGAGTGTTTGAAAACGGTCCATATTTTCATAATAATGCAGGTTTATTCATGTGGTACTGGGAGGAGTGTTACAACCCTGAAATTCCTAGCAGCTCTGGTTTGGGTAAGACTGTTTGGATTACCAATGGACTTTTGGGACCCTGAGATTCTGGAAGGAATAGGAAATACCATAGGAAGCTTTGTTAAAATAGCCGAATCAACAAAGAAGGGAAGATACACTTCTTATGCAAGAATCTATGTCTATATGAACATAGCCGACCCGATTCCAAGGGCAGTTGAGCTAGAATACCATGAGGAGGTGTGGCAGCAAGCACTGGACTACGAGCATATCCCTTTCAGATGCAAAAAGTGTCACGAATATGGGCATCTTTTCAAGGAATGTCCTCTTAATACAGAAGAGGAAGAATGGAGAAGCAAGCAACAGAGGAAATATCAAGAAGATAATGAAGGGTTTCAGGAGATAAAATACAAAAAAAGACCCACAAAGGAAAACCCCAAGGAAGGCAGAAAGGAACAACCAGCCAAAACAAATAAGGCAAATAGATTTTAAATTCTACAGGTAGAAGAAGAGGACAAAGAAATTCAAATAATGGACTATCAGGAAGAGAAAGAACAAGAGGGTAGCCCAAGCCAAGGCACAAAAAATTCAAAGAGGAAATCCCAAAGTGAAACAACGGAAAAGGTAGGAAAGGAAAAGGGGGAGAATCAGGAAAGTGAAGTAATGGAAATCGATACCAGTAGAGGGGAAGATCCAACGTCAGAAGAAGAAATCCTGAGGAAACTTCTAGATGAATGGAGACACTTGGACGAAAGGTTCATCCCAGAAGAGGATAAAAAATTATACAGGGAAACATTTCAAAAATATAAGGAAAAACAAGATCATGTAAAGACAGAAATTACTGAGAAACTAGGCATCCAACCTGAAAATACCCAAGATCAACAAAGTAAAGCGAAAGGACGAAAAAAAAGAGGCAGGGGGAATATTCAGGAATCAATACAGATCATGGGGGAAATGCTAGTAAACACTGGAAGAGTAGTACCGCTTTCAGCGGTTTTCCACCAAACAAACCCAACCACCCAATGATAATTACATCCTGGAATATACGGGGACTTAACAACAAAGGTAAACATAGATACCTAGTAGAAAGGATAAAAAGAGAAAGACCCCAAATTATGTTGTTACAGGAAATAAAATAACAGGGGGAAATGGAGGAGATCTTAACTAAAATCAAACCTACATATGAATGCATGACAATTGATGCAAAAGGCAGTGTGGGGGGAATTTCAATTTTATGGAACCCCTCAGAAGTTATAGTCGACTACTAGATAGAAATGAAAAGGATTCTTTCTGGGAGATTCCGACTTATAGGCCACAAAGACTTGATCTTGATCTTGGCAGTTTATGGACCTCATATACCAGTTGAAAGAGGAAGTTTCCTCCTCCAACTGCAACAGTTAGGAAACCTGCACACACAAAAGTTGTGGCTGATAGTCGGTGACTTTAATATGACAACCTCAAAAGAGGAAAAGAAAGAGGGATTGCAAAGAGAAGAGCCAAACATGGAAATATTCAGGGACATACAGTCAGAACTAAAAATGATAGACATACATACCATTAATGGAAAATTCACTTGGAACAACCGTAGAGGAGGAAGCAAGCAAATAGCTTCCAGGCTTGATAGGTTTCTAGCAACAGAACATTTCATAGGGAAAGACATTTTCTATGAAGCGACAATTCTACCATGTCAAGGGTCAGATCATTGGCCCATAAAACTAGAAATCTCCATGAACCATCAAAATCAGAATAGACCCTTTAGGTTCAAGGCTTTCTGGTTGCGAGATCCAACCTTCATAGAAAATATGGAACAATGGTGGAAGAACAATGAGATTGAAATAAAAGGAAGAAACAAAATGCATACCCTACAGCTAAGATTAAAGGATCTCAAAGGCAAAATAAAGAAGTGGAATAGAGAGGAATTTGAACATATTCAAAAAGTCTAAGAAAAGCTTCAAATAGAAATTAAAATAATACAACAGAAAATCATAGAAGACGGGAGAACAGAGGAACTAGCAAAGGAAGTAGGAGTGGTACTAAATAGGCTGGAGGAAAGAAGAAAACAAGAGGAAATCTTACGGAGACAAAAGTCAAGAATACAATGGCTGAAAGAGGGGGAGAGAAACATGAAATTCTTCCACAACGCCATGCAACAGCACAGACAACAAAATAGAACATTCTCTCTAAAAGATAACAAAGGCAAAAGGGTAACTCAGAAAGAGGAGATGGAGAGTCTGCTGGTATAGCACTTCAAAGGATTCCTGACTGAGATGCAAAGCAATAGAGAGGAAGATATAGCAAAAATAAGTCAATATATACCTAGAAGGGTGAATTGAGAACAGAACATGGCACTCCTAAGGGTGATAACTGAGAAAGAAGTAGAAGAGACAATGAAGACAATGGAAAAGAACAAAGCCCCAGGACCGGACGGATACACCTCAGAATTCTTCCAAGCCACCTGGAGCTTCATGAGTCAAGACATTGTAAATGCAGTGGAAGAATCTAGATGCACGAAAAGAATGCACCCAGCTTGGAATGCAACCTTCCTCGCCCAAATTCTGAAGACGGAAAAGGCTGAAGAACCTCATGGTTTTAGACTGATATCATTATGTAATGTAATTTACAAAATCCTAGCCACTATAATGGTGAATAGACTAAAATCTATCCTCCCAGAACTGATTTCAGAGGAACATACAGGGTTCGTGAAAGGGAGACAAATAGTGGACAAAATCATAGTTTCTCAAGAAGCAATCCATTCAATGAAGAACTCAAAACACAAGGGAATGATGATCAAACTCGACCTAGACAAAGCATATGACAGGCTAAGCTAGGAATATTTCCAGAAAATCCTAAAAGCTTATGGTTTCGACGACAGATGGATAGAATGGGTAATGTCTATGATAACCATGCCAGTTATGTCCATAATGCTAAAAGGGACACCTACAGAAGCCTTTAACCTGTCTAGAGGACTCAGACAGGGGGATCCTCTCTCCCCTTTCCTGTTCATAACAGCTGTTGGTGGTCTAGGAAGACTAATAAAAGCAAGAGCGAATAGCGGGCAGCTAAAAGGACTCAGACTGTGGGGAGAAGAACTACCCCTAACACATCAACAATTTGTAGATGACGTCATGATGTATGGACAAGCCAATGTCAAAGAAGAAAAGCAATTAATGGAAATCCTTGGGGATTTTACAAAAGCAACAAGTACAGAGATAAATAAAGACAAAATGGAAATCTACTTCTTCAACACTCCAATGACTTCCCAATCATTCCTAGCTAGAACCATGGGTTTTTGAACAGGGAAGTTCCCCACTAAATATCTAGGCATCCAGCTAAGTGATAAGAAAAACAGAATTGCTAATTGGGGAGGTTTGATGGGAAAGATACAAAGACGAATGGATAACTGGACTTTTAGGGCTCTAAATACCTCGAGCCGCATCATTATCCTCAAATCGGTCCTCCAATCAATTCCAATTTATCAAATGACCAGCCAAGCTATACCAAAAACAATATGCCAAAACATGGTGGAAATCTTCAAAAAATTCCTATGGCAAGGGAAAAACATAGCTAAAAAGTGGGCAATGCTATCATGGAAATGGCTGAGTAAAACATTAACAGAAGGAGGATTAGGGCTGTGAGATCCATGTATCCTAAACCAGGTAATGGGGGGAAAATTGTGGTGGAGATGGATACAAGGAGGAGAAGATTTGTGGAAAAAGTTGTGGGAGAAGAAATATGAGATGGCCAGATCTCCTGAAGGAAAATTGAGAAGCCAATCAGAAAAGAAAGGTTCTGCAATTTGAAACCTGACAAGATCAAATAGGGACCTGATAAGAGAACATAGTTTCTGGGAAATAAGGGAGGGCGACAAGGCAAACTTCTAGGGTGAGGCATGGAAAGAAAGAGGAAAACTTCGTCAGCAACCTCAACTCCAAGAAATTTACCAGTTTACCACCCAAATGGAGGAAGACGCAGTCCGGAACTACTGGCTCCCTGAAAGGGAAGGATACTGGAGAAAATGGAAAACACAAGAAGATTGGCAAGAAGCACCAGAAACAGAACAATGGGCAAACTACAAAAAGGAGATGGAGATAAGGAAAATAGAAGTTAAAGAAGGGACGAACATCATAAGATGGGGAAAAAGAATTAAAGGGATGTTTACGATAGCAACAAAAGGATACTATATAAAGGCTGGTAGCACTAGCAATCTTGAAACCAAAAAATGGGACAGAATTTGGAAAATGAAAACTTGGCCAAAGATAGTGTTATTTACCTGGATAATGTTCCATGGGCGAGCTTTAACCTGGGATCAGCTGAGAAGGAAGGGGACGCAAGGTCCATCGCGTTGTGTTCTCTACCAAGAACAAGAAGAAACGATGGAACACCTGACTAACTCCTGTCGAGTCAGCAACATCCTGTGGCGACACCACCAACAGCTTTTCGAGATTAGCGACAGAGATACAAGCAGTATAAAATTAACAGTAGAAAATTGGAGAAGTAAACTGTACCAAAATGCAGTCATGAATAGAGCCTGGAATCTCTCCATAGGGTTCACCCTGTGGAACATATGGAAAGAAAGGAATCGGTTGATTTTTAAGGATGAAGGAAAAGCAACGAAGGATATATGGAACCAAACAGTCCAAAACATAAGAGAAACCATAATCCTAGAGAAGTGGAACGACGAAGACTGGAAAGCAGACCAAATAGAGACACTAATTATGAACCGTTTGCAACTAAAAATAAGCATCACAAACATGATGGTTGCAAGGAAATATAAGGCCAAAGATGCGGGAGAAAATGAGCACTACAGGAATCCGCAGCAAGGATTCACAAAACTAAATTTTGATGGAGCGGAAAAACGAAACCCAGGGGAGGCAGGCATAGGAGGAATATTTAGGGATGACAGAGGAAGAACGCTAAGGGTATATGCGATGGACTGTGGAAATGCATCAAACAATGAGGCAGAATTCCATGCGCTTAATAGGGGGATAGAAATAGACATCCGAGAGGGGTATCAAAAACTCCAGGTAGAAGGAGATTCGAAGCTCATGATAGACATACTCAAATAATTACAGCATGGAGCATCAGCAGAGAAGCTGAGTCGCAGCTGGCAGACCACATGGATAATTAAAGAGATAAGCCAACTGTTGAGAAGGATAGCTTACATACTACCTTCCCATGTGAGATGAAAAGGGAATGCACCTGCCGATTGCCTAGCGAATTGGGGATGCAGGAAGGGAGACCAGCAACTGGACGCAAGCGGGGCAGAGCTAAACCAAAAGGAGGAAATGGCGCAGCTGATACAACTTGTAGAACAAGATAGGAATATGAGCGATCATCTAAAGAATTCAAAGGGAAAAGACCGGAGCGGAGAGGGAAAAGGATAGACGCAGGAAAGGACAGGGGAGGAATAGGACAAGGGAAGACAGGTGATCGGCAGGATGATGGAGCAGGGCAGAGGAAGGACAAACCCCGAGAGTACGAGGGATGAGCCGGAAAGGAATGTTAAAGGAGAGGGCAGGATAGAGAAATCAAAGATGGGCAGCAGAATAAAGACAAGTGGCAGAGTAGAGTCAGAAATCCTATGGCAAGAGCAACCGAGAGAGGAAAGAAGTTAATGTAGGACAACAGTGGATAGGACATTAGGCCAGCATCCCAAGGCAGGAGGGAAGGGATGTGTGCTGAGGAAAAAACGGAATAGTTGGCGCTAAAGACAAGAGCCGGGAATGAGAAAGAAACAAATATTAAGGACAAGAGGAAAGAGGCATTATGCATGCAGACGAGAACAAGAAAAGGTGACGAGAAAGGAAGAGGAGGCAGCGAGAAGATGCAGAAGGCGGAAGAAAGGTGAAGTCTGGTAAGTAGGTATGTAATACCTCTGGCCCTAATTCCTGAAAGCTTAAAATGTTTGAGAAGTAGGTTAGAATATTGGTATTGTAAGCAAACCTGGTATCATTATATCAATTGATATAGCAATATCAATGGAATGAAAGAAAACATATCCGAAGAGATCTTGTCTGCTCTAGTCAGAGAGAAGGAGAGGAGAGATGGAGAACTCACTGAGAATGAGGGCATACCTGAACAAAATTTCAACAATTCCCACCTTAGAATATGGGTCCTGGCAAGACTCATTGGAGGGAAAGGCAGAATGCCTACAGCCGCGAGAGAAGAAAGCGGGGAAAGGAAAACCCAGAGCTCCTGGGAGATGGCATTCCATCCTAGGGGGAGGGGAGGGAGAGAAGCCAGCAGAAATCCTGCTGAAAAGCCTAAGAAAACTGGGTTAAGGGGAGGCTTTTCTGCCTAAATCTAACCAAGGGTGAGGCCCCAAGAGAGAAAAGGAAAAAAAAATGCAGGAGTAGAATCCCTGCGTGGGCTTGGAAAAGAAACGTAACCATCGATACTCCATGACCCAGAGAATTAAAAAATTCGAAGCCCAATTTAGTTTGGTAGGAAACCAAACGCTGGGAAATGCAAGAAGGAGGGTGGGGGAGAAAACCAGGGAAAATGATATAAACCAATATAATATGGCTGATATATGCTTTGGTTCTGTGATAGGTCTAGCAACAGAACAGGGAAGGCACGAGGAACATGTCAAGGAGCACAAGTTTAAAGGCTTCAACCGCCAAGCTGAAAGCAGAATGGCTCCTAGAAGAAGCAAGAGGACAGCTAAGAAGGATGAAGGAACAAGCAGCCAGGGAAAGAAAAGAGGCAGGAAGCAAGATGGAGACCACATGAAGATGATTATTGATTCCTACATGGAAGGAAACCCGAAGGAAGTCAGGGACCAGATTAATAGCTGGGAGTGAGATCTAAGAGACAATCTTAGATACAGAGACATACCCATGGAGGAATGGGAAAGAATGGTGCAAGACCCTAGGACTACGAATGGAAGACAATCCTTGTTCAAAAAGACCCTGCACCAGTACTGGATCATGAAAAACGTAGTGGCACGGGCCATGACCCTCCATCGGGAGCACATGGAAGGAGAAGTATTTGACAAGTAGGAAGATAGAAAGGAGAAGGACCTAGTCTGAGCTGAACTTCTAAGGGAAATAACGACCATACAGATACATAATTACCGGAACAATCTTATCTTGGGAAGGATTGAACAGACACTGAAAGAGATAAAGTGGAAAATGGAACAGAGATGTGAGATGCCAGGATCCAGCACAAAAGCACTAGTCCCAGTAATATCCTCAGATGAGGAATGATCAAGTGAACCGGAATGTTTTTATTTTTGAATTTTGAACTTGATGAAGAAAACAAGCATGTTTATTTTGATCTTTAGAGATAACAGTAGAGACAGTCAATATAGAAACGGTGGATGGATTGTTATGAACTTATTCAAATTTTGGACTGGATTTAAAGCTGACTGGTGGTCACCTGGTTTCCTTCGAGAAGGTGACTACTCGGAGCAAATGGATGTAAAAAACTTTTGAAAATAGATAATATATAGAGACCTGCCAAGTTTACAAAAAAAAATAATAATGAAGTAAAGATCATTTTCGAGAGATCCAACCTTCTCTACCAAAACTAACTTTCGACCACTCGGGTCAATGAAATTTAACTCATTTAGCCACAACATGTGAACAAACAATCACATTGTTGGCTAAGTCTAGATGCTCCTATATCACTATTCTTGAACATAATTTTGTTTAACTTCTTGTAATCAATACATATTTTCCAAGTCCCATCCTTTTTTGGAGAAATGATGATAAGTGACCCACTTGATGAGGTACTTGGTTGAATGAAACCTTGTTTTAGTAATTGTTGCAACTACTTCTTTACCTCGCTTCTATAGTGGTATTCCTATACAACCTAATCTTTGTGATGCAAACAAATTACTACTGGGCTATTAATGCTACTAGCAAACGTCACCTCCCTAAAATATCCTTCTCAAATTGTTCCTACAATTGTGGTTATAGGAAATTCCAATTCTTTCAACTATGAACATCATGTGATCCTACATTTGACTTCATGAATCCACCTAAACCTAGTTATAACCTGAATATACAAATGTGTTTACTCTCGTATTGAAGTGACATAATTCATTATTTAACTTCTTTATGTGTTAGGCACATTCACATGCTTAAATTCATGATGGTTAGATGCATCATCAAATTTCAGATATTAAATTAGTGCTTAAATTTTTTGCATACACAACTAACCTTCGAGCTGGGTAAATCCATTATGTGTTTCAACTTTCAATACAATTAATTGGGTTCCAAATTTCACAAGAGAAAAAAAAAATATTATTTCAAAATGAATGCTCTGGCTCAGAGAGTCATCACATACATCTCAGGTGGGGTTATAAAGAAATTTGAATCCCAAAAGGATCAAATTTGTTGAATTCGCACCAGAATTAAAATCCCAAAGTATTTAATCTCTTGACATTACAATTGTAATTTAACTTTGCATGAAATAGACAATGTAATAAAGATTTGCCTCCAGTGCAACTTCAATGGGTATTTTCCCTCCTGCATTTAAGTTTGGACGCAAGGTGATTTCCTCTTGTATCTCCTCCAGTTTAACACTAATTACTCATTTAAATTTACCTTTTGGTCTTTATTTCTTTGCTCTACATGATCTAGATGCTTCCATAACATCTCAAATTTGGTTTTCAATGGTTCACAATTTCTCCCCATTCACAACTTGGTCCAAGCTGGAAATTTTCCAGTAGATTAAATTCAAAAAAGGTTACATCCTGACCTTTCTAAACACATTAATTCATAATCTAAAAAATGAAATTACCTAACCTCATGAGTTGACCATCTCTTCAACGCATTTTATTGCAATGAATTTAACTCAGGACTTGACCACAATTTCCAAAAGGAATGAACTTGTCAATATTTCTCAGTGCATAACAATTATCTCACAAACCACAATCAAACCCATTCAACAATATTTGATTTAGTATTTAAACACATAGAGATGATTAATTCAAGCACGATATGTAGATTTTCCTGTAGATTCACAAGCTCATGTAATCTACTAAAACAAGAGACAAGAATCTACTTCTACTTTCAACCAGCGGAAGCTAATAGATTGATGAAAACAATATGAACAAGAAGAAGACAATGCAATGTCACATAACACAATACGTTTTTCTAGGGAAATTCACTGCTCAAAACCACGCATATATGTACTGCATTAATCATAAATATGAGTGAAGATATAAAGCTTGTTCTCACTAGAACAATTCTACAAAAGTATGCTCAGCGCTCTGCCGTACAAGCTCGCTCTTAGCCAACACTTAGCCAAATTACACTGCCTACCAAGCCCCTATTTCCTTGCGCAATTCCTAGGTTAAATAACCCATATTAATGGGAATCCATTGCTTCCAAAATTGTGCAATCCAATCTAGGTCCTCTTCCTAATTGCATGCATGATCTATACAACTCAGTAAATCATACAACTGATAGTACATTGTCCTTACACTCTAGTCTCAACTGGGTCTTTCTCAGAACTGACATGCATGAGTTTCCGATGAGAGAATATTCAGTTAACTGGAGTAGGACCTGTGGATGCACTAGTGGACTAACTCACTGCTAATCCTCTACCAGTTCAATAAATAGTTAGAACTAGTTTAATTGTCTATAACTCAGTAAACCAAGTTATCTAATTACAACTCAATCTAAACTCATACCTGACCCCTAAAATTTAGGGAGAACACTTAGATGACTTCCAAAAGACTTCCAACTCGAAATTCCTAGGCTAATTTAGCCAATTAAACTTAATTAACTATTTACACATTGCTATGAGAATAGAATTCTATTTTAATTCTCAGTTTAAATTCAAGGACAAATTTAAATTGGAATTTCTTATTGCCATTTCTCAACACTCCCTCTCAACAAGAAAGGGATTATCTGCTACCCCGATCCTGTCTCTGTGAAACTCGAATTCACATCTTGACAATCCCTTTGTCAAAATGTCAACATATTGATCCTTTGTGGGAATATACTCTAACAACGTGACATGCCTCAATACAGAATCCCGTAGATGATGACATCAGATATCAATGTGCTTGGACCTATCATGAAAAAATGGATTTTCAAAGATTTTGATACAACTCTGATTATCACCGTAAATCACTGTCGGATCCATCTGCTGACCAAACAGACCAACCAGGATCTTCCTCATCTAGATGGCCTCACATGTTGCCTGACTTGCATCCATGTACTCTGCCTCTATCAAACTGAGTGCAACCAATATTTGTTTCCTGTTGTACCAGGAAATTGTCGCTGACCCAATACTGAAAATCCCTCTTGATGTGCTTTTCTTGTTGGATGGACTCCTCGCCCAATCTGCATCCGTGAAGCCTTGAATCTTCACTCCCTCTTTATGTACCATAATACGTACTGAGTAGTTCCCCTGAGGTATCTCAATACATGTTTTGTCACCTTCCAATACAGCTTGGTAGGCCTAACCATCGCTTGACTAATTTGGTTAACTCCATAGCATAAATTTGGTCGTGTGTTCGCCAAGTACAAGAGTGAACCCACAAGCTCCCTATAAACAGTAGTTTCCACTACCCCTCCCAAAGTAACATCCTCATTCCTCCAATTAACAGTGAAAGGAGTCTCCATAGGCTTTCACCTCTCCATGAAAAACCTCCTGAGTATCTCATTGGCATACTTGCCTTGAGACACAAACATCTCCCCGTCACCCTTCCATACTTCCTTGCCTAGAAAGAAATGCATGAGCCCCAAGTCCTTCATCTCAAACTCTCTTGCAAGGTCCTTCCTCCTCTATCTAAAAAATATTTTATCAGTTGATCATCACCTGTCAGTATGAGATCATCAACATAAAGTACAATGATCAACAGTTTACCTTCCACAACTATGTGGTACAGGTTCGCATCTACTTCGCTCTTCGTGAAGCCCAACTCGGTGAAGTAGCTATCTATCTTGGTGTACCAAGAACAAGGTGCTTTCTTCAGCCCATACAATGCTCTCTTGAGGTAGCAGACATGTGACTCATTGTCGAAGGTTTCAAAACCTTTAGGCTACTCTATGTACACCTCTTCCCAAATCGTGATATTAAGGAAGGTTGTCTTCACATCCATCTGATGTATCTTCCAGCCCATCTGCGCTGATACTCCAATATAGATCTAATCGATGAGTACCTTGCAACATGAGCAAAGGTCTCATCATAGTCAATCCCCTCTACCTGTGAAAAGTCACGTGCCAAAAATCTAGCCTTATGCTTCTCCACACTACCATCTGTAGCTTGCTTTACCTTGTAAATCCAATGGGAGCTCACCATGGACTTATCCTCCGGTCTCAGGACCACATCTGAAACACTGTTACGAACTATGGAGTCATACTCCACCATGGCATAAACCCAAATCGGCTACTGCATTACTTCCTCAAAGGAAGATGCCTCTGCCACAACACATCTGCTTATAAGAGGCATGTATCAAATTTACATGTCAGGTGACCTCCTCTATCTGTGTTGTGATGTGGATTTTCCCACATTCTCTCTAGCATCCAAAAATAATCTATCTACCCCTATGGTGCACTTTCGCCCATCTCTATAAGACTCTGCCTAAGTGGATGTCTCCACTCCCGGATCCTCTGCATGTGGCTACTCCACATCAATCTAAGGCTCCTCCTCCTTAGGATCTAAAATCTCCTCAACCGCATGTAGGTGAATCTCCCTCTCAATGGAACATCGCATGGCCTTCTCCTCATCAAATCTGATATCTCTACGGACCACTGTCATCCTGCTAGTCGGAAAGTACACCCAATAGTTGTTGGGTGTATCAGTGTACCCCACAAATATCCCCAACTCTATTTTTGACTCAAGCTTCTTTCGTACATCTTTGGTCAAATGTAAATATACCGATGACCCAAAAATCCTAAAGTGACCAACATCTGGTCTCTTACCGAAATAATCCTCCTTTGGTGTCTTCATCCGAAGAATCTGATGTGGGCTACATTTCTAAACATAAATCGTTGTGTTGCATGCCTCAGCCCATAAGTGTACTGGGAGACCCTGATCATGCGACATCGCCCTCACTACCCCTACTATGATTATTTTCTTCCTCTTGGCCACCCCATTCTGCTGAGGGTTATGGGGTGCCATCAACTCTCGTTTAATCCCTTCCACTGCACAAAAGTTCTTAAACTCGTTTGAGACATACTCACCATTGTTATCACTCCACAGAGATTTAACCTTCTTACCCGACCCTTTCTCCATCAATGCTTTAAACTCACAAAATTTTTTAAGGTTTGATCCTTTTTCTACATGAAAAATATCCATCATTTTCAAGAAAATTCATCAACAAATATAACATAATACCTATGTTTGGCCGTGGATGTTGCCGATAATGGTCCACACACAGCTGCATGGACTCGCTTTATAATAGCCTCTGCTCAACTGTCTCTGTCGTGAAAGCAATACTTGGTTTTTTTACCCAAATTACACCCCTTGCATGTATCAACTACCTATAGTGTACCTTTTGGAAAACCGATGGAGATCTGTTGCATGATCTTCAAAGCCCCATGATGTAAGTGGCCCAATCGCTTGTGCCACAACTCATCAACTTCTCGACTCTACACCATCTCTTCTTTCATGCTCAAAGAAGCACAATCCTCTACCTCCAACTTATGGAGATTCTAAACTCGAATCCCTATCTTCTTTACTTGACCCATGGCTATGTGTTGAAGGAACACATTTCCTTTTGAGAAGATCACATCATAGCCTCTATTCTCAAGCATGGCAATGGATACCAAGTTCTTCTTCAGCCTAGGCACATACATCACATTCTTCAAGGTGAATGGAGCCCCATGCTCCCTCTTAAAAGTAACCATGCGCAATCCAGTAGCACTATACCTCCAGTCGTCACCCATCTCGACATGCATCTGGAGATCTTTCTCCTAAAGGTCACTGAACAACTCTTTGTCGCCAATCATGTGGAATGAAGTTCCATTGTCTAAGTACCATACACTTCCCATAATTGATGACACCATGCATGCAATGAGGGAAAAGTCCACTTTGAATTGAGAGGCCAAAGCCTCACCCACCGCTCCTCTTGAGGACTTCTTCTTGGACTTCTTGAGTGGACAATTTGTAGAAAAATGGCCCATCTCATGACAATGAAATCTCTTAACTTTCATCATGTATTTCTTCTTACCAGCATGGAAAGAATCTGATTTGGAATGGGAATCTTTCCCTTTTCCCTTCTTCACTTAGTTTCTAAGGCACAATTCTCTTCATCATCACTCTTTAATGAAGATCCATCCTTGGTGTTCCTCCTGATCTCCTCCTCCATCAAATCCAACCACACTCGTTCGCAATCTGGCATCTTCTCCTGACCATTGAAAGAGTCCTGATAACTATGCCAACACTTTGGGAGTCCCAGAAGAGCAAGACTCGCCATATCATCCTCAACAACCGTGATTCCAACACTTCCAAGTTCATCACGACATTGAGTGAACTTGGTCAAGTATTTTGGAACAGTCTTGCCTTTCTCCATTTTGATTTTTCGTAGTTTGTCCTTCATTGCCAATTTCCTTTCGTCATTGCTGTTTTGATACAAGTCCGTCAATGCTTTCCACATATCATATGGATTTTCCTTTCCATGGAGACTTGAGACAATGTGGTCTCGAACTCTCTCAAGGATTATTCGCCTAGCCTTCACCACACACTTCTTCCATTCGGCCAGATTCTGTGCATCCAATGTTTGTGTCTTAGGAATGTCTTGATCAATGAATTCCTTCAAGCCATTATCCTCCAGCACATCCTCCATTTTGTCCCTTTAGACTATATAATTCGAGTTTCCTTCCAAGTCATACTCGAGTCGCAAACTGTAGAACGCCATCTGCCAATCCTGAAGTATGTATTGCAAATTCGAATTTCACCTGTAACCCAAAACTCAAAACTTTGAAATCTCCTCTAGTATATTGTCTTCAACTTCGATGCCATGTAGAGTTTCCTTTAGATTCACAAGCTCATGTAATCTAATAAAACAAGAGACAATAATCTACTTCTACTTTCAACCAGCGGAAGCCAATAGATCGATGAAAACATTATGAACAAGAAGAAGACAAATCAATGGCACATAACACAATAAGTTTCTCTGGCGAAATCCATTTCTCAAAACGCCGCCTATATGTATTGCATTAATTAGAAATATGAGTGAAGATACAAAGCTTGTTCTCACTAGAATAATTCTACACAAGTATGTTGTCTGCCTCACAAGCCTTCTCTTAGCCAACACTTAACCAATTTCCACTGCCTACCAAGCCCCTATTTCCTTGTGCAATTCCTAGGCTGAATAGCCCATATTAATGGGAATCCAGTGCTTCCAAAACTGTGCAATCCAATCTAGGTCATCTTCTTGATTGCATGCATGATCTATACAACTCAGTAAATCATACAACTGATAGTACATTGTCCCTGCACTCTAGTCTCAACTGGGTCTTTCTCAGAACTGACATGCATGAGTTTCCGATGAGAGAATATTCAGTTAACTGGAGTAGCACCTATGGATGCACCAGTGCACTAATTGACTACTAATCCTCTACTAGTTCAACAAACAATTAGAACTAGTTTAACTGTCTATAACTCAGTAAACTGAGTTATCTAATTACAACTCAATCTAAACTCATACTGGACCCCTAAAATTTAGGGAGAACACTTACATGACTTCCAAAAGACTTCCAACTCGAAATTCCTAAGCTAATTAAGTCAATTAAACTTAATTAACTATTTACAAGTTGCTATGAGAATAGAATTCTATTTTAATTCTCAATTTAAATTCAAGGACAAATTTAAATTGGAATTTCTTGTTTCCATTTCTCAACACGATATAATCAATATGCATAGTTTGAACAATTATGGATTCCATCAATTCCTTTAAAATCACACCAGCAGATTCAAAAGGTAGAATTTCAAATCAAATTAACCGAGTGCAATATCCTCTCTTTTTCCTTTCATGTGCATCATGTTTCTTGCATGCCTCAAACTAATTTAATGAAAACAACGATATATAATACATATGCATTTGAATCAAGAGACATCAACTTCAATCCTTAATGGGACATTTCAAAACCCTTATGCATGAATTTCCACTTCCTATGGCCAATTATCACTGGAAATATTATTCAGTCATCGAAACTTCTCATACCTTATTTCTTGAGTAAATCACTTTCATCCTCAACCACTTCATCAATCATCTTTGAATTGATACATTCATCACATTATAATTACATAGAGTGATTTCATAATAAAAATGGGGCATGTAATTATACTTGATATTCAACAAATTCAAATACATATCATATTGGCCTGATATATAGTATGGGAACCTAGCCCTAACCTTTCTTCCTCACACTTGAACTATGTCTTCTATTCGCTCATTTATGCATCCCTTTACATTTTTCTGTAGACTTACAATGACTAAATACAATCTTGGAAACTAAACTAATTTGTTTTAGATCCTACAATCTTTCCAAACTGATCATAAGAACTTGTTAAGATATATCCCTATAATCTCTCATGCCTAAAAATTTAGATTCTCACTCAATTAATTTTTTCCATTCAAATCTATAACTCATTCTCTAAAAATTCAACTAATAATTTAAATATTTACAAAATTAGGGAACCCACTCCCTTGGTAAATTTCAAGACCCCTAGGTCTATCAACAAGTTGGAAAATTGAGAGCTATTCTCCTGCATCAAACTCCTGAGGTACAAAATTTCATGACCTCCTGGTCATGTTTCATTGATTACTTAATCCACTGGGATCCCAGACTTTGTGTTGCAGTTGTTCATTCATTTCTTTACGTTATTGTCTTTTTGTTGCTTTAGTTCTCTTCATGTTTCTAGGCTTCCAAATATTATGTTTTTGTTGTCCATTTTCCTTGTTGATGCAAATCTTTTCATACAGTTGCATTTTATTGTTTACTTCCCTTTTCTTCTTGTAGTAGTTTTTCCCGTACATCCTCTTCATCAATATTAATAACCTATCAATTTGATCTTCAAATTTTGTCCTTGGATGAAAAGTTCTGTTGTCATTTCTTATTTGTTGTTGCATATGTTCCTCTCGCATAAAAAGTACAAAATTCTCATTCATTCCCACTTCAAATACTTCCCACTAATCAAGTCTTGCAACATCATTCACGTTAGTGTCTTTCAAGATAACAGCTTCTTTTTTTAGTTCCTCAATCACGCCACTTTTTTTTGGCATTCCTAAAAGCTTCTCAGAAACAGTTAGGACTAAGTCTGCAAACTCAATGCAATACTCATCAACCTTTTGATTGATCAACCAATATTTAAGAACTTTACTTCTTCCCCAGATTTCAACAACATTAAATTTGGATGTTGTTTTGTATAATCTAAGTGGTCGTCTTCATGAATCAATCCCTGATCTTCGCTTTCTTTTGTAACAACTTTCAGTAACCGTTCTTCATCTTATTTATCCTCTTCATGGCTATCCTAGCAAACCAACTTTGTCATGGTTTTTGTAACAACAGGCTCTTGTAGTGGTACTCCAACAAGTTCATTTACTAATTCTAGATGGTCTTCACTTTGATTGGCTTAATAAGACATATCTTTACCTTCTTATATGATAGTTGTATATGGTTTTCCATCTTCATCACTTTTATGACTTGCAATTACTTGTGTGCATACAAAAATTGTCATTTTTCAAAACATGAGGTTACCTTGCCTCTTTTTTTTGTCTCTATCACCAAATCTTCATGTTGATCTGAATCTTTTGAAAAACCAATAAGACTCTCCTGAAGTCTTTCATCAGCATCTTCATCCCCATCTTCTCCAAGGACTGATCCCTACTCTAGTTCACATGTGTAAACTTTCATCTCGTTCTCAACTATCTTAAGTTCTTTCCTCAAATTAGCATGAAACATATGCTTCAACTTCACCTACAACACATGTCATTTCACCTTCTTCCACAAAAGTCATCCACCTATTTAGTCTTCCTCACCTTCTTATAACAGTTCCATTAGTACACTCAATTGTACTTTCATCTCAGAGAGTTCTCTATTAAACTCCTCATCACTCATCCTTCTATGGCATACCTTTGAACCTTTTCTATGACCATCAATAGTCATTTTCCTTCTCCCTTTCTGAGGTTCTCCTTACCCACTGTGAGCTACATTCAAGCCTATGTAACAAGTTGTCTCCATTGACCTATTAACTAATACATCACTAAGATTCTCCTTAGCTCATATTTTGGGTATTCCCATGGTTCTCTCCTCTAGAACCTCCTTGAGCACTCATTTCTCTTTTTGGATGTTGCACTAACTTAGCTCGCCTCTTTTGAGAACTTCAATTGTTATATGTTACAACTCTCTAGTTGTCATCAATGCCACATGTCTTCTTCCATGCCACTCATTTAATCAACAATTCCTTCTCAGTTAGTTGAAGATATAAGACCAATTACTTGTTGTTCGATCTCATCAGAACATGCATTGTTCCAATCTTTCCACTCCTACCCAATTGTCTTTTCTCTACAATTTCATATCTTCATGCTTCTTTTGATTTTCTTCTAAAGAAAAATGTGTTCTACTTTCCTCCCAAAGTAGAAAACTTTCTCTATAGTATTAAAGAACATTTGTGTCATTTCTTTTCTTCTAAAGCTCAATCTCGCAATCATTAATTCTCTATTTTAATTTAAATTGAAATGTACAACAATTTTACTTGTCAGAGTTCACTGCTGCAAGAACTAACTAAAAATCACTCAACAAGCAAACCTACTTTTCTTTCCTCTTCCAAAGAGCGTAATCTTGCTCTCATTTCTCCTCTTTAAGAGTATACCCTCTCTTATACCACTTGGTTCAAACAAATTGTTGGTAGGCTATTAATGCTACCAACAATTGTCACCTTCCCAAAATATCCTTCTCCAATTGTTCCTTCAATTGTGGTTACAGGAAATTCCAATTCTTGCAACTATAAACATCATGTGATGGACCCCATTTGACTTCATGAATCCATCTCAACCCAATTATAACTTGAATATTTATAGAAATGTGTTTAATCTCATAATGAAGTGACATAATTCATTATTTAACTCCATTATGTGATGGGGGCGTATTCACATGCTTAAATTCATGATGGTTGGATGCATCATCAAATTTTAGATATTAAATCAATGCTTGAATTTTTGCATACACAACTAGCTAGGAAAATCAATTATGTGTTTCATACTTTCAATACAATTAATGAGGTTTCAAATTTCACAAGAGAACAAAATTATTGTTTCAAAATGAATGCTCTACCTCAGAGAGTCATCCCATAGATATCAATTGGGTTTATAAAGGAATTTGAATCCCAAAGGGATTAAATTTGTTGACTTCACGCCAAAATTTGAATCCCAAAGGATTTAATTTCTTGACATTACAACTACAACTTAACTTTTCATGAAATAGATAGTGTAGTAATGATTAATCTCCAATGCGGCTCCAATGGGTATTTTCCTTTTTGCATTCAGTTTTGTACGCAAGGTGATTTCTTGTTGCATCTCCTCCAGGTTAGCACCAATTGCTTGGTTTGATTTACCTTTTGATATTGGTGTCTTTTCTCCATATGATTTGGATGCTTCCTTAACATCTCAAATCTAGATTTCAATGTTTGTCCCCATTCACAACTCAGTTTAGGCTAGTGACTTTCGACCAGATTGCTTTCATCAAAATTTACACACTAACCCTTTTAAACACATCGATTCAGAATCTAAACAATGAAATTTCCAAACCTCATGAGTTGACCATATCTTCAACACATTTTCCTACAGAAGATTTAACTCAGGATGTTAGGGTCCCACCCTAACCCCCTTATTTATGTAATAAGATCGATTCATAGTTATAGTTAAGTAAAGAGTCAATAAAGCCCATATTAATAATTGTAAGTGGTTAACCCGCATTTAATGATGGGACCACAGTTAGTTGCAAATGGGCCATGGTATTAGATAGATGGTATTAATAAGAACCATGGTATTGCCCCATGGTATTGCATGTATGAATCCTATATAAAGGATAGAGACTCCCTTCAAGGAGCATCGTGTCTTATTTTGTAATCGAGCTCAGCTCTATTGGAGGTTTCCCCCTCGAAGAGGCAAGTGAACATTGCTTTCTGAATAATAAAATACTTGCTGATATTGCTCATTGTTCTATGTTTTGGGTATATTTCTTCGCATATTTGGTATTCTAGTATCTTCTTGCAGTTTAAGAGCATAACACAGGACTTGACCACAATTTCCAAAACAAATGAACCTATCAATATTTCTTAACGTAGAGCAATTGTACCACAAACCACAACCGAATGCATTCAACATTATTTATTCAGTATTTAAACACACAAATGATTAATTCAAGCACGATATAATCAATATGCATAGTTTGACCAATTATGAATTCCATCGATTCATTCAAAATCACACTGTCAAATTCAAAAGGTAGAATTTCAAATAGAAAATCTCCTCTCTCTGTCCCTTCATGTGGATCATGTTTTTTACATACCCCGAATTGATTTAAAGAAAAAGAAATATATAACATAGGTGCACTTGAATCAAGACACATCAACTTCAATCCTTAATGGGGCATTTCAAAACCCTTATGCATGAATTTCCACTTCTTGTGGTCAATTATCACTAGGAAGACCAACCAGTCATTGAATATTATCATACACCATTTTACGAGTAAAACCATTCCATCCTCAACTAGTTCATCATTCATCTTTGAATTGAAACATTCATCACATTATAATTACAAATAATGATTTCATAATAACAATGGGGCATGTAATTATACTTAACATTCATCAAATTCAAATATATATATCATATTGGCCTGATATATAGTATGGGTATGTAACCTTGGTCTTTCTTCCTCACACTTAACCTATGTCTTATATTCTCTCATATATGCCTCCCTCTACATTTTTCCACAAACTTACAATGACTAAACACAATCTTGGAAACCAAACTGATTTGTTTTAGATCCTACAATCTTGCCAAACTAATCCTAAGGTATTATTAAGCTCCGCCCCTACAATCTCTCATGCCTAAAGAGGAAGGTTCTCACTCAAATAATTCTATCCATTCAAATATATGACTCATTCTCTAGAAAATCAACTAATAATTTAAATAATTACAAAATTAGTGAACCCACTCCCTTGGTAAATGTTAAGATCTCTAGGTATATCAACAAATTGGAAACTTGAGAGCTATGTTCTTGCATTAGTTTGGCAACAATGAGTCTGACAATAGTTGGATCTCATGCACTACTTCCCTCTTAGGCAATAGCCCTTTAGGCTCCTAGAACACACCCCTGTATGCCTATATCAACTCTTCCAATTGGTTTTTATGTTCCTTAATGTACCCCTCCAAGGATAACTTTTCTCTTATTGACTCTTCTACAAACTATTTTTCCCTTAAAAATACTAAATCATACTTCTTGCTAGAACTGATCAATTTCTTGGCTTGTTTTGCACTTACCAGCAAAATTGGGACTTGGATTTCTACATGTTGATGGTGAAGTAATTTCCATCCTTGATGAAGCAGTAGTGGTTGGCTCTTTGCATGAAGATGGCATCTTACATGTACATACAGGGACTTCTAAACATCACTCCACAAACATTAAGAGGAACTACATCTAGTTCTACTTCATCAATAAATTCAACACTGATAACAACTCTTATTTTGCACTATTTCATTACCTTTACTTTTGCATCATTAATTACATATCTCAATGCATACAAACTTGGATGATCATGAACTTCCAATCCCAATTTGTTGACTAGCTTTGCTACAATGATATTCTCCTACAATCTCAAGTTAAACAAAGCATCAATCTTTGTCTTCTTGACTTGTATTTTTGTATGGAAGTGTTTGGTCATTTCTTTCTCTTCATGTTGCTGAAAGGCTACTCAGATTCACCCCCTTCAGAATTGATGTATAAAAAATCTTCTCATTCACATCCAAGCTACTTTCCACCTGATTACTCGAATATATAACCAAGATATTTTTCTTCTTAGTATTTTTATTTTTGTTCTTTTGTTTGAGCTCTAGATGAAACTTCTAGCACTTCCCCTCTATATGACTATCAATGTTACAGTGTTTGCATTAGCTTCTAGGATATTTTCACTGGTCTGTTGTGGTTGCTATATTTTTTTCCTTTCCCCCTTCTCACTTCTTCTCCTCCTCCTTGGAACTTCCTTGTGCTCTCTTTGCTTTGATCCACTTGATTTCCCTTTCTTATAGCCTATGTTCTTCAGGTGCTTTGCCTATACACAAGCCTTTTCTACTAATGTGAGATTGAATAGCATAACTTACCTCAACAGATGGCTATGTAGACCCCCCAAACACTTAAGTAGTACATCTGGGTTCTTTAGGGAGATACCTAATATTATGGCCATCCTTTTAAATTATGTCGTGTACTCTTGTACACTCTACCCCTGATTCTTCCTAAAGTAATTCCACCAGATCCATTGGTCCTCTACATACCTAATAGGGTAACTTGTAACTTTATGAGAGTTTTGAAATCCTCCCACTTAGTCATTGGAGGATTTCCCTCCAACCTTAAGTACTTGTCTCACTTTCCCACCAAGTCAGGGCATGGCCCTCTAATTTCATCCAAGAAAATGAAATATTATGTTCTTCATCTATATGATAAACACTAAAATAAACTTCTAGTTATTGCAACTTGTGATTTAACTTTAGATCATCAATCTCACCTTAATACAACTTGATGTTAACCTTCACTTCCATTTTGAATAGGGATTGTGAATGGTTCACGACACTCGAACTAGGTTGATCCTTTTTGGGTTCTTTCTTAAACTGCCTCTTTGGTTCTTCTCAATCTATCAATTTTCCCTATAATCTAACCTCTTCATTAGAATCTCTAGATTCTCTAAATATTTAGATTATTGGTTAGGGCTACCATGAGGAGGGTTCACATTATGGTTTATATATGTGACTTGTGCTTATAATCATGCAAGCCTCTCTTCTACGAGATCATAAGAATTTTTAATAGATTTGTTAGCCATCGTTGGGGTTTTATTACTTTCCTTTGAGCTAATCTGGATCCCCTACAAATGCTCATAATATATTAAAGAAACATACTTTGACACCAATATGATCTGTAAATTACCATGGATATTCCACTAAACAATTTGTCACAACATATATGATAATTTTATGTGGAAAATATCAAATTTATACTATTAGGGTTTTTTTCTAAGACTTCTAGATTTATTAAGTTACCATTTTTATGCATGTAATATAGAAATTGAAAAAAATAAAGAATAGACGAAAATGCAATCACTTAAAACCACAAAACACAAAATATGACCTTGGAAACCCTTTCAGTAGAAAAACCCAACTAGAAGGTAAGGGTGCTCTGCTCTCTTTTTCTTTGAATGGAAATAGGTGCAAGTAAAAAGAGGTGGGACATGTGGCCTATGGGATGCTACAGTGTAAAAATCCTCGATGTTTTATCTCTCCCTATCCATTCTCAGCTACTCTGCTCATCTATAGAATGAAATGCACTCGAATATAATAGAACTCATTTTCCTCTTAGTGGCCACCTAATAGCCTATTAGTGGTTAAGTTTCGATCATTCAACTCTTAGCTAGAGTTACAATATTGACTCTTCAAGAGTCTTCTTCATCATTATGATGTGGCTATCCCATTTTCCATTAATAATGGGGGGGCTGACATGGCATCCTCTCAAAGTATGGTGGTCAAAATAGAAAGGTAGACTTGTGGGTGGCATAATTATTGCATACAAGATATGACCAAGGCAATTCTAGTGCCATTGGAAAGTTATTTGAGTGTAGAATAACACTAGGGGGTGTTGTGTTACGCAACAAAAATTGATATGTAAACTTCCATGGATATTCCACTAGACAGTTCACTACAATATATCTAAGAAAATTTATACTGAAAATATGAAATATATACCATGATGGTTTTTTCCTTAAACTTATAGATTTATTAAATTAATTTTTTTATGCATGTTGTTAGTACTCCGTAAATTTCCCTACACTGAGGAGAGAAATTTCAGAGGTAACCATAAACCACTTCTAGGCCAGAATCTAGCCCTTCTAGCCTGAAGAGGGCTCTCTCACTTAGGTTACTCAACAAATATGATATTAGGCTAAGTAATAAGTTTAACAAGGTTTGTTGATGAGAAAAGGGGCAGATCTATTGGGCATGGAGTCATGTCAAAACAATCTTTTGTCCAATGATATGATGGAAAAAGAGAGGGTTTCTCCACAAGGGCAAGGGAGGAAGCTTTGGTGGTGGAATTTAGGTCAAATTGTTGTAGGGGTGAACGTAGAATAGGTGAAAGACAACACATTATAGAATAAAACCATGGATAAATTCTAAAATGCTGCTTTAAGCTGAAAACATTGATAGCTTGGCAAACTAAAACAGAGCATCATTAAGGATGAATTCTGAATCAAACATTTGGTTTTCCAAGTAAGAAGATAAAAATTAAAGGATGTAAACAAACATATAAATTACAAGATCAAAGTAACACAAACCACCAAAATTCAAACACAAGAATCCCTACAAATCACCTTCTATTTCATTCATTCACTGGCAAAGATTTCAAAAATACAGTGCACAAAAGTCTTTTTCTCTAATCTCAACCAACATAACCACTTACAATGCTTTTGAAATATTTATACATCATGAAGGATTCAATATCCTACCTTAGGTGGTCTAAATCATTGACCAAAACCAACTTTTAACTAGATACATCCAAAAACTAGTGCATATACTAAAAATTAGTAGTAGTTTTCCTTACAACCAATCTAAGCCTAAAACATCACTAACTTGGAATATTGACCAATAAATATTAAACACAGCTACTAAGATAATTTTCCGCCTACCTACATGATATAAACCACTTCTATAAGTCAAAAAATTGAAATTTGAACTGAGAAGTGTTGAATTTCTAGACTCGCAGTGCATTAGGAAATTTCACAGCAAAATGAAGTAGCTTCCATGCTCTGTATGGTTGCAGCCCATGTCTGTAAAAATGAAGAAAATGGGTATGCTTAAAATACTCCTGCGATGGTTCTTAACCTACCAAATAAGATTCAAAATGGCCGCAAACCTCCCTTTGACATGTTCCCCACTTTCGCAGCAACACTGTCTGCTTTCGCAGTGCCTCCAAAAATCAAATTTATAGTGACTTCATTGTTAATAAAAAAGTGTTGGAAACATCAATGTGGATGATGGAAACTTCATTTAACTCCCTCATGACCACAAAAACTTCCAACTTCACCATCCCATTAAAATCAAAATTTATATAAAAAGTGCAGCAAATTCGCAGCAAATCTGCTACAAAACAGGGACTGAATTTCTGGAAAAATAAGGGTAAAAAACTAGCTCATATCTCCTGAATCCTGACATTCGTTACAAAAAAAGTAGGTTTTTTATATGAGAGTGTCCTTGAGAGAAACCTCTCTCAGTTTCCAAAAATTATTCTCCGTATTTTCACAATCTGCACCTAAACATCATAACTAAAACAGGAAATGATAAAACCTTAAACATAGGATCTAAAGATGCATTTAAATTTTCCAATATACAACACCTATAAAGAAACTGAAGGAGGTTTTTGTTCTTTGGCCCATTCTTGAAAAAAAACTCTTTCATTTTTTCGAAATTCGTTTCAATTTGGTCAGAAAATGCTTTTTAAAATGTTGACAAAAATAATCAACACGCAGTAAGGAGAAGACTCAGCGACAACAGAAACGCAACGCTTGATGGTTTAGGTACTAGTGTTCAGTTTCTAAGCTTCTTAATGGCTCCAACACCTACAAATGAACTTGCGCATGGTCACCTTCCCCTTCAGAAGCTCAACTTTTCCATACAACACCTCAAAATTTGATAAATTTTCCTGTAGGAAAAAACGCAGTGCCTATAAGAAAATGTAGTGCCTCCCCTGTCTCCTTTGCGCAACAACCAAACACGACCATCAACAAACTTATGATGGGAATAATGGAGATTTGAGAAATATTATATGAAGACAACCATGCAAATAACCTCCCAAGGTGGCTGAGAGCATATTTTGTTGGCGATAATTATGATTTGAACTTGAAAGACCAAAGCGCAACAATTGTCCTCTTGATCATTGTACTCTTGTTGATGTCATGACCAATTATGATTTTACATGTAGAATGACTCAAAACACCTACAATTTTGTGCCAATGATGACAAGCATGGTAGCACAATCTTTCTCATGATCACTTGATGTAACTTGACCCCTAAACCTAGCTAACTTGACCTCTTGGGATAAAACGGCCACCTTTGTAACACTTGACACATTTTGACATGTTTACAATGAATAATAAAAATCGTATTCCACCTAAGACCTCAAGCATGATCTTCTGCAATATCATTGCAAACCTTTATACATTTGACAAATAATTTGAAAGACAAAAGTTATTTTCTGACTACTATGACTATAGGATACTAAAATTGGCTCCAATGGGGATGGCATCCTCTCTGTGAGGTGCCAAGAACACCATAGACTAGTAGCCTAATCCATTGGGCTTATTGACTCTCAACTCGAAGATTGCAACCCACTCTGACCTGTGATCTTCTCCAACTATTGAGTGAAACCAATTCTACTGAAAATGAACGTGATATGAAAATAATCACTCTACAAATCCATATTGAAGCTGCAAGCTGAAACCTAAAGACTGACTCATAAAAACTACTTGAAAGACTAAAAATCAAATGTTAAAACTGACTGCATAATGTTTATTCACACCTACTTACTAAACCAAAACATGGGTTGCTCATTCATGTAAAGTCAAAGAGTTAGTGTAACCATGAAAATAGATGGTCACTTTCTTGAATTATGCTCACACTTTCCTTGAGCAGGCAGAAAAAATAAGAGAACGACAACTCAAACTGTAAGTGGGACTAAAATTCTTGGTGTAGGAATGCTGCAAAATCTACCTTCATTGATGGTTTTGACAAACGGGCAAGAGGATCTTGAAAATCATGAATGGTTACCTGTTCTTGATCATCGACAAAAGAAGGGAGCAACTTTCAAGTATAATAGCTAATTGTTCTTCTTCATCAGATTAACCTTATTCATGAGAATTTAATACCATAATCTGCTTTTTTTTTAAATTCCCAAACTCTAATTCATAATTGTCATGTGTATGCATTGACTCTTCATTATAAATAAGCTGACTGTTTTATTGAAACTGCTGAGAATCGTCATTTCCTAATGGAGAAAACGCAGCAGGTAGCTCCAAAAAATAAAGATCAAAATAATCATCATGCTCATCATACTTCGGAACATCAAACACATGTGTAATGTCATCAAACATGAGAATTAAAACAGTACCTTGATCTTCAACATTTTGATCTGCAAATTTACTTTTATGACACTCAACAAGAGAATATATAAAACAATCAACTTCCTCCTTATCATGAAATAAATCAAGAGTTGAATTAGCACTTTCTTTTTGTTCATTCTTAGTCTCATGTTTGTCAACATTCAATTCCTCATCCTCAATCTGATCTGAAAGTCTTGTATTGGCCTGAAGGTTGTCTTCTATTTCTTGAGTTTCAAGGTCATTCTTTATATAAATGGTTGTTGTTTGTTTAACATTCTCATCATCATCTATAACAAAAAAGGTTTCGTTTATATCTGAACAGTTTCATTTGTAGCATATGAATGATGAATGTCCAGAGATCTTTGTTCATGCAATTCATCATCGACCTCTTTTTGGTCTTTACAAACTTGGTATCGAAATAAAAACCCAAAAAATGAACAATCTAAAGAAACTAATGAATTTCTATCTCCATAATCTTGATCAAAAAAATACTAGCAAGACTGCTGCAAATTTTCATCAACTTCAGAGGATGTAATATCACTGTCTACATCAAAATCCTGCTCAATTTCATTTTCAAGATGTTGATCTATCTCATTTTCAGGCAAGGGAAAAGTTACTATTTGCTAGAGGATTTCCTGAATATGATGGCAACTAGTCTCTACTTCTTCCTGATGGTTAAAACGGTTCTCATGAATAGCCTCTATAATCTCATCATCCATAAATTGATCATATTCATAAAAAATTTCCAAATGCTCAATAAAATTTCCAAAATGTGCGCAATAGTCTTTTACCAGCAATAAGGAAGGATGGTGTTCTTTATATCTCTCATAAATATTGTATGAAAATCTCTAAGAGAATATAAACAAGCATTTGGTAAGATTTCATACCATGATTGTGAATTTCCCTCCAAGGATACCATGAACATATTCATGAGACAATCTTCATGAAAAACAACCTTTAGCTTACACACATGCATGTGAAACTTAATTGTAGCCTCATCTCTTTCATGATCTTTGAATCTCGGTAAATAAGTATCTCAATCTACACAAGGCATGCGATTTGGAAAGCCTGTAATATGTATGTAATGCATAGGATCATACCTTGCATATTTTTTATCCATCTTGACCAGTGGAGTTGTCAGTAAAACCCCGATTTCTGAATCCTACTACCAATGGAGTCTTTGGATCAAGTTGAAACTTGATTGGAGTCACCAATTGAATGGTTTAGACTTCATGTGTCTCACCATTTTCCACCATCAACAGTCAAATCTGAAACTTTAATGATCTTTCCCAGGTAAGATGGAACCTTTCACTCCCCAGAAATGACGCCAGAATGTTAGCACTCCGTAAATTTCCCTAAGCTGAGGAGAGAAATTTCAGAGGTAACCACAAACCACTTCTAGGCCAGAATCAAGCCCTTCTAGCCTAGAGAGGGCCCTCTCACTTAGGTTACTCAACAAATATGATATTAGGCTAGGTAATAAGCTCAACAAGGTTTGATTTTTTAAAGTTCTATTGATGAGAAAAGGGACAGATCCATTGGGCATGGTGTCATGTCAAAACAATCTTTTGTCCAGTGATATGATGGAAAAAGAGAGGGTTTCTCCACATGTGCAAGGTAGGTAGCATTGGTGGTGGAATTTAGGTCAAATTTTTGTAGGGGTTTAATGTATAAAAGGTGAAATACAACACATTAGAGCATCAAACCATGGATGAATTCTAAAATGTTCCTTTAAGCTTAAAATATTGATAACTTGGCAAACTAAAACAGAGCATCATTAAAGATGAATTCTGAATCAAACATTTGGTTTTCAAAGTAAGGGATGTAAACACACATATAACTTAAAATATCAAAGGAACACAAATCACCAAAATATTGACAAAAGAATCCCTGCAAATCACCTTCTATTTCATTCATTCACTCGCAAAGCTTTCAAAAATACAATGCACAAAAGTATTTTTCTCTAATATCAACCAACATAACCACTTACAATGCCTTTTATATCTTTATACATCATGAATGATTCTATATCCTACCTTAGGTGGTCAAAATCATTGACCAAAACCAACTTTTAAGTAGATACATCCAAAAACTAGTGCATATATTGAAAAATAGGATCAATTTTCCTTACAACCAATCCAAGCCTAAAACATCACTAACTTGGAATATTGACCAATAAACATTAAAAACAACTCCTAAGATAATTTTCCACCTATATACATTATCTAAACCACTTCTAGAAGTCAAAATTTTGAAATTTGAACTGAGAAGTGCTGACTGTCTAGACTTGCAATGCATTAGGCAATTTCACAGCAAATTGAAGTATTTTCCATGATCTATACGGTTGCTTCCCCTGACTGTCAAAATGAATCAAATGGGTATGCTTCAAATACTCTTTTTATTGTGCTAAACCTCCCAAATAAGATTCAAAATGGTTGCAAACCTCCCTTTGACTAGTTCCCCACTTTCGCAGCAACATTGCCTGCTTTCGTAGCACCTCCAAAAATAAAACATATAGTGACTCCTTTCTTAATAAAAAGTGATCGAAAAAACAATTTGGATGTTGGAACCTTCATATAACTCCCTCATTACAACAAAAACTTCCAACTTCACCATACCATTAAAATCAAAATTTATATAAAAAGTGAAGCTAATTCGCAGCACATCTTCTACGAAACAGGGACTAAATTTCTGGAAAAATAAAGGTCAAAATTTAGCTCATATATCTTGAATCTTGACATCTGTTACAAAAATAAGGAGGTTTTTTTATATGAGAGATTCCTTGAGAGAAACCTCTCTCAGTTTCCAAAACTTCTTCTCCAGCTCTTCACAATTCACACCTAAAAATAATAACTAAAACTGGAAATGACAAAACCTTAAACATAGGCTCTGTTGAAAATAGAAACAAGAAATGCTAAAAATAGAAGTGCTAAAATTAGCACTGCTATAAATAGCATTTCGGGATACCTTCCTATTTTAGTTAGTCCCTGAACTGAAATTGAGAAGTAAAATTCGAATTTGTTCTTAGCAGTTGTTTGATTAATAATTAATTAATTCATCTTGAGTTAATTAGTTGTAGAAAATCAAACATGAAGTCTATGTGAGGACATGCAACAGTTATCCCATTGATTGAGGAATTTATCCCTTAGTTAAAGAGATAAGGATGAGTTGCAATTTGAGTTGTAATTAGTTAGCTCAGTTAACTGAGTTAAGTCCAGTTAGATTAGTTCAAATAGTTTGTTGAACTAATTGTGAGTTCAGTTAGTTAATGCATGCATGCATGTAACTACTGCACTTCAGATAACTGAATATTCTCTCATAAATAACTCATGCATGTCAGTTCAGACAAAGACCCAGTTGAGATCAGATGATGGGACAGTGTACTATCAGTTGCAGGAATATTCCATGGAGGATATCTCTTGCATGCAAAAGGAATTCATTCCTTGGAGATTGCGCAATTACTTTTGGGTTTGGTGAGTGTGTGATGAGGCCAATTCACACAGGTGGTAGCATTGGACCCCAAGGAAAAATGCGCAAGGAAATAGGAGGCTTGGAGGGCTGAGGGAAGGCATATCTTGTGTCTATTTAGACTGTGAGCTATATTGTTTGATTGTACTGAGAGAATGATAGCTTATGAGCTGATTCTTTGTGTAATCTGAACATATTTCCACTTGTATGATGATACAAATAGCGGGGTTTTTAGCTGAGGCTTTCCCCAGAGTATTCTTTTGTGTTCATGTGTGATTGATTTCTCATTCTCTGTTATATGTGTTCTATTTTGATCTTGCTCAAAATCGATTAAGCTTCCGCAAGTTTGTTTGTAGAAGTAGATCAAGTATTTTGCTTTAGTATATTGCATTATCAGATGATCTACAGTGGAAATTTCTACAGGCTCTAAATATGAATTTGAATTTTCCAATCTATAACACCTGTGCAGAAATTGAAGGAGTTTTTAATTCTTTGGCAGTTCATGGAAAACACCTATGTCAGTTTTTCAAAATTCATTTCCAATTGGTCAGAAAACTCTTTTGAAAATGATGACAAAAATAGTCAAAACATAGCAAGGAGAAAACACAGTGACAACAAAAATGCAATGCTTGACGGTTTAGGTACTAGTGGTCGTTTTTTGAGCTGCTTACTGGCTCCAACACCTGCAAATGAACTTTCACATGGTCACCTTCCCCTTCAAAATCTCAGCTTTACCATACTACACCTCAAAATCTGATAAATTTTCCTGTAGGAAAAAATGCAACGCCTGTAAGAAAACGGAGCGCCTCCCCTGCCTCCTTTGTGTAGGAACCAAACATGACCACCATCAAACTTCTGATGGGAATAATGGAGATCTGAGAAATATTATATGAAGCCAACCATGCAAATAACCACCCAAGGTGGCTGAGAGCAGATTTTGATGGCGATAATTATGGTTTGAACTTGAAAGACCAATGCACAACAATTGTCCTCTTGATCGTTGAACTCTTGCTGATGTCATAACCAATTATGATTTGACATGTAGACTGACTCAAAACACCTAAAATTTTGTGTCAATGATGACAAGCATGGCAACACAATCTTTCTCATGATCACTTGATGTAACTTGACCCCTAAACCTAGCTAACTTGACCTCTTGGGATAAAAAGACCACGTTTGTAACTCTTGACACATTTTGACATATTTACAATGAATAATAAAAAAATTATTCCACCTAAGACCTCAAGCATGATCTTCCACAAGATCATAGCAAACCTTTATACATTTGACAAATAATTTGAAAGATAAAAGTTATTTTCAGACTACTATGACTACATGATACTAACACATGTAATATAGAAATTGCATAGAATAGAGAAAACAAGAAAATACAATTATTCAAAACCATAAAAAACAAGATATGACCTAGGAAACCCTTTTGGGAGAAAACCCAAATAGACGATGAGGTTTCTCTGCTCTCTCTTTCTTTGAATGGAAATAGATGCAAGTACAAAGAAGTGAGACATGTGGCCCATGGGCTACTACAATGTAAAAATCCTCTTGGTTTTCTCTCTCTCTCTCTCTCTCTCTCTCTCTCTCTCTCTCTCTCTCTCTCATATCCATTGTCGGCTACTCTGCTCATTTATGGAACAAAATGCACTCAAATAGAATGGAACATGTTTTCCTACTAGTGGCATCGTTATAACACAACCTGATAGCTTACTAGTGGTTAAGTTTTTCTCCTTCAACTCTTAACTAGAGTTACAATATCAACTCTTCTAGAATATTCTTCATCATGATCATGTGGCTATCATCTATTCCATGAATAATATGGCTTGACGTGGTATCCTCTCGAATTATGGTGGTCAAAATATGAAGGTCAACTTTCGAGTAGAATAAAATTTTCATATGGACTCTGATTGAGGTGATTCTTGCGTCTTTGGAAAGTATATGTGTGTAGAATATATGGCTACAGGTGTCTTAGGAATATATGGTTGCACCATGTGTTGATGTTTTTGGCTTGAACAAAACAAATATATGGTTATAGGTGGTATTGATTGTTACACTCCTATTGAGAATGTGATGTTATTTTGGGTTGTAACATATGGAATACACAAAGCACAAGCATCAATGTCTAAAGTAGTGATTCAAGCACATTGATTATTGTGTTGTAAACACTAACCAATAAACAAAGTGAATTTTTTCTAATGTTAAGAAAAATCAAAGTATTTGGGCATGGGATCATTGCAATTCATTAAATAAAAATCGAACTAGATACAATGGGAAGTAGAAATTAGGAAAAACTCCAATAATGAATGTTTATGCTTAGTCTTTACTTTTTCAAAAATTGCATAACTATAATGGAGTTTGATTCTTAAGAACATTTACAACTACATAATGACAATTTTATTCAACATTCCTTCTCTTCTCTACCAAATATCCCCTTGTCAGTTATTGTGCTTTGGTTTATATGTAGTGTTGGCTTTGCCAAGAGTAGTTGGAAGGACAGACATCTTCGTCTCTTTAGCTTCCCATTTATAGTGCTCTTCCTCTCCCTTTATCTTTTATTTGTAATGTTTGAATCAAAGTTCCTTTTATTTGTCTCAATTCTCCTTTAATTTTCAATGCTTAAATGGCAACATGTGACTTCTTAGGTAAGTGGTAACTAGTTAAACTAAAATGGGACCCTTCATATTGTTAACTACAACCTCCTAATTTGTCATTAAGTTCCATAAGAACAAATTTCATTTTCGTAGATAAAAGATTGTAGCTTTACCAAGTGCTTTACATTAATATGAACCATTAATCATTGATTTTTTTTATTATGGATCTATTTTTGATTATTTGAAATATGGTATTTTTAAAAACAATCCTTGATAATAAAAAATTATGCAACTAATAAAGTTCAAACTAAAAGTAAAACTTAGTCTGATGGAGGTGTTTGTATAAATTGACTCCATGAGTATGTTTCAAACATTATCTCCTCGTTTCAAATTTTCATTATTTTATCTTCAACAACATTTTTTATAGGATGTTTTGGGTTACAATTTCATAGATATTAATACTCTTCTCCAACAAAAAATAATGAGATTTCATAATATATATATATATATATATATATATATATATATATATATATATATATATATAATTATTAATATTTTTTGTAAGCTTCGCAAGACTACATCTTCAACATGTCCAATATATCACCTCGATTGGGGCAGGGAATCGAACTGGTGACTTCACATCAAAGAGTGCCTTAACAAAGCACTCAATCACCATCTATTCAAAACTTCGTAGACGTTAAATTAATAATATAATCATAAATGCACATATGATACTTGTATTGATCTCTATTCCTATAAAAAAGAAAAATAACAATAATATAACAACACTCTTAGGTTATCTACTAATATTAACAATAAATTAATAACTAACTTTAAAGCTTTACAGTTAAAACGCACCATATAACAACCCTATTAATAAAATATATGTGTTCTTTTAAACATATTGTGTAATTGTGGCTAAAAGTCTAATTTTGCAATCCATTGCACATTATATAGCAACTTTCTTGACAACTTGCCTTCGTAATGAAATCCATTGCCTTTTATGGTTTTATAAAAACCTTTCATTTCCATAAACATATTGTGGTTCATGTTTGCATGAAGATTTTTCATTTTAACAACAAATATGAATTATGTTTTTACGCACCTATTTTATGGGAGGATAATAATAATTGTGATTAATATTTATTAAGATTTATATGGTTTATTGAACTTCAAAAATATAAGAGATTAATTAAAATTCTTTAACATTTTGTTTTTATGTTTAAAATGAAGTTAGAGAAACATTCTTAGATCACTATAGTTTTGCTAAATTAAAAGGTCAAAAAGGCTGGTAATGTGACAAATATTTTGAAAATTAGATAGAATGTGAATAAGAGATGGACAATCTAAGTGAAGCTATTTTTCATCTTCAACCCTCTTAGGATCGCATAGGTGACAAAAATTTTCATCACATGGTGTTTTGGAAATTGACCAATACCTAGTTTCACTATGAAGCTCATGAGAATTAGTTTTAATCTTGCCAATGTTCATTTTTTTTAAAACAGAAATGGTTGAATTTTATTTATAAGAAGAGGTTGGGCATGCCAAACAACCTCGATTACAGTCAATTGAGAGAATTCTGAATCTATAGAGTCCTCATATTCTGGCTTTTGTATTATAGATTAGCTGTTGCTTTTACGCATTTGGCATGGCTGAGAGATCCTTGCTATGCTTTTGGCGTCTTAGAGTCCTGTCTTATGTTTCCTCTTTTTTGTTGCTTTGGTACTTTCCTGGGTTAAGCTATTTCCCGAATAAACTTTAATCCACGGTCCAAATTATACAAAATCCGCATATATTTATATAACCCATCCCCACCTCTGATATACCAAGGCTCTCATCTGTACCCGACCCCACTTCAAGGTTAAGACCCAGCCATGTTCAGCTCGCGATTTTTGTCAGTTCTTCCTTCGTCTAGATCCAATGCATATCGTGTCCCTCTCTTTATGGCCCTTAACTCCTCAATAGTGCGCAATATAGGTGGTTTTGTCCTGCCACGCATCAACCTCTAAGTGGCATCACATCTGTTTCGTAGAAAACTACCCAGCAGCCAAGAGCGGTGCAATGAAAACTGCTTACCACTCCCAACATAGTTAACACCCCTCCTTTTGCAATGTGTGATGATCGTCAGATCAACCCCGCCCAGATCTGACGCTTGTCGTGTCCCATGTTGTCTGAGCCTTAACCTGATCCCACCTCCATACCCAACCCCACAACAAGGATAATACCCCGCCATGTACAACGCGCGATAACCGTCAGATCTTCCCCCACCCAGATCCGATGCTTATCGCATCCCTCGCTGTCCGACCCTTAACACCACAGGAGCACGTGATATGGGCGTTTTTGACCAGCCATGCGTCGGGCCCTAAGGTACATCGCATCTGATTCATGAAATACTGCCCAGCAGCCAGAAGCGATGTGATGTAAACCACTTACCACTCCCCATGACTTTAACACCCCACCTTTTCCAGCGCTCGATGACCGTCGGATCATCCCCTGCCCAGATCCTATGCATCGCTTCCTTCAAAACCGTCCTCTGATTGAATACAATTATGCAACCTGTTAAGATACCCAAAAACTGATGGCCCATGTGAAAACCTATAGTTTGTCGAGGAGTGGCCCATTGTTTCTCGACAGTGAAAGTTTGTTTGTGCCAGCCTTTGTTTTGTGGAATTCTTTCCTTGATCATCTCTCCTTGTCTGTTAAGGAATTGGGTTCCTTTCATGTTCTTCATCATTCTTTACTAGCATACCTTGAGCTAGCAAACATCCTTTGTTAGCCATTATATCCGCTTCCTTGTTCAGAGCTCACAGGACATGGTAGAATGAGCAAGATGTGAAGTTTTGAGCCATCTTTCTTATTCTTTCAAGGGTCTTGTTTAGAGCAGAGCTATTGAGTTGGTCACCCGTGTTAAGGATTTTAATCAGGATTTCAGAATCCCCGAAGATTTGAAGGTTTTCCCCTCTGTTCCTCTGAGCCAGCTGACACGCTTTGAGCAGTCCGAGGATCTCGGCCTGGTTGTTGGTGCTCTGACCTAGGCCCCAACTAAAGCTGTATTGTTTTTGTCCATCTGTGGAGTAAATTGTTCCTCCTGCCCCTGATATCCTCGGGTTTCCTTTGGAGGCTCCGTCGAAGAAAACCGTGACTTTGCCCTGATTTTTCCACCATTTTTTAAATTCTGCCTCAGAGATCTGGAGACGCCACTCTGGGTTATGTCTAGACAAGAAGGTATTCTTCTTGATGCTGGCCCGTCTCAGGGATTCACCTAGCCAGCTGAGCTCTTCAGGGAGAAGGGAGTTGTCTGGCTTATGAGGTCTATTTTCAAAAGTTTCCAGCAGCAAAGCTTTGGCCTTGGCAGCCACTGTGTTGGTGGATTGAAGTCTGTTGTTGAAGATGGCTTCATTCCTAGCCAACCAGATTCCCCAACAAATATATTTTGGTATTTCATTCCATATTTTAGTCCATGTTGAGTTGTTATTCAAGGAGTGAGGATAGCGTTCTTTCCAAGGTGTGAAAAGACTAACAATTGAAGACTGTTGAGGGATTTGGGCGTTGAGCCCCATAATTGCTTGCAACTAGATCTCTTGAGAAAAGGGGTAGTCTATGAACAGGTGATCAATAGTTTCCTAATCCTTGCAGCAGAGAGGGTATCTGTGTGGACCCATGATTCCTCTTTTCTCTAAGTTGTCCCCAGTGAGGGTCCTTCTGTGCATGAGAATCCAGCAAAAGAAGTTGATTTTTGGGAGACAGAATGGGTTCCAAACATGCCGCCAAAGCTTTGTAGTATGGATATGATGTTGTTGTTCTTATAGGGATGCAAAACCTAGCCAAGATGAGTAAGCTCCGGACTTCCCCCAGCCCCACTTGTCCCTCGAATGGAGATGCACGGGAGCCAAACCAGTGAGTTTAGCTAATAACTAATGGAGTTGAGGGAGCATCCAATCAGGGGGGCGATTGAGGGCCCAGTTACTCCAGTTCCCTACTGAATCCCATGTGCATATGTCAGCAAGTTTGTGGATACCTTTTTGGATGAGCCAGTTACGCAAATCTGCTATTTTTGGAGCAAGATTTAGGGGATGGAGTCCCATGATCTTGTCATCCCACAGTCTAATTCTTTTCCCATTTCCTGGAATTTTGTAGAGCTGTTCTTTGAAGAATTTCCAGGCTTGGCTACACAACTTCCACAGTGTGGTTCCTTTGTGGGAAGCTACTTCTTCAATATTCTTTATTGAGAGTCTGTGCAGATATTTTTTAATTAGAACTTGACTTACAGCGTGTCTTTGGTTTGATAATATTTTCCAAAGGATCTTCCCTCCCATCGCCAGATTGGCCAACACAAGATCTCTTACCTAAAGTCCACCTTCAGATATTGGCCTTTTCACAATGTCCCAGCTTGCTATATGGAATTTTTTTGGTTCCCCTTTCCTCCTTCCCATAGAAAATTTCGAATCAACTTTGCTAACTGTTCGATGATCATTTTTGGAGCCAAAAGGAAAGAAGCCTGGTAGATAGGAAGGGATGAGAGTAACTTGACCAAAGTGAGCTTCCCGATTGAGGTAAGCCACTATCCGCCCCAACTAGTCATTTTAGCCTTAATTTTTCTGATAATTTCCATCCAATGAGGGGCCTTAGTGGAACCCAAGGTTAAAGGAAAGACAAGATACTTGAATGTTTCCCAAGAGGCATATCCGGTGAAGCCCAGGGCTTGGGAAATATTGAGTATAGATTGTTGGTCTACCGCCCAACCATACACTGCACTTTTGGATTACTCCACTAAAGGCTCTTGCTATTTTAACGGAGGCTCCTCCCATAAGGAGAGAGTCATCGGCGAACAAGGCATGTTTGATTGGGTTTGTTCCGGGTATCACCCTAATGCTAGGAAGAGTCCCATTGAGCTTCTCATCTGTGAGCTTTCGGCTTAGAGAGTCTTCCATCAGAATATATAGGAAGGGGGACAGAGGGTAGCCTTGCCTGATTCCCCTTGAAGCTTTGAAGTAGTTTTTTGGCTTACCATTTACTAGAGGGGCTATCCAAGTTTCTCTAATGCATGCTTTAATCATTTTTACAAATTCAAAGCTGAAACCAAATGCAAAAAGAACTTGGAGGAGAAATGAGTGTCTTACTCTATCGAAGGCGTTCCCATGTCTAGTTTGATGAGCATACCTTTCTCTTTGCGTTGATGGCTGGAATGGATCATTTCCTGCACCAGTATCACATTGTCTAGGATATGCCTGCCTTTGACAAACCCTCCTTGATTGTGAGAGATGAGTTTGTGCAGCAGAGGCTTTATTCTATTAGCAAGTAACTTGGTGAGTATCTTGTAGGATGCATTGCAAAGCGAGATTGGTATGAATCTGTCGAATGTCTTCGGGTTGGCTTCTTTGGGAATTAGGGCTAGGAAGGTGGAGTTTGTGCTTCCTCCCACTTTGGATTTTAATAGGAATCCTTTGATCATTCAGTACAAATCAACCTTAATGATGTCCCAATAGAGTCTATAGAAGTGTATTGAGAATCCATCAGGACCTGAAGCTTTCTCTAGTTCCATCTTCCATATGACATTGCCAATTTCTTCTTCAGTGAATGGCTTCAGGAGAGTTGCATTGTCCTCCTCGTTAACCATCCTTGGAACATACTTAAGGAAGTCATGGGCTTCCTCATCATCCTCCACGCCTTATTCTTTGAACAACTGCTTAAAATGAGAGGTTGCCACCTCTTTTATCAGAGTTGTGCCTTTAAGAAAAGTCCCTTCTGGTGAGGTGATCTCGGCAATGTGGTTTCTGGAGAGGCGAGTTCAAATTTTCTTGTGGAAGAAGGCTGTATTTTTGTCTCCAAACGCAAGCCAGAGATTGCGTGACTTGAGCCTCAAATATTCTTCCTCTTCTCTAAATGTTCGTAGGGTGTTGATTTGGTGTTCTTGCTCACTATGAATTTCTGCTTTGGTTATGTCTTGAGTCTCCAGGCCCATTTGGAGATTCAGAAGCAGCTTTGTGCTATGTTTTCACTAGGTAGTGGGAGAGACTGTGGGCTTTTTAATCCATTGCTTCAGGGCTATTTTGATGGCTTTTTTCTTTTGCTCCCAAACATAGCCGGGTGATCCAAGAATGTGGATGGACCATGCCTTATTCACTGTATCCAAAAACCCTTCCATGTTTTCCCATAGAGGGCAGAACCGAAAGGGGATTGGTCCCAGGTTTTCTTCTTCTTCCAGCAGAAGGAGGATGGTTTTATGATCTGAGTTCCACTTTGGCAGAATTTTTGTGGAGATGATCATCTTCTCAAAGAGGAAGGAACTCTGAAGAAGGAATCTATCCAGCCTGGCTGAGATATGCTCCTCCCCTATTCTGTTATTAGTCCATGTGTATAGTCCTTTTTTTGGCTTGAAATCCATTAAATCCCATTGTTGAATCAGGTTTTCCACTAAGGGAAGGAAGTGATCCTTGTTGCTAGTTCGTCCTCTTTTTTCCTTTGGGTCTACGATTAGATTAAAGTCTCCAGCAATAATTATATTATTAAGGGAGTATGCTTCCAAAAAATCAGTCAGATTTTGCCAACATTGTTCCTTTTCTGCATAGAGGACAGGTACATAGAGATTAAAGAGTGCAATGTTTATCTTACTTGATAGGTGTCGGAGTTCGATGTAGATCTAGTGTTGCATCTGAAAGGAGCTCTCAAGCAGGAATTTGTCAGACTACCAGAGAGTGGTTAACCCGCCGCATGTACCTCTAGCACTTACCTCTTTTCCAGCTTTTGTTTTCCATTTTGATTTGTTGAGTTCTAGAAAGGCTTCGCCTTCTATTTTAGTCTCTTGGAGCATGAGGATCTCGGGAAGTTTTGATTTTAATAGGCTCTTGACTGCTTCAGCTTTTGATGGGTTCCCCAGTGCTCTGCAATTCCAAGAGACTAATCGCATTATTTACTGGTAGGGGTTGGGGTAGCACCTCCCTTGGGAGGCCTGGTTCTAGTATTTCTGTCAATAGACATCTCTATAATGGCCTGGCTGCCTTGCATTTTTTGTCTCTCTTCTTCTTCTTCTCTAGCCTCTCTGTGAGATTTCCTCCCCACTCTTTTCAAGGGCCTCTCAAATGTTTCATCTTCTAAGGATCCCGATATCTCAGGGGTCTTCTTTCTTGTCATATCTGCATAGGTTGGGGAGCTAGAGGCACCTTTTGGGGATGCGATTTGGATTGATTCCTCTTGCCTTTTGTTTTCTTCCATGTTATTTGCCTGTTGTTCATCCTCTTTATCTGTTGGGTCTTGGAGTTTTTCTGGTGTGCTGAGTATATCAAAGGGGTTTTTTGATATGTCTACTATTAGAGGGACTAAGCTTACTTTTGCTTGGGTTTCGGGAGGAGCAACCCTCCCGGTGGATATGGCTTTCCCTTTATTCCTGTTGCTCTGCTTAGTTGGCCCTGATTTCTGAACCTGAGTCCATTGATCTCCTTTCTCCTTCTCAGCTCCATCCTCTGATTTCTTTTTGCAATGCTTGGAAAAATGCCCATAGCCATGGCAGTGTCGGCATTTAAATGGGAGTTACTCGTAGTCTAGGACTTGTATGTGAGTCCAGTCAGCCACCATGACTTTAATGGCTTCAGGGAGACCTTCCTCCAGGTCTACTTCTACACATATTCTCGCACAGGAGTACTGGTCTCTTCTTTCTGCTCGGTCAATGTATTTTCTTAGCTTGTTGCCTATGGTTTCTAAGGATTTAGGGTTTTAGCAGTGCAGAGGTAGGTGGGGCAATTGAACCCAAACCAGAATGGCCGAGGGCACATCTTGAGTCAGGTCAAAGTCTGGAGTCCATTGATTCAGATAGAGACCTTGAGGCCCCATGAAATATGGGTCATTTCTGAAAATGAGGTTCTTGTCTTCTGCTGCTTCAAATATGAATACAAAGAAGCCTTTGCTGAAGAAATGGCTTTTTATTCCTTCTTTGACTAGTGAACGCCAGTTCCTTTGCACCCAGGCTTCTACCGCTTTAGGCGATGGCCAGAAGCCTGTGAACTGGCCAATAAGTCCTCATTTTGCTAGGTTTAATGCTGCTTTGTAGGGTTCTTCAGTCAGCAAAGCAACTGTGGGGATGGATTCCATTTTTTTTACAAACTTCTGTTGGTTTTCGGTTTCTAGCCATTTATTGCATGCTGAAACCAGATTCGGGAATGCAGCTAGCTCAAGTGGCAAGGGAGTTTCCTCTTCGCGGCCCCCTCCTAGGGCCATGACTCTGGAGCTTCGCACAGACTCGTGGACTGTGTCTCTTTACGTGCAACCCGGGCTTCCTCCTACTAGCCATGGAGGCTGCACCCGGCTCCCACTATCTGGTTCCTCTCGCACAGGCTACTTCAGGATCCCGCTCGCTCTAGGCTCTCAAATTCTCGTCTAATATTTCCGCAACCTAAACTTAACTCTACCCCAAAGGTGAGCAGGCTTGGCCCAGGAAACAAGTAACACCCGTGACTAGTCAACTCCCTCACTCAGGTTTGAGCACAAGACCTGACCGTCTTTACGATTCCGACTTTACCAACCAACCACCTCCACCGACCTTTCATTTAAAGGTGAGCGGGCTTGGCCCAAGAAACAAGTAACACCCGCGACTAGTTAGCGCCCTCGCTCAAGTTTGAGCACAAGACCTAACTGTCTTTACGAGTCTGAATTTACCAATCAGCCACCTCCGCCGACCTTTAAAGGTGAGCAGGCTTGGCCTAGGAAACAAGTAACACCCGCGACTAGTCAACACCCTCGCTCAGGTTTGAGCACAAGACTTGACCATCTTTACAAGTCCAACTTTACCAACCAGCCGCCTTCGCCAACCTTTTCATTTTGTTTTTAACACTAGTCAGGATAGAGAGATAATTTTAGATTTTTATATTGGGGTTGATCACCTTATTATAATATCATAGTTCTCTTTTTCCCTGGTGTTAGAGCCTTATAGTCATAGTGATCAAAATTACTCTTTTCACTATTGGTTATAGTCTTAGGTCAAATTATAATATTTTCAAATTAAATTTGACATCTCTCTTGGTTGTAAAAGGGTCTTCAGTCAATGTCTAAATGTGTAATGTATATGCTACTCTCATCACAAGCCTAAGGTCATGGTCAGCATCAAAAGTATCATCAGAAAATCTCATGGGTCTTTTGAGGTCATTTACTGCACACAGGGATAGTTTTATGTCAAAATCCATTTCTGAAGTAACGGACATGAAATTTACAAAAGTGAAAGAGGTTTTTGTCAATAACAGACCAAAGAAAAAAAACCTCCTTCAGTTTATGCACAAGTGTTATGATTTGGGAGATATGTAGCAAGATTTGAGGCTTATGTTCAAAAAATCAAATTTTGAATTTGTTTTATTGATTTAGTCAATTTTTTTGGTGCACTTTTCTAACAGATGGAAAGGAATTTTGAGAAACCCAAAGACATTTTTGTCAATAACGAGCCAAATATCAAAAACCTCTTTCATTTTATTCATAGGAGTCGTGTATTGGAATATTTGACTAGACCTTTGCACCCTAGTTTTACAAATTTAAATATTTAATGATTTCATGTTTTAGTCATGATTTTGCGAAACATATTCCGAGGATAATATACAAAAACCTCCTTCATTACTGTAATATATGTCATGATTCAAGATATATGAGTTAATATTTGACCCCTGATTTCATAATTTGATCCCTATTCCTAGCAGGGAGTGTCAAATTTAACGCAACTATTTCTATCTTTAGGGAGATGGTTGAGCTCAATTCCCTTAGTTCATGGATGAGATAATTGTATATATTTCATGAATTTCAGAGTGAAAAAGGCTGGATACTTAGAGTTCATAGTCTTGGAACTAGTGTACTTGGATTTTTGCCGAAATATAACAGACAATTGCAGCTATTATTGTGGGATTCATGTGTTATGGTTAGTGGCACTGTTTTCTCTAGTGTTTCTTATCAATCATATACATTTCTTCTTATGATTATCTCTTAAGTTTTAAACATATTTCATGATTAGTAATGCTTTGTTTTATCTGGGATTTTCATATAAGTGCTATCATCTTCTGAAACAAATGAATTCATACATGTATGCTCATTTTTCTTCTTCTTTCCTCCTCACATACTACAATGACAAACCAATTGTGCCACTGATTATACCTATCTTTCCCCATTCTATGACTGCAATTGACCTAAAGGAATACTTGACCTAGTTCCTAGCCTAGCGCTTTCTATCCAGCAAACCCTATTCAAAACCCTGTTGAGCTGATAACTAGCCTAAAACCCTAGTATTCTCCAGTCACTTCCATTGGTTGTGAGGATTGATTTAGAGAGAGCCCTCTCTAATTTGGCAGGGCTAGCTGCCATGTCCAAAGATGGTTTGAGGTTACCTCTTTGGTTTCCTTTCTCAACCTTGGGAAAACTAAGGAGTGCTAACACCTCCAACTTTTTATTTCCCCACAATTTCTCCTTAAATTTTGAAGTAATGATATTTCAAATACTATCCATATTCTACAAGATGGTCTCCTCCTTTACTTTCTAATGATTCAACCAAGGCAAGGTATCCTTTCCCTCGCTTGAGCTGAAGGTGTGGTTTTTGACCAAAGTTAGAAGAAATTTTGGGAAACCTTTTGGCATCCATGTTGTATAATTTCATATTATTATATATGATACCTAATCATAGCCATGTTTTCAATGGGGGAAAGGCTTGCTTCAATTAGGAGGATAGGGTAGGAAGTATTTCCTTTAATCTTGAGGTTGAAGGTTATAAACTGCTTTTGAATTTGTTCAATCTTCTTCCATGACTCTCTGAATATATTGCAACCCAAAACCTCACATCCATATAAACTAACATGAGTGAGGAGAGTCTCAAAGAGGAGCTTTTTTTAATCCCAAATCCAAATATTCTCCAACTTACAATTGTTTTCAAGCCAATGGTAATCTTTCTAACCTCCATTTATCATTTTCTCAATACTATAATTATAATTGAGCATATGTTGGATGTTGATTCTCATATATTTTTATGAAGGAACTTCCTCTATGGAGTTGTTACCATAAATGAAATTATCATAGGTGATATTTTTGGATTTAATTATCATGACTTTAGTTTTTTTAGTATTTATGGTCATATCCATCTTGGAGCAAAAATCTTGGAGGATTTTGAGTTTCTTTCTAAGATTGTAATGTCTCCCTGCCAAAAGAACAATATCATCAGCATAAAGGAGAAGAGTTATAACCATACCAGTGAGCATGGGACCAACATAACTTGTATCTTCAAAACACTCTTCTAGCTTATCAATGTATATGCCAAAAATGGTAGGGGATAATGGACACCCTTGGTTGATTCCAATATTGCATTTAATTTCTTCTTACCAATTTTCAGTGGTCATAAGCTTGGGAATAACATTCATGTATAGCCTTGCTACGACAACACTCATTTCGAGAGGAATCATTATCTCTTCTAGCCTCTTCCATAACTTTGTTTTATGAATGGTGTCAAAAGCTTTTCTAAAGTCAACAAAATAATAGAAGAGATTAGATTTATTCTTGCAACATTCCTCCTTAATTATCCTAAGAATAAGATGATTCACAATTGAATGATACCTCTTAACACCAACTCGGCCTTTAATTCTTTTACCATGGCTTTCAAACTAAAAACTAATTTTATTTTCCAAAATAAATTTGTACAACTATAATGTGGATAATCATGTTACATTTCACATTTCTATAAAGACCTCTCATTTTAACAGCATAAAAAATTTATAAAAAAACTTACATAGTAAACATAATCTATTAATCAAAACAAAAAAAAGTTAATACATATTTTTTTAATAATAAATAAAAATAACAAAGTTACACAACAACATTACGTACTTGTGTGACAAAACAATGAAGCAAAATTTAGATTTTACAATATATATTGTAGCTTTGCAAAAGCCATTAACATTATTGTGCCACCGAGAGGCGCATTTTACAGTCCAGTACTTGTGTGACAAAACAATGAAGTGAAATTTAGATTTTGCAATATATATTGTAGCTTTGCAAAAGCCATTAACATTATTGTGTCGCCTAGAGGAGCATTTTACAGTCCAGTATGACCCCGATGTGTAAGTATGTCACGTCCTCAAAAATAATAAAAATAATTTTAGCTAATGTCAACCAATCTTAAATTATATATAACTTTTTAATCTTATTAATGGACTAAGATTAATTATTAAAATATAACTATGTATTTGAATGGATAGTAAATTATATCATGTTTTTAATAGTTCCTTTATCATATATGTGAATTTGAATGGATCATAAATTTACCTTTAACAAAAAAATTACCACATTAAAATTCCAAATTAAATAAAATTTTAAACATTTTTACTTTTTACTAAAGTCAATGTCATTTCTTAAATCAAAGGAAAAAGGTTAATTCAATACAAAGAATCCAAAATCTTGGTCCAAAATCTTTTAATATTTAACATAAATGTAAACATTTAATATGCAATGTTTAACATATAACATTTTTAATCTAATGGCAGTGCTATTTAAAATTCAATCTAATTATTATTATGTATAAAAACAATATAAATTTAAAATATAAAAAAGTTTACGAACAGTGAAAAAAGAGATATGGTAATTGGTAAATAAATAAAAATATAAATAAACTAGAGGTACGGTAAATAAATAAAACCTCTTTTTATACTTACTCCATAGGTATGGTAAATAAATAAAAATATAAATAAACTAGAGGTATGGTAATAAATAAAACCTATTTTTATATTTACTCCATAAACCTCTTTATATTTAAAGAAAACTCAAAATAATAATAATAATAATAATATTTAGGTGAAGACTAAGGGCCAAATACCATTTTAATACTATGGGCTAAATACCATATTTATAAAAGAGATATGGTAAATAAATAAATATAAAAGAGTTATGGTAAATAAATAAAAATATAAATAAACCTCTTTTTATATTTACTCCATAATCCACTTTATATTTGTGAACACTCAAAAAGGAGGTTTTATTTAGGTGAAGCCTATGGGCCAAATTATTATTAGTGTCATGCAAAAGAAACAAATTATTAACCCTAATATTAATATTAAAATATTATTATTATTATTATTATTAAATCTAGTATTCATATTAATATATTATATTATTAAATTTAATAGCTTTAAATTAATACAAAATTAAATTTGTTATATATATATATATATCATGATATATATTAACTCTAGATTTATATGGTAGGGAAGAACAAAGACATAGAGTGGTAGAGGTGGAGAGATAGGGGGAGTCACAAGGGAGAGATGGAGGTGAACTGAAGGAGAGGGGAGAGGAGGAATGAAGAGAGGGAGAGGACTGAGAAAGGTAGAGAAGGGTAAGAGAGGGAGAGGGAGACACAAAGATGGAGAGGGGGAGAGAGAGAGGGAGATAATGAGAGGATTGGAGGGTAGAGAGAGAGAGAGAGAGAGATGGGGGAAGAGAGAGGGAGATAGGAGAGAAAGGGAGAGAGAGGAAGGACGAGAGAGAGGACTTGAGAGAGAGGAGGAGAGGGGGAGGGATAGAGAGATGGAGTTGGAGGGGGAGAGGGGGAGGTAAGAATAAATACATAGAGAGTAAGAAGTGGAGAGAGAGGGAGTGAGAAGGGAGAGATAGAGAGAGTGTGCATATGTTTAGGGGTGAGATAAAGAGACAAAGAAGGATAAAAGGGGGGAGATAAGGAGAGAGAAGGAGAGAGGGAGGGATAAAGTAACATAGTTGGAGAGAGATGGAGAGAGAGAAAGAGTGATGGGGGAAGAGAGAGGATTGGAGGGCAGAGAGAGAGAGTGACAAAGAGGATTGGAGGGAAAATAGAGAGAGAGTGATGGGGGAAGAGAAAGGGAGGTTAGAGAGGAAGGAAAAGAGAAGAAGAATGAGAGAGAGGACTTGAGATAGAGAAGGAAAGTGATGGGAGAATAGAGAGTAGGGAGAGGGAGAGAAGGGGAAGAGAGATATAGAGAGAGGGAGAGGAGGAGGGAGGGATAGATAGATAGATTGGAGAAAGAGAGTGTATGTTTTGGGGGTGATATATAGAGACAAAAGGAGCTAGAGATATTGATGGAAGGTGAAGAGAGGGAATAAGATAAAGATAGAGAGAGGGAGGGACAAAGAGATTGATAAATATGGAGTGAGAGAGAATGTGTGTTTGTGAGGTGAGATAGAGAGACAAAGAAGGAGAGATGGAGGGAGATATATATATAGATGGAGGAGGGAGAGAGGGAAGAAGATTTCTTGCACTAGATGCATTGATTTCAGTGTAGATGATGATTTCTAATCCTATTTGATTTCTTGCACTCGATGCATTGATTTTAGTGTAGATGTTTATTTCTAATAATATTCGATTTCTTGCACTAGATCCATTGATTTGAATGTAGATGATTTCTAATCCAATTTGATTGCTTGCACTAAATACATACATTTTAGTGTAGATGGTGATTTCTAATCCTATTTGATTGCTTGCACTAGATGCATTGATTTCAATATAGATGTTGATTTCTAATTATGTTTGATTTCTTGCACTAGATGGATTGATTTCAATGTAAATGGTTCCTAGTCATGTTTGATTGTTTTCACTAAATGCATTGATTTCAGTGTAGATGGTGATTTCTAATCCTATTTGATTTGTTGCACTAGATGCATTGATTTCAATGTAGATGTTGATTTCTAATTATATTTGATTTCTTGCACTAGATGCATTGATTTCAATATAAATGGTCCCTAATCATATTTGATTGTTTTCAATAAATGCATTGATTTCAGTGTAGATGGTGATTTCTTGCACTAAATGCTTTGATTTCAGTGTAGATGTTGGTTTCTAATCCTATTTGCTTACTTGCACTATATGCATTGATTTGAGTGTAGATGTTGATTTCTAATCTTATTTTATTGTTTGCATTAGATGCATTGATTTCGGTGTAGAAGTTGTTTTCTAATCCTATTTGATTGCTTGCATTAGATGCATTGATTTCAGTGTAGATGTTGATTTCTGATTTGATGTAATTGGATGTATGATGTTACATTAATTTTAAAGTGATTGGATTAAAAATGTGCATTGATTTTAGTGTAAGCACAAAAAATTATTGGTAATGTACATTGATTTTTATGTTATAGTAATTTGACTTATTAATATTGGAGACAAGAGAGAGAAGGTGTGAGGTTTACTACAACAACTCGAGCTAAAGATTTAAATGGTTTACGATTTCAACTGTCCTTTTCTTATAATCGATATGAAAAGATAACAAAACTAATAAGGGTGACAATAAGAATAGTAGAAGAAAATAGTTCGAGATTGATCACAATAAAGACAATTTGTAATTGGCTGCATTCTTATTATTCACATTTTCTATCATTCAACATTATTACATTGTCACTTTTCATTCAAATTTTTTATTTCATCATTAAAGTTATTAACAATATTTATCATCTCAACAAACTGACCTAACTAAACAAATTTAAAATTAAAATAGATTTTCCTTGGCTGCACATGACTGAAACTAGCCTAGATCCATCTTAACTTCATATCTATCAAGTGTCAAGAGGGATCAAATCTCTTGAGGTGCAAACCTTTCCTCAAGTTTTGCACTCAAAAAAGAGGCTTGCACCTCGAGAAACTTGATCCTTCTGGACGCTTGATAGATCCGAAGTTAAGATGGATCTAGACTGGTAGATAAGAAAAGTATTGTTAAATAGACTATTTTAATGTAAAATGATGTAAACTTATGTGACTATTCAAGTTTCGAATAAGTCACTGAAACCATTGACATAATAGATAAGAGAAGTATCATTGAGTGACTATTAGAATTAGAATTAGGAATATTGAGGGTAAATAAAATGTTATTGCTTTTCAATTATTATTAAATCATATTAAAATAAATGGAATTACAAATTTATTAAATGACAATTTGATAAATATCAATTTAATAAATATAAATATTATTAAGATTTCTGGAAAAAAAATTATATAATAGAATTTTAATGGTATCATTTAATCCAATAAAAGAAAACAATTATAAATATAAATACTTTGAAATATTAATTTATTTTTACATAAAGTTTAAATATATAAAATATCATAAAATATAGATTAATCTTTAGACTTTAATTAATTAATCTAAAATAAAATATTCGGTCAAAGTCATCGCTATATAGACCGCCTCGTGGCAGGCACATAAAGGGTCAAATAAAGAGTCTCGAATAAACTGAATGAAACTATAGTTTTGCAAAGCAAAAATTGCAAAACAATTCAAACTCTCTGGTCGTCTGCTTAGAAACCATGACGACTTTACTTCAAGTATTTAAATCATTTTTGAATCACCATTCATCAAAAGGAGCATATGTGGTGATATGTTCCGAAATTCTTTTTTTTTTTTTCTTCATTTTATAAAATTATATTATTTTTGTTTAAGAGTTTTGGATTGATGGTGATGGGTGCATTATTAAAACACTTCTTGCGATAGATCACTGGTTCAAATTCCCATAAATGCTTACCTATCAAAAAAACTTGATTACTAATTCAAATTCCCATAATCCACTTTTCCCATAATCCACTTCCCTACCAAAAAAGCTATGTTATTTTCTTCACTTTATTCCTCACATCGACATTGATGGACGTTATTCAACAAAGTTTAACTCGTTTTTCGTGGATGTTATTCAACAAAGTTTAACTCGTTTTTTGTGACTGCTACTTTGCATTGACTAAAGTATTACTGTAACTATCAAGTTGTTTATTAGTCTTTTTCTTTTGGCCGTGATTTGTTAAATTTAAATTCAAAAAGTGTCTCAAGGTTGACTAGTGTGTTCTCACGGTGCAGTTGTAATTATTTGTGGGCATCATTTGATATTTTAATATTTAATTTATATAAATTTGGAAATATTTTGGAATTTCACGGATAAAAGTAAACTCAATTGTTTGATTTTGTTTTCGCTGAGTTTGCTCATGTTAATCAGATTACAATATATTTTTAGAATTTGTAATTTATATAAGAATGGCCATCTTAAATTTAACTAGAATGTAAATTTGGAAATATTGTAATCTTTCATTGAGTAATACTCTATTTTATACCAACCAACTCATTGATGTTTCCTTTATATATGTCAATTTATACATCTATATCTTTTATTTTTTAATTTAAAGGTGCTTAGATATTTCTATAGGAGTATGACTCCATCCTTTCTCGTTTTCTCAATCATTTTCCCATGGCCTTTTAGGAGGAAACACGTACTCTTAATCATAAGTCCAGCTAGACACTATATGTCAAATTTATAAAAGAATTGCACATCTCCCTTGAACAAAGAACAAATCATTTAATCATTATTTTTTTATTTTTTATTTTTAATTACATTATGGATATATTATTTTTTATTTTCAATTAATATATAAAAACTAATTGAAAGTATATCTATAGATATTGAACTATTTTATTGGAATATTTTTTTAATTAGAATATTTAAAAAAATTATGCTAAATATTATAAGAATTACACATCTCCCTCATATTATGATGTAAAAAGTACCTCTCAATGAAGTAATAATTTTTTATGCTCACATATCTATATATATATAGAGAGAGAGAGAGAGAGATAGTTGTTATTGAACTATTTTATTTAAAGTGGACATTGAAATATTTTTTTCATTTTTAATAATTTTTTAATGCGACATTCAACTCCATGTTTAGCGCACAAGAAAATTCACATCTCCCTCACACTATGTTGTAAAAAGTACCTCAATAATGATATGGGGAATTGTAGAGCCAATTGGATATGGGATCATTATAATCAATTAAAGGTAGAGCGAAATACATGCAATGGGAATGGGAAGTATAGATGCTTTCTCAATACTTTAACCAATGGTTACGGAGGTGAGTTCCACACAAGATCACACCAAAAAGCTAGCAAATGGAAAAATATCAACCACACAATCAATTAAATAGATATTACATGGGAAAAAATGTAAAGGGAAAAGTATGGAATGACTATAGTCAATATTCATTTCTCAACAATTGCAAAATTGCAATGTCTGGCTTTCTAGAACATTTACAATTACATCATAGGAATTTTATTCAATATTCTTTATCGTATTTCCAAAGAATCTCTTCTTAATCATTGTTCTTGGATCTACAGGGAGCATTAGCTTTCTTAGCAGTAGCTTAAGTCTCTTCATCTACCAATCTACAATGCTCATTTTTGTCTCTTTATTTATTTTTTAATTTTAAGTCCTAAAATTTCTGTCATCCTTAAAATGATTGTAGATTCAGGTCATTGGAAGGCCCAAATGCAAAATCAATAGTTGACCTTGCAACTTTTGAAATATGGTTGTCATTGATGTCAATCCAAGCGGTACCAGAAGAAGCCATGCCTTCAATGACAAAAATGACAAGGAAGATCAAGGTTCTGGTGCTCAAGTTCATCTTTAGTTGATGACCCTCATCATGTTGATTCTAATGATAGGTGGCACACCTCTTAACTCCTCATAATCGAGGAGATATGCCTCTTTAAAAATTGGAGCCCCATTTTTGTTCAAGAAACCCCAAAGGAGATGCTATAACAATCTGGTTTATTCAACAAAAAATTATAGGCCTATCCTAGTCAAAGTCAAAAGAATATTTTATCAAGGATAAATTATCACATTTAAATTAAAGTCGGTCCTAAACGTAGTTGGGGGATTTTGGCTCAAAAAATTAAATTTTGAAATTCGAAATTTGAATTTTCAAATCTAAGGTTGGCTTCCCTCCAATTTCATACAAGTTGGCTCCATTGCAATCCCTCCTTTTAGCCTATAAATATAGCTCAGGTTCTCCTCAATGAGCATCCTTTGATCTGCAATATATCATTCGATCTGAGGCCTAGTGTAGTCTTGAATATTTGAAGCAACAGGCCAAGTTTGGAAGACATCTTTGGTTTTTTTTTTAAATCTATTTTGACTTGGTTTTTCATTGGGTATTTTATGAGGCCATTCGGCCTTCCTAAAGCTTCAAGTTTCTATGACATCTTGAATAACTCGTTGGTCTAAAGTGCATCTTTTGTAGAGGTTGAGCCTACAAATTTTTTATATGTTTAATAGCCTGTCCTATCTGAGATTTTTTGGACCTTCAAGGCCACAATTTTGTGGCTATTCTAAAGTCTAAATTTGGCATATTTTTCAAGGCAAGGGTTTGTTCCTAAGGCTAATTGTATCTGTAATGATCCTTGATCAATGTTCTGATAATTTTAAGGATTGATTAAGGCTAACACAAGGCTTTTCTCAAGGTTGTTTATGAGCAAACCTAGAGTTTTTTCTTTGGTTGTCTAAGCCCTAGATCAAGATTGTACTTGAATCCTTTCTAGGCATGTTCTCGACACATCTAAGGCATACTACTTTGGAGGTTCTAGGCCTGATCTTCACATTCATGTGGACACTTTAAGGCCATCCTCTGTAGCTCAGATCTAGAAATTTTAGGCCCTCTAAAGTCTATATTTGAACCTCTAAGATTGGGGTAATGATGGGTCTGTCTGTTATGAAACCAGCTCACAAAAAGATAGAAAAGATAGATCAACGCCTTAGAAAGAAACCTCTTTGAGGGGGCAACCTCATTTACATTACAAAAATGAACAATTCTTGGATGATACAAATGACAAGACCTCCTTTCTATATATAGGAGTCTAAGGGGTCATAATGTATTCAGAGCCGACATAACAATAATAATGTAAGGGCACAACAATAACAATAGTGGGCTTCTATGGGGCACAATAATAACAATATGGGGACTACATGGGCACAACAATATAATAAGGGGGTTGCACTAATAACAATAAGGGGTTACACTAGTAGTATAGGGACCTAACATGCCACTCTCCTTCAAAAAGTGTTGTCCTCGACGCTTGAGTAGTTTTAGATGCTTCTGTATAAAATTATCATCCTTCCATGTGGAATCTTTAGTGGGTAAGTTCTTTCACTTGATGAGATACTCTAAAATTGATCGATTTTGTAGTTGTCAACTTCTCAGTTCTGTGACTGCTTCAAGTTCCAATATGATGTTTCCTTCCTTGTCAAGTTCTGGCAATATTGTTTGAACTGGGATCTTCTACAACTTTTGGATGAGTTCCCACCCTGCTTCGTCACTCTTCCATTCATCCCTTGCTTTGTTTATCAAATTTGGTTGAATAATTATACCAACCTCTAGCATTTCTGCAACCATACGTTCAATTTCACTCCTTTGGTCATATGGATATCTATAAGGCTTGATGTTTGGAGGAACACTTCCTGGAATCAAATGAATAGCATGATCATGATCATGAATAGGTGGGAGACATTTGGGATTCTCAAATACCTTGGAATGATTGTCCAAGACTTTTTGGAGATCTGGAGAAATAGATGATTTCGATGTGGGAACCTCTAGCTAACATAATTGTGCAATTACACCTCATTGTTCTTTCTTTAGAAGCTTTTTCATTCCGTTAGAGTTGATTATCTTTATTGGTTTCCCTGTGATACCCCTTAATTCAACTTCCTTTCCTTCCAAAGAAAATTTCATGAAAAGTTCTTGAAAATTAAAAGCTATTGTACCCAAGGATTGTAGCCATTGGACTCCTAGTACAGCATCGGCACCACCCATTGGAATGGAAAGCATTGGGCTATTCAATACATATTCTCCCATGGATAGCTTGATATTATGGTACTTTCCAGAGCAGTTTATGGTTCCTCCACTTGCAACTGTCACTTGACACTTTGCTGTTGGATATAGGAAGCAATTCAATTTCTTGGCTATCTTACAATGAATAAAATTATGGGTACTACCCGAATCAATCAGCACTATTACCTTTTTCTTCTTCATATGTCCTTCTATCTTTATAATTTGAGGAGTGGTAATTCCGGCCAATGCATTACAAGATATGGTCGGATTCATTTCTTCTTTCTCTAGGGTTGGTTCCTGGTGAGTATCCTTTTTTATCTGAAAATGAGATCTTAAATCAATATAAAGGTATTACAGACTCATGTGCAGGAATGCCTATATTACTTAGTGCAACGGATCGAAAAGATTGTGAATAATATACACAATGAGCAGTTAGGAAACATAACAGACACACACATCAACACAGCAAATAATCAAGGAGTTCACCAGACTTCCTGGCTACGTCTCCTGGTCCAGCTTTCAGTGTCAACCTCTATATTATGTCTTCAAGAGCAGATTAGTACAAGTGTGAGCTCAACCCGAGTCTCAACACAACAGTGACACAACAACAAGGATTTACTTGAAATCCTCAAGTCTATAAGAGTACACAGACTCTCCCTCTTGCCCTCTGTCTTCTGCTTTCTCTTGCTTTCTCTCTATCTCAGCAACTGCCTTTTTCTATCTCTGCCATTGAATGGCTTTTAAGCCTATCGGCACTGTCAGTTTGCATTCCTTTCTCGGGCTTTCTGGCTCCTGGCCCCTGTCCATTCATCTCCCTTTCGAGCATTAAACAATCATTGTAAAATGTTGAAGGTATGGTGGCCACCTGTTTGTAATGGAAAGGACCACTAGCGCGGGTGAAATCCCAGAAACACTCTTCTCTGTTTACACAGAGAAATACACAGAATACACTGAAAAATCCAACAAAACACTTTCTATCGGACTTCAAATAATATCCAATCGCGTCCCTAATCCCTATCGGGTCCGTGTTATATCGTTGTCGCAAGCCCACCGTTGATCTGCGACCTTCCAATCCAATGGCTGACAGCCATTTCGGGCGGCCCAATTGCACGGAGATTACCTGCCCAAAAAGGCGGTTTCCTCTCTCCTGAGGGGTGCTACATGTCGGCCAGTGTATGGAATCGGGCGGAGCCCGTCCAATACCACTTACCGCCTGAGGCCCGCCCAAAATCCCACTTACCGCGAAACTCAAATAACATAAAGCCGCATCTATAAACCTTTCGAGTCTGGCTTTATCACTTCGGGTCATTTCCTTTTGTATTTCAGTTTTATAACAGAAATGCGCAAATACACAGAAAAAGCCCGACAAATCCTTTTATATCGAAACTCAAATTATATCAAGCCACGTCTATAATTCCTTTCGGGTCCGACTTTATCGTATGTCAACAGCCCTTTGTATTACCCGATTGTTGATTGCTTCAATTAGCCTTATCGGCTATCGGTGCATCGCATGACCCACGGTTCATTGGCATCACCCATTGTGTTGTTGCGATGCGATATTGTGATGCGATAAATTGCAATCGCATATCGATTAAGCCTCAAGCCCTCGTTAAGTCCCCCTTTGTGTTATAACGATGCGATATTGCGAGTTGATCTGGACCATTGATCTGCGTGCTCGATCAACGGTGATCGTTAAATCGCACTGATCGCTATCGTGATTTCCATAAGGCCACCTCTGATATACTCCGCTGGCCTCTCCCAATAGCAATATCCTGCTTCAATCTAGACCGTTGATTTGTCTGATCCAATGGCTCTAGTGCAGTGGCATTTGAACCTCCGATAGCTATGTTTTCTGCCATTCTTTAGTGTTTTCCTCTTTGATAAGGTTTTCCGATAGTTTTAAAGACTTAGACCTAGAGAGTTTAGGATCCATTTTGGATCACGCCTTCCCACTGAAAAGCTTTTGGACCACCAAAAGTTGGTTTTTAGGCATCGATCAAGTGAGGATACAGCTCCCTCACTTGTTTAACTTCTATCCATCGTGCTTTGCTTGGAATTGAACCTTTGAGCCCTATTCTTAGGCACTCAACATCCCCTCCACGCATGGTTCTCACCTTCTTGTCCAAAAATGTATCTTCCTGTAACTCATTGAGATATTCAAGCAATAGATTCTCAATAGAAGGCAACTGACTTTTCTCTTCAGGATCTTCAATCAATGAAGGTTCGTACAATCTCAAGTTTTTTGCATTAACAACTGAATAGATCTACATATAAGCTGGAAAATCAAGGCGAAAAGCATTTTCACCAATTTTTTCAAGTATCTTGAAAGGTCCATACCTTATTGGTTTTAGCTTCTTACCTTCACCTTGCATTCTGTCTTTGCTGATGTACAGCGAGACTTGACACCAACTTGGAAACTATGCTCAACCCAATGCTTGTCATGTCTTGCCTTATACTTGGCTTGACTTCTTTCCAGCTATTCCTATACTGCCCAGTGAATTTCCTGGATTTGTTCAATGAACTTGGTTGCTTTGTCCACATCACTGTGTCCATCAACTGCTATGTCTTTACCAAAGACAAAATCCAAGGGAGACTTTGGTATAAAACCAAAACAAGTCTCAAAAGGAGATCTCTTAGTAGAAGAGTGCTTGGCACGGTTGTAAGCATGTTGCACATAACATAAATGCTCATCCAAAAGCTTGGGATGCTTGCTGCAATAGCCTCTGAGCAACTGGATCACTGTCCTGTTGACCACTTCTGTCTGGCCATTTGTTTGTGGATGAAATTTTGTGCTCTTCTTCAACCTAATGTCCATCAACTCCCATAGACTTGACCAAAACTTCCCAATAAATCGAGAATCTCGATTAGATACAATAGAAGTGGGTAAACCAAAATGAACCCATACATTCTGAAAGAACAACTTTGTTGTTTGTTCAGATGTAACCTGCTTGTTACAAGGTATCAAAATACACATTTTACTGAACCTATCCACAACAACATACAAATAATCATGACCTTTTCTAAATTTTGGCAATCCCCCAACAAAGTCCATGGAAACACTTTCCCAAGGACGAGAAGGAATTGGAAGTGGAGTGTACAAGCCTAATTTTCTATTACTGGGCTTGCTTGTAGCACACAGAGTACACCCTTTGATATATCTAGAAATTGTCTCACGCATTATTGGCCAATAACAGAACCTTTGCAACTGTGAAACTGTTTTACTTACACCAAAATGACTTGATATTAGAGAAGTATGTGCTTCTCAAATTATGTTAACTCTTTCAGTTTGTGGAATACATAACTTTCCCAAATGATATAAGAGTTGGTCCTTTACATAGTAATCCAATTCTTCTACATGTTTGCCATGACTTAAAGTTGCATATACAACTTTAAAATCTACATCTTGCATATTGTTCAATGTAACTTTCATGCATTACTGAGTTATGCTTAAGTATAGTAGATGCATTTATGATTGGTCTTGATAACATGTCTGCAACCTTATTGTGTATGCCCTTCTTATATCTGATGACAAGATGAAATTTTTGTAGAAAACCCATCCACCTATAATGTCTTGATTGTTGCAATTTAGTTTGTGAGTGCAAATATTGAAGTGGTTGATGATCTATATGTATGATTTTTTCCTTACCCTTTAGGTAATGTTTCCACTTTTTCACACTTTGTACTAATGCATACAATTCTTTATCATATGTGGGATAATTAACTACTACAGAAGTAAATGTCTCAGAATGATAACATATGGGTTTTCCATGTTGCATCAACACTGCTCCCATGGCATAGTCACTGGCATCTGTCTCAATCTCAAATGGATGTTGAAGATCTGGCAGTGCTAGTACTGGTGTTGTACTAATTTTCTCTTTTAAGGTGTCGAAGGCTTTCTGTTGTTTGCCTCCCCACTGAAACACCTGTTTCAATCCTGTTAAAGCATGTAATGGAGCCACAATTAATGAAAAGTTAGCAATAAACTTTCTCCAATATTGTGCTGCCCCTAGGAAACTCCTAACCTCTGTAGCAGATTTGGGTTTAGGCCAATTCACAATGACTTCAACCTTAGAGGGATCTATCTTCAATTCACCACCCCCTACAATATGACCCAAATAATTTAAAGATGTTCTGCCAAATTCACATTTTGACAATTTTACATAGAGATTTTCTCTTTTTAAAACATCTAAAGTCTTCTTTACATGCTTTACATGGTCTTCCCATGTCTTACTAAAAAAAAAATGTCATCTAAATAAATGATTACAAAATCATCAATAAAAGGTCTGAGTACATCATTCATAACTCTCATAAATGTAGCAGGCGCATTAGTTAAGCCAAAAGGCATAACCAACCATTCATACAGTCCTTGCTTTGTCTTGAAAGCAGTCTTCCATGCATCCTGTTCTGCAACTCAGACCTGATGATAACCACTTCGTAAGTCTAACTTACAAAATTAAACTGCTTCTTTCAATTGATCTAATAGACCATCAATACGAGGAAGAGGATAACGATTCTTGATCATTATTTTATTTAGTGCTCTATAACCAATGCACATTCTCCATGATCCATCTTTCTTTCTCACCAACACGATTGGATATCCACATGGTGATGTTCTTGGTCGTATAAACCCTTTTTCGAGCAACTCGTGTTCCTGCTTCTTTATCTCTGCATTCTCTAAAGCTGACAACCTATACATTCCAATGTTAGGTAATGGAGCATCTTGCTGTAAACAAATATCTTGTACTAATTCTCACTTGGGTGGCAGACCTTTTGGTTCTTGAAATAGAAAATCATACTCTGAAACAACTTTAACTAAATCAGCTTTCTGTTTAGAATCGCAGCCTTCAAATGCATTGGATTTTTCAGGATCCTTTGCCTTTACAACCATTATTAAAAACTGCTTACCTAAATTCACAATTTTTTTCATCTGTCCTGAATTTATGAGAGAATAATTACCTTTGAGTTTATGAGCTCTTACAATATATTCTATTCCATATTTAGTGAGTTGATACTTATTTTCAGCTCTATAGAAAAATAGTTTTCCTATCATACAAGTATGGACTTCCCAAAAGAATACCACATATATCCAATGGAACTATATCTAACTCAACCTCATCTACAAATGTTGATCCAATAGCAAACCTAAGTTTACATTGTCTCGTTACTTGTATCTTTGTTTTATCACACACCCAACCTAATGGATATGGCTTCTCATGAGGTTTTGTTTGTAATCCCAACTTCTTTACAATTGTTTCAGAAATTAAATTTACTTGTGATCCACTATCAAACAAAGTATCAATCTTATTGTGCTTGGAAATTACTCTAATACGAAAAAGCTCATTTCTTTCCCTCTCATTACTTTCATTATCAACAGATTGTGCAGAATTACTAGTGGATGCTTCAAAATCCTTACCTTTAATACCTGTGGCTGTAACTGTTGTTTCATCGCCTGAATCTGATTCCAAGTCCTGCTGAACAGTTGCAACATTCTCTCTCTCCTTACCACCGAACTTCTTAGGTCTCAGTTATGGATGCAAAGACCAGCAGTGTGCCTCATCGTGTCCTTCTTTCTTGCAATGAGTGCATGAAGGTTTATCCTTCTTTACAGTGTTTTCTTTCCTCTCCTTCTATTTCAGTTTCTTCTTTTCCTTGTTCTTTCTTACAGAATATTTAGATGTTCCCCCAACCTCTAGGTTTACATTCTTACCTCTAGCTTCTAGATGTGTGGCTTGAACTGATACATCATCTAATCTAGTGGGGTTAAACATGAGAATAGTATGCTTTAAATAGCTATGAAGACCACCTATATACTTCAATAAAGTCTCAGGTGAGTCTAATGATATTCCTAGAGTTAAAGCTCTCTTTCTGAATTCCTGAGTATAACTTTGTACACTCTAACCCTTCAACTGTCGAAGAGTTTGCCAACTCATCATTTCCTGTTACATGTAAGGTAAAGGATAGAATTGCTTTTTGATAGCATAAACAAATTCATTCCAAGAAGAAATGATTTTACCATGTTTTTACAGATCATCTTGTGTCTTGCCTTCCCACCATACTAGTGCAGTTCCTCCAAGTCAAAGGCTAGCCATCTAAATCTTCCTCCTTTCTGAATCAATGTTCTGCACCCTGCAATATACATCAATCTGTCTTATCCAATTATCTAGCTTCTCTTTATTTAGTTCTCCATCATAAATTGGCAAATCAAACTTCACATCTAATTTAATCAAAGAAGTTTTCTTCTTTTTCTTATCAAGGCTAGTTTTATGTGAAGAAGATGATGAGGATGATGAAGGTGATGATGTAGGAGGTGGTGGAGGAGGAATTTCCCCTTTTCTTTTTCCTTCTAGAGGGGCAACTAGAGAAGGTTCCTCTGCTCCTTTGTCTGGTTTAGGTGTTGAAGTGTTTTCACCTCGACCCTTCTTAAACTCCAGATACATCTCTTCCACCATGGCTTGCATGGCCTTAAAAATTTCTATAAATTGAGATTCTAATCCCAATGGAGCTTCTTCTACCATTCTCCTCTGAGAATAGACTCTTTCAATCTCTGGATTAGCCTCAACAAGTTCTCCTTCTCCTAGTATGAGCTTTAATCTAGTTAGCATTCAAAATCCAGCACAAGCTTGTCTAACCTTAACAAAACTAAATGCTCTAATACCACTTGATCTGAAAATGAGATCTTAAAATCAATATAAAGGTATTACATACTCATGTGTAGGAATGCCTATATTACTTAGTGCAATCGATCAAAAAGATTGCGAATAATATAGACAATGAGCAGTTAGAAAACATAACAGACACACACATCAACACAGCAAATAATCAAGGAGTTCACTAGACTTCCTGGCTACATCTCCTATTCCAGCTTTCAGTGTTGACCTCTATATTATGTCTTCAAGAGAAGATTATTACAAGTGTGAGCTCAACCCGAGTCTCAACACAACAGTGACACAACAACAGGGATTTACTTGAAATCCTCAAGTCTACAAGAGTATACAGACTCTCCCTCTTGCCCTTTGTCTTCTACTTTCTCTTGCTTTCTCTCTGTCTCAGCAACTGCCTTCTTCTGTCTCTACCATTGAATGGATTTTAAGCCTATCGGTGTTGTCGGTTTGCATTCCTTTCTCAGGCTTTTTGGCTCCCGACCCCTATCTGTTCATCTCCCTTTCAAGCGTTAAAAAATCATTGTAAAACGTTGAAGGTATGGTGGCCACCTATTTGTAACGGAAAGGACCACTAGCACGGGTGAAATCCTAGAAACACTCTTCTCTGTTTACACAGAGAAATACACAGAATACACTGAAAAATCCAAAAAAACACTTTCTAAAGGACTTCAAATAATATCCAATCGTGTCCCTAATCCCTATCGGTTCCGTGTTATATCGTTGTCGCAAGCCCACCGTTGATCTACAACCTTCCAATCCAACGGCTGACAGCCATTTCGGGCGGCCCATTTGCACGGAGATTACCTGCCCGAAAAGACAGTTTCCTCTCTCCTGCGAGATGCTACGTGTTGGTCGGTGTATGGAATCGGTCGGAGCCCATCCAATACCACTTACCACCTAAGGCCCACCTGAAATCCCGCTTACCAAGGAACTCAAATAACATAAAGCTGCATCTATAAACCTTTCGGGTCCGGCTTTATCGCTTTAGGTCATTTCCTTTTATATTTCAATTTTATAACATAAATGTGCAAATACATAGAAAAATCCGGAAAAATCCTTTTATATTGGAACTCAAATTATATCAAGCCGCGTCTATAATTTTTTTTGGGTCCGGCTTTATCACACGTCAACAGCCCTTTGTATTACCCGATCGTCGATCACTTCGATTGGCCTTATCGGTTATTGGCGCATCGCATGACCCGTGGTTCATTGGCATCACCCCTTGTGTTGTTGCGATGCGATAAATCGCAATCGCATATCGCTTAAGCCTCAAGCCCTCGGTAAGTCCTCCTTTGTGTTATAGCGATGCGATATTGCGAGTTGATCTGGACCATTGATCTGCGCACTCGATCAACAGTCCTTGCGCTGATCGCTATCACGATTTCCATAAGGCCGCCTCTGATATACTCCGCTGGCCTCTCTCGATAGCAATATCTCGATTCAATCTGGACCGTTGATCTATCCAATCCAATGGCTCTGTTGCAGCGGCATTTGAACCTCTAATAGCTCTGTTTTCTGCCATTCTTTAGTGTTTTCCTCTTCGATAGGGTTTTCTGATAGTTTTAAAGACTTAGACTTAGAGAGTTTAGGATCCAATTTGGATCACTTTTATTTTGACGTTTCTTGATACTTTTCTTCCTCATATTTCATTGCTTGAACCTTCTTCTTCTTGATATGTCCTTCTATATTGAGAGTTTCAGGAGTGGTAATTCCTGCCAATGTAGTACAAGATATGGTCAGATTCATTTGTTCTTTCTCTAGGGTTGGTTCCCAATGTATATCCTATTCTTTTGACGTTTCTTGATCCTTTTCTTCCTCCTCTTCACAATCTATGTAAAATAATTTCTTCTCAGAACACTTATGACCTTTAATGTATTTGCTATCACAATTGCAACAAAGCCATTTGTCTCTTTTCTCTTCCAATTGTTGTGGTGTCAACCTTGTAGGCTGTGAAAGGCTAGGAGAAACAACACTTCCATATTTATAGCTGTGAAGGGTAGACTTCCTTGTTTCCATAATTTTTCTTTCCACTTTTCTTGCCAACCTGTATGCCTTCTCCAATGAATCAGGTTCCCAAAGGCGAACCTCATGTTGGATGTTATCTTTTAAAGTCCCTATGAAGACATCAATCCTCTACTTCTCTAGAATATCATTTACCCTTATATTCAATTTTTGAAAGTCCTCAACGTACACTTCCATTGAACCCTTTTGTTTGAGATTTATCAATTGGCTAAATAAGGTGTTGTTCTTTGTATCCTCATAATGTGCTATCATTTCCTCCATGAAAATTGACCATGTGACAAGTGGTTTATGAGAACAAAGCCCTTTATACCATAAAAATTGATTCGGTTCCAAATATAAAGATGCCATACGTACATTTTGTATCAGTTGCACCTCATGTAGATCAAAATATTGCTCCATCTGTAGTATCCAATTTACCGAATCCTTGCCATCAAACTTCCTCATATCGCCTTTTCTTGATTTTAGGAGCTCGATCTTGAAACGACTGTAACTCTATAACTTTAGATCTCCCAGTTCTGAAATTACGACATGTGGTAGCCCTCTGCGTCCTCTTTCCAATGCCACCAGTCTGATCGAAATTGGATTCTCCAAGAAAGATTTATGCACAATCTCCCAAGATGACCTGATTATATACCTTTTCAGAAGAGAGAACTTGTACGAAGTGCCATGTGTCACTATTTCGACCTTCGGACCTGAAAATGATACATAGAAATCTAAAGGTCGTCCTCTTTCCATAACTTCTTACGAAACTTCAATCTCATGCTCAGAACAAAATTTATGACGATTTTCCCAAGGTCACCTGTTTGGGATGTAATTCAAGAGCCTGCGGAAACCCTAAATCTCTTGGATTGTATCTCAGAAAATATGGTGAAACAAGATCTGAAATTTGGGCCCAAGCTTCACCAATATTTCGGCTCAAATGGATTTTAATTTCAGAGTCTGAAACTACATAGAAAAACAATTATAGTGAAAATTCCACAACGGTCTGTTTGAGATGGAATTCTGGAGATTGCAAAAACCCTAAATTCCTCAGATGAGATCTAAGAACATGTAGTGAGACAAGATCTAAAATTCAGACCTGAGGTTGACCGTGATTTCGTCTCAAATGGGTTTTCTTTAGCTTCTGAAACGTCACAAAAAAAATGTTATAGCAAACATTCCACGATGGCCTACTTGGAGCAGTGAAACCCTAGAATCCAAAGCTCTGATACCAAATGTTATGAAACCAGCTCACAAAAAGATAGAAAAGATAGATCAATGCCTTAGAAATAAGACTCTTCGAGGGGGCAACCTCCTTTACATTACGCAAATGAACAATTCTTGGATGATACAAATGACAAGTCCTCCTTTCTTTATATAGGAGTCTAAGGGGTCATAATGTAATCAGACCCAACATAACAATAATAATGTAAGGGCACAACAATAACAATAGTGGGCTTCTATGGGGCACAATAATAACAATATGGGGACTACATGGGCACAACAATATAATAAGGGGGTTGAAATAATAACAATAAGGGGTTACAGTAGTAGTATAGGGACCTAACATTATTTCAAGCCTAATGTGAGATATCTTTTGAAGCATATGTGATTATTGGTTGTGACATGCTTCAGGATCAAATGGTAATCTGAATTCTGCCCTGAAGTTTATTTCTCAAACCTCACAACAAATTCTGGGTAAACCTCATCTTATTCCCTTTACCGAGACTTTTATTACTTCCCAAACCTGAGGTATTGGAAATACATGAGCATTTTTATTGAAGTTCTCTAAAGCACTTCTTAGATCAATATTGTGACTAATTTTAAGGTTGATTTAACTTCATTTTGAGGCATTTTAAGGTTACTTTTTGCGGTCTTTCGCACTTCTATGGCACAATCCAAGGCATTAAGTCTGTGGAGCCAGAATTTAGAGTTTGTTCAAGATCTTTAGGCCCTCTCTCTATGAGGCGATTTAAGCCCTAGTCATGACAAAGATTGAAGACTCATAGTAACAGATTGGATCATCCTATCAGTTGTAGCTAATAAAACCACGACATTGGAGCATCCTTCTAGTTGGAGTTGGTAAAATAGGGTGTTGGAGCATCCTTCTAGTTGGAGTTGGTAAACTAGGGTGTTGGAGCATCCTTTCAGTAGTTGGATCTTCCTGATAATTTGAATGCTTTTCTAGAGTACTGGGAAGTTAGAGCTTCATATTCAGTTGGAACTGAGAAATTTGTAGTCATAAATTATATTAGAAAAGTGTTTAGTGGTTTTTCTCCCATAAGGGTTTCCACCTTAAATTTCTTGTGTGCTACTATTGTGATGTGTTGATTATTCTTATTTGATTTTATGCTAATGCTCTGAAAAACAACAATTAACTAATTGTAAGTGAAATATTGATTCATCCCCCTCTCAGTATTTCCAACAACTGGTATTAGAGTCAGGTTCCTTCTCAGGAAGTCTAACCATTGGAAGGGAGCTCATGGATTGCACAAAGAATGAAACTCCTATATTCAATGGAAAAAAATATGTGCTTTGGAGTGCAAGGATGAAGGCATATGTGTGACCAAAAGGATATGAGGTTTGGCACTCTGTAAAGACTAGATATACAAAACCCTCAACTCCTCCAACAGATGTTGCAGGTAAAAATATTATGATATTAATTTTAAAGCCATGAGTGCTATTTTGAATGGTATAACAAGTCAGTATATGTTAAATTAATTCATTTCAAATTGGTGAAAGACATTTGGGATAAGCTCCAAAATATATATGAAGGGCACAAAAATTTCAAGGAGGACAAGCTTCATACTTTCAGAGGAAAATTTGACCGACAGAAAATGAATGTAGATGAAAATATTGTAGCTTATCTCCTCTGGGTTTATGAATTAGTAAACACCATACAAGGATTGGGAGAACCAATGGAAAACAAGGTAATTGTTTGAAAGATACTGAGATCACTTCCAATGAGATTTGATGCTAAAGTCTTCGTGTTGGAAGAAAGATCAAACTTAGAAAGTGTCAACATGGATGAGTTGCATGGAATACTTACATCCTACAAAATGAGAAAAGAGTAGGAGACATCCAAGAGAGAAGCATATTTTCTCGCATCCAAGAAGATAGGTAAAGACAAGCAACAATCAAAGCCAAACCCTAATTACAACTATAGTGAAATTTTAGATGAAGAAATAACCAACTTTGAGAAGTTGAAATGAGGAACAGGAAAGTATAAATCAAAGAAGAATCAAGGTAAAAAGAAAGGAGTCAAGAAAATTGTATACTCAAAGGAAGATATCTCTTCATTCAAAGAAGAGAGCGACAACGACAATGAAAATGAGATAGGAAGAGTATTATTCATGCCAAGGGATAGCCAAAAGGAATCTCATGAAGCACAAGAAGAAGATCAAGAATAAGGTAAGGTTGATATTGAAAGAGAACTTATCAGTGACGTAAAAGACCTTAAGGTGGAAACAATAAATGGCAAAGCATTGGAGATTGAGTTAAGAGAACTAAAGGAACATTTCAAAAATCTCAACAAGAAGACTGAAGAGTCAAAGAAGGTTATCATCAATCTTAAAGTACAGTTAGAAGAGGCCAAGAAAATTGAAGAATCAAACAAAAATGAATTGGAAGAGAGTACCAAGACAAAGGAAGATTTGGAAGTAGAGATAGTCTCTCTGCGAAAGGAAGTGCAGAAAAGGAATCTCCAATAGAACCTTGCAAACAACTCCAAAGTGTTGGATGAAATTATCAGTATTCAAAGATCATGTGATGACAAAACAAGATTAGAATACAATCCCAAATTCCTTAAAGGATGTCGAACAGAGAAAAAAAAAAAAAAAAAATATATATATATATATATATATATATATAGAGAGAGAGAGAGAGAGAGAGAGAGAGATTTGCAAATATCATTAAGGATTCCATCAAGAAAGAGGAAAGCTTGCCAGCAAAAGAGAAGGCTCAAGATCAAAAGACACAAAATCAACAGTATGTTATGAAGAGACCTTAAGAGGAAGGACTCTAGATAATTGTACCAAAAATAATATCTCCTCCCAGGTATCAAACTCTCTTCCTTGGTGTATGTTATTCTTGCAACAATTTTGGACATAAGGTTGTAAAATGTAAATCTTATGCTAGGAATAGAAGCAAATTTAGAACTTTACTCCAAGAACGATTATCCTAGAAGATCTCTGGAAGATTACAAACAAAGTTATAACAAGCTTGGATACTTAAGTAATGAGGTAGAGTGCTACAAAACAACAACTTTGGACATTTGGCTAAAGACTGTAGGTTAACCACCCCTCCAAGGGAACCACAACATGTTGTAAATGCTCCCCCAAAAGTTTGGAAGAAGAAAAATGAAAGCTATGTAATTAATTTAAAAGAATAAAGCAATACAAGTGTATGGTATGTTGATAGTGGTTGCTCAACACATATGATAGGGGATAAGTAAAAAATTGTATTTCTACAAGAAGAAAGTGATGGAACAGTCTCATTCAGAAACGATGGCTCTGCAAGGGTGATAGAAAAGGGTACAGTTAATCTTGGAAGCAAGAATTCCAAAACCGAAGATGAGTTACTCATTGAGAAATTGAACCACAATCTACTAAGTGTGAGTTAAATGTGTGATCAAGGACACGCTGTTATTGTTTGACTCGAAGAAATGTGAAATAATAAGGGAGAAATCAGGTAGGTTGGTGGCGACAGTAACAAGAACTCCAAATGATATATGCACCTTAGATGAGATTAGAAAGGAAGGTTTTTTTTGCTAAAGTGGATGAATGTTGGGTCTAGCACTAAAGGATGGGACACATGAACTTCGACAACCTAGTCAATATCAGTAAAAAGGAAGTGTTGTCATTGTGATAATGTCCCTCCAAAAAATTTTCCTATGTCAATTTTGGAGCCTACGTTAACTTTCGTTTCAAGCCCCCTTGAGTCTTCATGTTGTTTGATTTGTTATCTATATGTTTTCTCCTAGTGTCGCATCCTCCTAAGTCAATGTTTCTTAAGCATTGTCACTTAGCCATTAGAATCGTTTGAGTCAATAAGTTATTGGTTAGGTGAATGCATGATCTTTCTTGACTTAGGAAATTGCCTTATTTCCATGCACACACTCGAAAAATACTCAAAAATCACAAAAAAAGTAAAAAAAAGCAAGAAAAAAAACTCAAAAAAGCAAAAGCACGCTCTAAGTTGGTGAAGACATGTGCTCGACTTGAGCACACTACTTTTGCCCGAAGGAGTGTGCACTCCTTCATTCTATACATATGTTCCCTCCATGAGGGCACGTCTTCATATCGGCAACATGTACCCTTCCTAAGTGCATGCTTGAGCCAACCTTGTTGATGTGGTAGCATTCCTAGAAAATAGGAGCCCACTTAACTTCCTTAACTAACCCTCTCATATGACGACAAGTGGTGCTCATGCATGAATCAGTTTTGCATGTAAAGTTCTTTAAATCAACCCAGTTAATCATTCTTCTTGAATAATCATTCCATCTGAGTTGGGAGCACAACAAGGAATCAAGAGTCTCTTCATCAACCAGTGCAGCAAGTAAGTTTCGCATGTTAAATCCCTTCATTATCTCTCATGATTTTACTGCCAAATATTTATTTTCATTCCATTGATCCTTTTTTTTAATTTTTCTGTTGGCGTTGATGCTAAATCTTCATGTTGCAAGTGTTAATCAACAGTGTCATGTAGAAACATTTCACATTCTTGAAACCTTTCATCTTCTACCTTGAATGTGACAGTAGCTATAAAGCCTTGCAGATCTTTCTTTTCTTCATCTTATCATCAAATCTTGTTTTTCAAACTTGTTCCTAAGCTTCCAACAAGTAGAGCGCAATCCTTCAGCTCGAAACTCGATCAACCTCAAAAATTGTGCCCTGTTTGATCAAGTTTTCCTCTAGACTGCACTTCTTCACCACAAATAATTATGCCCTCACATGAGCGCATTATGAAGGCATGAAGCGTCTTCATTCATCCCTTCAGCATGTGATAGTGCTCCCTCATTTTCCTTGAGCACAAGGGCACATTATGAAGGTGCAAAGACCTGTAGACCCCTTCGTTCATCCCTTTAAAGTGCAACAGTGCACCTTCCTTATCTCCTTGAGCACATGAGCGAATATGGAAGACTCGAAGGCCCATCATTCCATCCCTTCGACCCTTTGGGGTGCACCAATGCACCCTAGATGATTTTTTTTCCACTTGCTTAAGAGCATGAGCACACTGCAAAGCCCTGAATGACAATGCATGCCCCTTCATGCTTTGAAAGTGCGCCCTCCTAGTTTGCATGCTCATTTTCTCATGCATGCAAGTTGTTTTGCATTGTCATTCATAGTTTTTCATGTTCTATCATCTGTAATGGCTCTTTTTACATGATTTACAAGTATTGTTGCATAAGTAGGTTGTTTTAAGCTAATATTGTCACTATGAGTGTGTTTCCCCAAACAGGTGTTTGTGCTACAAGTATTACCACCTTGTCGTCATTTGTTGGAGCCATGCTGCCTCACAAAGTGACCTCCAAAGAACTTTTAGAAGCAAGCGTTAATGAACCTATAGAAGTTACAAAGCCAAATATTCCCATATATGCAGATGCACACTGCTTTATTAATAATCATACAGAGGTCACATGGAGCAAGATTTACAATGCATTCATGCATGAAAGGTTTGCTGAGAACTTAGAATATCTGCATGCATACATTAACATCAAGAAGTCTAGGATGCATAGGATTGTATGCAGATTCTCGGTCATGCCATGAGCAGAAGTGATTGAATGGATCATTACACATATGGATGAATCTTACCTTGTGTTTCATAGTGAGAGTGGCGGTCAGCTCGCCACCTATTTTGGTGAAGGCATGCAGTCATATTAGAAGATGCTCAAGCCCAATGAATATGAAAATGACAACTTCTACATGAGAAGGGAACCCCTTGACACTAGTGAGGTTATCAAATCATGGTGTCTAGATACTTCCAAGTTTTTCCATGGCCCACCCGCATTCTATCCGACAAATATTCTTAGAGTTGTATATCAGTACTTGATAGCCATGTATTGTTAGTTGTATGGGCACAAGAATGTTGAGGTGATTGAAGAGAATTAGATATACACGTTGAGTATAGTGGTGACCCATGGTAGACCTTTCAATTGGGCAGATATCCTGTCATTTGAGTTGTAGCATCAAGTGGGGCAGGCTAAAACATATTTATGGGAAAACCCGCAATTCTACATGTCTACATTTCTCATAGATGGAATCTATGCATAGTATGCGTTCCTGGGAATGAACTGGAATTAGACCCCCGATGAGAATTTCCCAGTTTAATTCCACTACAGAGTGTTATCAAAAGCATGCTTCAGAGGCGTATATGAAAAATTAGTTGAAAACTTCTTTGCAGTTACCTTTCACATGATATTTGAGATCAATCCTCCTTGCATGACAGATCAGGGTAAAGGTGTCATTTCGATATATCACAGACTCATTTTTAGCTTCTGAGGGTACATACATTAGGTGCTTCAGTTGTCAGATATCCCCTCATCTTATGTCGCAATATGTGACCAACAAAGTGGTCATGCAAGAAGTCGCAAATCAGTTGGACAAGGGATTGCCAAGAATTCTTCACATGAGGAAGAAAGCCCCTTTGCCTCTCTTTTCATGGAGGATCAGACTATATGAGTTAAAGAACCATAAAGACACAACAACAAATATATAGGAGCTAGGCCTCCTACATTTCGATACTAAATATTTCCATGGATATGATCCTAGGCAAATTGTCAGGTAACATTTTCAAAGGATCAATCACAATACAGGGTACTCATCGATGTCCACAACAGAAGATGAGAAGATAAAGAAATGGTACAATGCCAACATAAAGACACATCCAACAATGGATACCCGTTCACCTCACAATCCACCAACTCAAGACTTGCAAGTGCAAGTGGAGGAGGAGATAACACCTCACGCAAAGAAAGTAGCTCCCAATAAAAGGATCAAGTATTCCTCGATAGGCGAGAGTAGCAAGGAATGGAAAGCCATTCCTTTAAACCTAGGAGCTAGCCAAGCAGAGTAGGAGGGGAGATAATAAGGAGAAGAAGAGAGGAAGAGTCAGCAAGATGAGTTGTTGGAGAAGCAACAAGTAGAAGAAGAAGAGAAGAGGAGGATAGGAGAAGAATAGTAGAGGCAGTCCTATGAGGAGGAAGTAACACATAAATTGGAAGAACGGTTGACTCAAGAGATGGAAGAGGAACAGTTTGAGGAAGAAGATACCATCCAGCCAATGGAGGAAGAACTAAATACTGCAAGAGAAAATCCTCTTACAAGTGGTCATCTTCCATTTGGAAAGATGGGGATCACACCTCCACCAGCGTACAGAGTCATGGATGTATGCAGTATAACGTTTGATCAGTTGAAGAAGAGGATCGTGCAACAGAGGAATAGATATTTCTCAAATGATCCTCAGAATCCAGTCTCAGTGTCCACATAGAAGGTGATAATTGTGAACACTAGAATGAATCTGAGGGCATTCATGGCGGAAAATGTTTCATTCGCTATAGCGGCACAAGATAACTCTGAGTATTTATTAAATGAGAATGTCAAGTTGAGAAGAGAACTTTCTACAGTGAAGCAACAAATGGAACATCTTGTGATAGAGAATGATTTACTATCATCACAGAACTTCAACACCGTAGAATGGCAGTTAGCCATGCAAGGAGAGTTTGGGCCAATGGAGGACACCATGGTGCGACTATATGATGAGATGATACTTATATAGTAGGTCATGTATCCTCTCATTGGCATTCAAAAGAACACATGGGAAGTGGGGAAACTCCTATAAATAGTAAATAAATCAGTTGACCAGATGCAAGAGTGGACTACCAAGTATCCAAATGCTTCGAAACATTTAGAAAAGAAGGATAAAATTGCCACAGAAATAAACAGAGTTCAGTTGAGACTCCACCTACATAACTACCCACATCTTGGAGCACAGTCGGTTAGTACTATGGCTGCATATAATTGACTGCATAATGGGTTTGAGTCTCTAACATAGAAACATGGGATACCTGCCACTGGATCTCTTGAAGCGATCAGAGGCAGAGAATTCATCTTCCAGGAGATCAGAGAATATATTGAACAAATCAAGCAAGCAACGGAACAGGAAGGCTTAGAGGTAACCAAAGGCATTATTCTATAGTATTCCTTTTCACCAATCAAATCACACATGAAGCTCTCATGGCTATGGAATAATGTATGGTCAATCTCCAAGAACATACTAACGGAGGCACTAGAGGTGAGGATGCACTACGAAGGGGACTTGCCAATTCGGGTCAAACCCATCACAAAGGAGTTCAGAGCATGACACACTTATATTACAAGTGAACTCCATGAGGAAGTAAATGGTTTATCCATTTGATGAGCCTTTTTCCCATTGTCAACTTTGTCTTCTTAGGGCACCGTCTCATTTGTAAATTGTCTTATGTAATGAACTCTAAGAGACACATGTGGAATGTGAAAAACCACACATTGGGGTGTAATGAGTCATGTATAGAATATGAATAGTCATAGAAGTCAAACAGTCATGAGGAAGCTCAAAGGTAATTTTCAATTGTTATAAATAGCTCCTCATAATTCAAGCAAAGGGGATTTTGGAAGGATTAGATTCTAGAGGTATTGCCTTGGCTTCTCTTGTAATACATAATACATAGATCATTATTTGGAGAAGCAATTGTGGCTTCGTGTTCCACTACTAGATATAGTGTTTCATTCATGTAACAGTGTACTTGGGATCTTACACTTTTAATTAGAAGCTCAATGAACAATCATTCGTTCATACATGTATCATAGATGTAGTTGGACTATTCTAGTTATGTTTATGATATATGTGGCTTTATTTACATACTAAGTTAATGAAGTAATTTGTTTCTTAGTTATGGCTATTATTGAATGAGTGTTTTTATGCTTTAACGATTGTTGTATATTATTTGGACTATTTTGCGGGTATTAAACAAGTCTTTCTCTTTCCTCCTAGGTCCCCTTTCGGATAGTACTATTAATTTTCTAACCAATGGCTTATTTCCCTCACCAGCTGTGGAAGTCTCCCCTGTATACCTTACATTATGTGTCTCACAAAGATAACATTCTTGTTGCCCCGAAGTGGTGTTGTGTTCTCTTGTGTTGGTTGGTAACCAAGGCATATCTTTAAATCATTCCAACGGTGGCCGAAGCGTATGACCAGATGGGACTCCTACACCAAATGATTTGAGGTCTAATTGAGACTTCACATTTGGGAGATCCCCTTATGAAGTTGGCGGTATCCAACACTGTCAACATTTTTGGCGCTAGGAGGGCCAAATGACAAGCCGAGCCTATGAAGTCTATTTACCCTTAATGGCTTCATCCCAAATCATAATCCTGAGGTATTTTACCGAAGATTTAAATCTTTCAATCCCCATGGACTTTTTACATAACTTGCCACATCTTAAATTTGGTAGAAAGGGTACGATAGGGAGTACTCAAGGTTCAGCTTTAGAATCAGTCAAGGTAGGCAGGTAAGGTAGCTTATATGGTGAAATTCGTTTTTGAAAAGTTGTGATGTAAGGGTTATAACCTAGATTCGGTGATATATGGTGTTATAGAGACTAGCTATTTCCCGTTTAGTAGACCATCCTTGATTGGGTAATTGAATTAGTTCCATTTTTTTAGATGATCCAAAAATAAAATATTATCATAGGTTATAAAGTTGGAATAAAATAATTATTAATTTAAGATATTAAATGAATCATTATTATTCTAGAATGTTTAATTATTTAATGGAGACATTTAGAATTAGTATATTGTTGTAACAAGATATGACTCTCCAAATGTGTCGTATCTTAGGCTCTATTTTAGGAGATTTGTTAGCTAGTTGTTTTGAATAGCATTTATTGTAAATGGACATTTGTTATTTAATAAGTGATCCATAATTAGAGGTAGTTAGGACATTGAGCTTATAAATAGCTCATTGCAAGAGTGTTTTGTTGTTCAAGTGTAAACTCTTGAAAAATCAAATATGTAATTATTTTTTCTGATTAATAAAATTACATGTCTGAGGACACTTCTGCCATTATTTTGGTATCAGAGCACCAGTAATGTTGCAGTGGATGTGAAGAGGAGATTCCAACTCTACAAGTTTTTGGAAAACTCCATTGAACTGCTCAGCATATGATTGGTATGGAATTTGTCTAGTTTTTTGTTTTAAAAGAACAGAAATTTTATTATTGATTTTAGATTTGTAAATTCTAAAATCATTTTTATTATCAAAAATATGCAAAATCTGTGTGACTTTTCTGCAAAATCTGTATGGCTATTGTGATGCAACGATGTGGATTTGCATCTATTGAGTGACGGTGCCAGTGTCAGCATTCAGAATTTGACAAAGACTCTTGCGCCTGACGGATCCTCCAATTTTTGTCATGAGATCATCTGACTTCTTCAGACTTCTTTGATTCCTGTGTTCTCACACTTGACTTAAGTCTCTCCCTCGAAACCGTTTAAGTCTCTCCCTCGAAACCGCTATGAGTGAAATCTTTGATTAATCGAATTCTCTTGAAGAATCACAGAACTATGGCCATTTCTCGTTGCTATAGTTGGGCCAGAGACCATGAATGGAAAAGTCGTAATCAGGCTTTCCTGTGCAAGGGTAACAGCATCCTCTACGCGTATAAACCAGGCCACTATTGCACGAGGAAAGAATCTCAGAAAAGCCTGCAGAGGAAACAGATCTCAGATCTTGAGAAAAGCCTGCCACGGATGTAGATCTCATAAACCGATCCAGACGACAAATCAGAGCTTGGGAGCAGTACCTTGGTTTGGAGCATTCTGATAGTGCTTCAAAGAAATCCCACCAAGCTAATCATAACCACCACACTTTTGAAAAACTTGTATAGATATACAATTAAATGCTGAAATGTATTCCCTCAATATAGACCGAAGGATTGGACCATTGGGGGCGTTTGCTTAAATGAATGAAATTCGAGGAGTCATATAAATGTGGACCTTGGTTTGGATACGCGGCCTGCCATCCATTTTTTGAGTGGAAACTACATTTTATTTCATTTTGTTTTACATGTTTTCGCTGCATATATTCGTGTTTCACTACAATTGGGAGTGGTTGACTTGGAGGTCTGACGGTGCTTTATGCAGTAAGGCAAGAAGCTAGAATTCAGTTTAGAATGGCTCCCTTCATCTTTTGTCACTCGAAGCTTACTTATGAATAGCTTGAACATCCGTGATTTCATAATCATGCAACTATATGTCAAATTTCCAAGTATATCTTCCAAATTATAAATTGGAATATTGTAGTGTTTTTCGATTGCTATTAGATAGTCAAATAGATGGAATATGGAAAATTTGAGAGTCTTGGCTTTGATGCCTTGCAATGTGATAAAGAAAATTTCTCCTTATTTTCATAATCAGTAGATGCCGATAAGAAAATTTCGCGAATTTTCAAGCCATACTCCATTCGAAGGTGTCGTGCAGAGGTTACATGGAAGATAATTTTTCTAGCCAACTACAGTTCCATTGGGGAAACAAGACTGGGGTTTCATCTACATAGTACATGGCTTTTTCATTTAAATTTGCGGAAATAGGAATTTGGTGATACAAGGTATATATTTTTATGTAATATTTTATTATTGGAGTAATAAGGATTTTGTAATATTTGTGGAGTAAAAAGGTCATTTGTAATTTTTGTAGTAATAAGGAGATTCTATATGTAATTTTTTTTTGGAGGGATAAGTGTGACATTGTAACTCAAAGTATTTTACTTTGAGGGGGGGGTAACTTTTTTTTACCAAGTTTTGCAAGAGCATTGTTGTAAAAGTCAAATTTTGAAAGTTACATTGTAATTTTTGAGAAATTGACTAGAGCCAAGTGCAAAGCTCAGTCATTTTTCTCCTGCTTCAACGACTATACAAGGGTCAGGCCAAGCCCCGATAGATCATGTTTTTGCGTGGTGTGTTGCGTGTTGTGTTGCCCATCTTGACATTTTTTTTATTTTTTTTTCTGATTCTTGGTGCGAAGCTTCAACACTACAATGTCCAAGTTAATTAATTTGTTCTATGATTCCGACAAACTTGAAGGTACAAAATCCTATAAAACATGGCACTGCCTCATCGAAAGCACTCTCATTTACAATGAATTATGGCAGGGTATATGTGATGGTGATATTAAGCCGAATAAACCCACAGATGCAGTTGCACTAGCAAAATGGGAAGTTAAGAATGCCAAAACCTTAGCTCTCATTAAATCTTCTGTCAATGATGAAATGTATGTCCATATAGAAAATGCTACAGATGTATGGTCTGCTTTGAAAACTTTTAAAGACCTCTTTGATCCTCAGCCTGAATCAAAGAAAGTTGATCTACAATTAAAATTATTGCAACTAAAATTGACTGAAGGAGGTGATGTTCTTGAATATATATCAAGACTTAAGAATATTAGGCAGGAAATCATTAATGCTGGTTTTCCAGCAATAGATGATAGCTTTATGGTCACAATTGTAATCGCTGGACTTCCTTCTTCCTACACGCATTTTTTGGAGACTCTACAATTAACTGGGAAATTAGAGAAACTAAAGTTTGATGAGCTCTGCGAAATGTTGACCCAACATGATAAAGCCTTTGGGAAGAAGAAGAAATTTGGTGAAGATGTTTTTTCACAGAGGCCAACACTAGTAAATTTTCAGCAAACAATTCTCGAGGCAAAGGCAAAGGGAATTTCAATCAGAATCAAGAAGCACATAATGTACAAAGTCGAGGTCGAAGCCAAAGCATAGGAAACAACTTTAATAGAGGCAACAGTTCTGGAAGGAGTAATTTTCAAGGTAGAGGAAACAACCAAGGAAGAGGCAATTTTCAAGGACAAGGAAATAATAATCAAGGTAGAGGACAATCTCAAAATCGAAGTCAAAGCAGAGGTAGAGGACAATCTTCAGGAAGAGGAAGAGACTTAAGTCAAATTGTGTGTCGAAGATGTAACAAAGTTGGACATTATGCTGAAGATTGTAGAACTTCTCTTAATAAAATTCCTAAGTTTCATCAGCACTCAGCGCAGTTTGCAAATGATCAAGATGATGATAACTCAGAATATGTTTTTGCTTCCTCAATGGTATCACAACTTTCATCCCATCCTAGAAGTGATTATGAAGATGCCTGGATCTTGGATTCAGGGGCAACTCAGCACATGACTTTTCGACATGATTTTTTTTGGAATTTTCAAGATTGCCAACTTAATTCCATTTTTCTTGTAGATGATACAAAACATTCTCCTTATGGAAAAGGAGCAATTAAAGTTTTTCTCCCTAGCATTGGAGAAAAAATGATTTCCAATGTATGGTATGTACCAACTTTTAAGAAAAATTTGCTCTCTTTAGTCACGATTCGACAAGCAGGACATCACGTGATTATGGAAGATGGTTTAGTCGAGATTAATTTAGTCAAACAAAGCTTGAAAACTACCATGACAGGTTATGAAGATGGAAAACTGTTAAGAATGAAAGGGACAGTTATTCCAAGGCATTCTGATTTTGCAGGGGCAGTGACTACAGGTATTTCACTTGTAAGACTATGGCATGTAAGATATGGACATTTAAATTTTGAGAGTCTTTCTCAATTGCAGAAACAAGGAATGGTTAAGGGACTGCCAACTTTCAAAAAGGAAAATGCAAAATGTGAAGCTTGCATTTATGGAAAACAAAGTCGAGAAAGTTTTCCAACAAGTTCATGGCGTGCAAACAGGCGGCTACAACTAGTTCACAGTGATGTTTGTGGACCACTACAAACTTCCTTTGGTGGTTGCAAATATTTCTTACTATTCATTGATGATTTCAACAGAATGACTTGGGTATACTTCTTGAAGAACAAGTCAGAAGCATTGGAGAAGTTTAAAATTTTTCGCCAACTTGTTGAAAATGAAATCAAAGAAAAGATAGGTACTCTCAGGATAGATAATGGGGGAGAATTCACTTCAAATGAATTCAAAACTTATTGCAGTGAAAATGGCATAAGACGACATCTTACAAATGTTTACACTCCACAGCAAAATGGAGTAGTCGAAAGAATGAATCGCACCTTGTTAGGAATGGCGAGATCCATGTTAACTTTCAAGAGGTTAAGTCCAACATATTGGGCAGAAGCAATACATACAGCTGTCTACTTAAGAAACAGATCTCCAACTGCTTCTTTAGATGGAATCACACCTTATGAAGCTTGGTTTGGTTTCAAACCTCGAGTTAAACATCTTAGAGCTTTTGGATCAGTATGTTATGTCTTAGTTCCGAAAGAAAAACGATCTAAGCTTGACTCAAGAAGTTTGAAATGCACAATGATTGGCTATTCTGATGAGAAGAAAGGGTATCGTCTTTTGGCCAATGGAAAATTCATTGTGAGTAGGGATGTCATTTTTTATGAAACTGAGAGTAAGAGTGTTGAAGAAATTGAAACTCTTATTCACAAGTTAGAAAAAATAAAAGGAAAAATGCAAAGTCAACCAACTTCACCAAATTGGTATGAACTTGATTTTCCTTCCTCTGAAGATGAGTCATCCAGTCCATATATTTCAACAACATCATCTGGGTCTTCAAGCAGTTCATCTGCATCTCCAAGTAGCAGCAGTTCTTCTGACAGTGATTCTCCAGACTCTTCACCTGAATGAAGAACATCAGTTTATATTAATCCTATTTACAATGATGGAGACTTTTCAGAATCGCAAACAAGTGAGCACCAACTACCAAAATGGGCAATTCAACTTTTGAAAGATGCAAAGCCTAATGAGCAGAATAAAACATGCACCAAACAGTCACATAGAAGTGAAGGCAATTTTGCCTTGATAGCAAATGATTTTACTGAACCTTCCACATACAAAGAAGCAGTAAAACATAAAGAATGGCAACAGGCTATGGTTGAAGAATATCAAGCAGTAATTGAAAACAACACTTGGAAACTTCTTGATTGTCCACAAAACATTAAACCCATAGGATGCAAATGGGTTTATAGAATTAAGCATAATCAAAATGGAGAACTTGAAAAGTATAAAGAACAACTTTTCGCAAAAGGTTTTGCATAGTAGGAAGGCATTGATTATGAGGAAACTTTTGCTCCTACAGCTAAGTGGAACACCATCCGGTTAACACTTGCATTGGCCACTCAGAAAGGATGGAAAGTTCATCAAATGGATGTGAAAAGTGCTTCTCAACGGGGATTTACAGGAAGAAATGTATATGACACAACCACCAGATTTTGAAATTGAAGGGCAAGAACATAAAGTCTGCAAATTGATCAAGGATTTATATGGATTAAAACAAGCTCCCCGAGCTTGGTATGCAAAGATGGATGAATGCCTTAAGAAAGTTGGTTTTCAACGAAGTGAATCTGATGATACTTTGTATGTGCGACAACAGGGAAAATATCTGGTAATTCTTGTTATGTATGTAGATGATTTGATCATTACTGGCAACCATGATGATCATATTGCACAGGTGAAAAAGGTGTTACATGCAGGTTTTAAGATGACAGATTTGGGATTACTTCACTACTATCTTGGAGTTGAAGTCTTCCAATGTCCAATCAGAGTAAGTATGCAGCAGAGGTTCTTCAGCGATTTGGCATGCAGCATTGCAAGCCCATTCTCACCCCCATGGAGCAAAACTTGAAACTTTCAAAATTTGAAGGGGGGGAAGGTGGACAATACTACTTATAGACAGTTGATTGGCAGCTTGATTTATTTGACAAATACTCACCCCGATCTATCTTATGCAGTCAGTATTCTTTCACATTTTATGTAGGAACCACAAGATAGCCACTAGAATGCAGCCAAAAGAGTTCTTCGATATATCCAAGGAACAAAAGATTTTGGTCTTCTTTACACAAAGACTAAAAACTTTGTACTTGGTGGTTATTCCAATGCCGACTTTGCTAGAAGTATTGATGATCGAGCATCAACATCAGGTTATTTAATGAACATGGGGTCAGCAGCAGTATCTTGGAGTTGTAAGAAACAAGCTATAGTGGCCACTTCTTCAGCAGAAGCAGAGTACATTTCAACATGGGAAGCAGCATGTGAAATTGTTTGGTTGCGCAGAATTTTGCAGCACTTGGGCATTTCTCAGGCTGAAGCTACATCATTATTCATTGACAGCCAGTCAACCATCAAACTTGCCAAGAACCCACTTTTTCATTCAAAAAAAATCATGTGGACACCAAGCATCATCATATCAGATCTCTCATTGCCAAAGATGTCCTCAAGCCAGTTTATTGTCCTTCCGAAGTTCAGATCTCTGACATTTTCACGAAACCACTTGGCAGAATAAAATTTACTAAGTTCAGGGATGAACTTGGTATCTGTTGTAATGTATCTTTGGATCATAGGAGGGAATGTTAAACGATCCAAAAATAAAATATTATCATAGGTTATAAAGTTGGAATAAAATAATTATTAATTTAAGATATTAAATTAATAATTATTATTCTATAATGTTTAATTATTTAATGGAGACATTTAGAATTAGTATATTGTTGTAACAAGATATGACTCTCCAAATTTGTCGTATCTTAGGCTCTATTTTAGGAGATTTGTTAGCTAGTTGTTTTGAATAGCATTTATTATAAATGGACACTTGTTATTTAATAAGTGATACATAATTAGAGGTAGTTAGGACATTGAACTTATAAATAGCTCATTGCAAGTGTGTTTTGTTGTTCGGGTGTAAATTCTTGCAAAATCAAATATGTAATTATTTTTTCTGATTAATAAAATTACGTGTCTAAGGACACTTCTGCCATTACATTTTTCTTTTCAATTGGCGTTTATTTTGAAGAAATTATTGGACAATTGTTTACCCTTAAATTGGATGGTCATGTGAAGCAATGGTGCTACTCTCTACCCACTACTTCTATTACATCTTTCAAAAATTTGGTTAACAAGCTTCATCGCGTCTTTGACAAGTATGAGTATAAATATGTTCTTAATGAAATCAATCAACTTAGAATTGAACTGGATGAATCCCTTAAACATTTCGTTGATTTATTTGTTCATCTTTGCTATGAGTTCCCAGATGAGAATGTGGACTGGTAGTTCTTAGATGAAAAGTTTCATTTCTTAGTCCAGATGTCAAGGAAATATTTTGAATCTGATTCCTCATGTCCTCCTAATCCAAAGGAATTTTAGCATCCTGAGGAAGAACTAGACATGCCTTTGTCCCATGTCCTCCTCCTTTTGATGCTTCTTGTTTTGAGCCTCAACCAATCATTAAATCGAAAGATCAATTTGTTGATGATGAATTTATTTTTATTTCTCATCTTTCCCCCAATGGTGTTTCATATGATCTTATCAATCAACCATCTATTAATCTTGATATTTGTCTAGTCGATCCTTTCCCCGTTAATCAAATTGAGCCCTTGGAAGATCATGACCCTGATGATTTTCTTCTCTCTGAATTATACGATGACAATTGTTTAAGTAATATGGATGAATATTTTTTCTTACATGAATATTTGGATTTGCAGTAATTTCAAATGGAGTCTGAGGTGATTATCGACCACTTTCTTTCAGGTATAACTCCTTTTGACAAAGACAATTATATGCTTATATTGAATATTTTTGTTGTAATCTTAAAAATCTATCTTCTTCTAAATCTCTTGATTTGAATAATGAACCTTGTTTTGACAAGAAGTTGACCATGTTTTCCGAGATTGGTTATCAATCTGGTCAGGATTTAAATTTAAGTTGGGTGAGCAGGACACTTCAGCCTACGTTGATGGTTATTTCAGGTTCATGTCACCATGACGATATCTATGATTTCAGTCAGTTTATAATTGTTTTGCATAATTTTATCATTCATGTCATCATACGAGACATGGAATCTCTACTGAGGGATGTTTTTTTTCTTCACGTAAAAATTTTCAACCCTTAGGGGAAGAAATTTATTCTAATCATTGACCTTCGACTGCTGCATCCCATTGTGATAAAAATTGTAATCGAAAATGAACATTTTTCATCATCCATCGAAGAATCCCACATGCATGATGGCTTAGATTGTGGTCAACCCGATAACATTTCTTATGACATGGATCTATCCTTGTTCAGTTTGTCTTGTCTATATTACCCTAAAAGTTGTTTCCATGATCCCACTGCATACTCACTAGAAGTCTCTTCTTAGTCTGCACCTATATCTTGTGGCTTGTACTTGCAGGCTCTTCGTGAAATATTGTATGGTCATGGACAAGATCATATCTGCTATTGTGGATTTTTTTGTTTGGTAGAGCAGTTGAGTGTAATACACCGTCGTGGTTGGACTTCTTGTTTTCGTTCGTCACTGCATATGTTTGCACGATTTCTTTTGTTCACTGCACTACTTCTTGTTTTCATTCTTCGTGATCATATCCTATGGTCTAAGGGTCACGAGCAGCTTTTATGGTTGCATTGGAAATTTCACTTTACATGACCCAGCCCCCTCTTGTTTAGGTTAGAGTAGGATAGGTTGCATATAGTTAGATGCATTTCATCCTTGTAATTTGTTCTCATCTTTCACATTTTGATTTCATCATTTTCCGTTGTTCTTGAATAAATTTGGTTTTAAGATTTGAGATGGCATGGCTATAACACGCCTCCTCTCATATCTATCTAATTTCACCAGCTTTCTCGGGGTAAACATGAGCTGAGGGGCTACTATGACATGACTCAACCTCCTAGATGAACATAAGGAAATGGAACCGACATAATAAGACCTCACTAACTCCCCTCAAGTGCTACAACACCCCCCGGAACTAACCAACCATTCTAGGTACCCAACCCTTGAGTTAACTTGCTTTTTCAGTGATCTAGAACCCCAGTCGCTCCCATGACAAGGCCTCCAAGTGACTGTAACCCTCCAATTGCTCCCACAGGCCTATTTCCCAGTTATTGTAGTCTTTTTTAGGTAGTCCTGTGCTATCGACTGTAGTATTTAAGCCACTTTTTCAGGGTTAGGATCCATACCTCTGGCCATAACAGTCATTTCATCAAACACATTGAGAACATGAAACCTACAAGTCATGAATTCACATCTAAAAATAGAGATATGAAACTTATATGTGGTTTACTAAGAAGGACTAATGCCCTCCCACAATAGCTGCCATGATACCAATTATATCATGCATTCATTAACTAGTCATTCATCAATTAAAAGGTGATAAGATCCATACTTAAATATGTCATAAAACCATGCTTATAAACAGCATATAACCAAATAATCAACAATGATAGAACAACCATTAAAGCCACATAATAACAAGTACATTTACTCATAAATACAAGAGGAACTTAGCTCTCATTAACCATATGCAAAGACAACCAAGTCAGGTACTTCCACGTACCACCCAACCTCATATTGGGCTGAACCAAATATTTCTTTCATCCAATCACCCTCATGCCACATTCCAACTGTGAATGTGGGATCTCATGGGATAAACCAATCCATAAACAAACAAGGGAATCCAAAATTTAAATCATCTCTACCCTCATACTACCGTGATCTCACCTAAACCGGTCTCGAGATCACAAAACCAAACTGAGCTTGGATGCCTCAGAATCCCTTCACCCTCCCTTGAGGAATTTTCCTGTCTCCACCCAGTTGTTGAGAGCTTCTTGAAAAAAACCATCTCCACCCCCAACCCTTGGGATTTTCCTGAGACCACCTCACCTAGATCCAAAACCTTCCGAGAATCCAAATCTTAACCAATTGGAATAGTTGATGATATTACTAGGCTATACAAGTTTGAAAGTATTGGGTCATCATCTTTTCACTTGGTTTGTATTGCTTGTAATAATGACTTTGAACAAACTTTGGGATAAATGATTTGGATATCTAAGCTATTTCTCATTGTAGCAACAATGTAATCAAAATATTGTGAGTGGCCTTCCTCTTATTTGTTGTAGAGACAGTGTGTGTGCTAGTTGTGTTCTTGGAAAATATCATTTGGATAATTTTGAAAAACTTGCCTCTTATCACATCTTGACCCCTTTGTCTTGGGTATGTGTTATTTTTTTTTGCATGAGTAGTTCCATGCATGATTCATTGCATAAAGTATTATGGGGAGGCTAGGGTAGGGGTAAGGTTAGATGGGAATAAAAATCCTCTGAAAAAAAAAAATTGGGCATTTTTTGAGATTGTTTTTGGTGGTATTCATCGCACAATTTTTGCTTTAACCAATTTTATGTTGCATGGTGTTTTATCCCATTGATTTCTAATTCCAGTTAAGTAATTAGGGTTCTAATCTAATTCGGGATAATTGATTAGGGGTTTTGGATTCTGCAAAAGCCTTTATATTGTACTATAAATAATGAAATGGTTAGGACAAAACTCTCCCAGCAGAAGTTTTAGCCATTCAAAGTTCAGCCATTTTCTTAAGTATCCCTGAGCCAGAGGAATCAAGGAAAAAGTCTCAGAGCAGGGAAGAACAAATTAGACCAGGCATTCCATGGGCTTACTTCGATGGGGCTTCACAGAACAATTCAGCAGGGGCAGGCATAATCATTCATTTAAATGAATCTCACTCTTTAATGGCTTCAGTGGGCATTGGATCCGGATCAAATAATTTTGCAGAACTGTCAGCCCTTAAACTGCTCCTCTGCTGGCTTATCCACAGACACATCTTCGCAATTCAGATCTTTGGGGACTCTCTAAATGTAGTAAAGTGGGTAAATGGAAACAGTAGATGTATAAATTATATGTTGAGGCCGCTTCTAGAAGAGATTTTGATTTTAAAACAGTCCTTTAATGCTTTCTCAATTGAACATATCTACAGGGATCGGAATGAAGACGCGGATAAACTATCTAAGGATGGTTTGCAGCAAGCTGTGGGCATTTGGAAAGTGACTGAAAAATACCATGATCAGATCCAGGAGTCGGATCTTCCTCCCTATGGTTAAAGAGTTTCTCCATATTTCTGCTGATATGTTTAGTCCTTTTTTGATATAGCAGCATGTTTTAAATTTTCTTTTCACAGTGAAAATGGACACTGTTTTTTGTACTGGACCGTATGATCTCCTTTCTGCCCAAATGTTTCGGGCGTATTTTTGTTATAGTGGGCTGTTTTCCTCCTATGGAGGCCCACGGGTTTTAAAAAACAGCTGGAACAGTTCTTGGTTTTTAGACATACTAGAAGGCTGAGAGCTCGTCTCTCTGGTCTGCAAAAAGGAAAAACCTGTTTTACAACAACAGGGGATATGTATTTTTTGTTGAATATGGTTAGTTTCAGAGAAGAGTTTCTTTTCTCTGGGTCAGCTGAGGGAGAAGTCCTCACTGCAACTGAATGCTATGCATCTGCTTGTAACTTTTTATCTATTTTATATATAAAAAGTTCGCTTTTTTTCTCCGGAAAAAAAAAAAAAATATATATATATATATATATATATATATATAATGAAATGGTTGATGATAAAAAAAAATAGAGGTGCAACTCTAAATAGTTTGTTAGTTATTCTAGTTTCGGTTTCCACGGAAAATTTATGTATAATATGTGATTGCCACTATTTTTTTTTTTTATATATAAAATGTGTGTATGCATTGTATTACTATAAAAGGTTTACAATTTACATTTTGCAAGTTGTTCACATTGATTTGTGTGGTCCAGTTTCTTCTCATTTTTTTCTGAGTACAAGTACTTATTCACTTTCATTGATGACTTATTTAGAAACACACAGGTTTATTTCTTAAAACATATGAGTGAATTTTTTGACTTTTTCTTCACCTACAAGTTCTTTGTATAAAAATAATTTGCACATCGAATACAAAGGTTAATAATAGATCATGGAGGTAAACATGTTAAAAACAAATTCACAACTTATCACATTACACAGGGCATTCAAATGCAACATACTTTTCAATATATACCACAACAAAATGTTGTTGTTAAAAGAAACAATCATACATTAAAGTAAATGGTTAATTGTATGATTCAATATGAAGGATTAAGACTTTGTTATTAGGCAGAAGACATCAACTGTGAAAATTACATAGTAAATTACACTCCCACAAAGGATTTACAAAATATAAGATAGGAAGAAAAATGGGCTAAAATTAAGACAAATGGAAGCCACTTCCATGTATTTGGTAGTGAAGAATGGGCTCACATTCTTGATGAAAAAAGGAAAGCCTTACAACCTATAAGTGAAAAGTGTAATTTTATTGGAAATTCTAAAGAAGTCAAAGGCTATGGAATTCTTCAACCTTGTTCCAATAAAATAATCATTAGAAGAAATGTTAAATTTGATGAGAATCTCTTGGCCTATGAGCCTAATTCGTCATTTGTATCATTTTTGGTATTTGAGCAATATTCGAATTTTGTGCCACCTTCTATTCCTGTTATGGTTTCTTCTTTAAATGATGACAATGAGGATGAAAATCCACCTCTTCTTGCTCATTTTCCTCCAAATTAATCCATTGAACATGAACTTGCACTAACACCATAACTTCTTAGATGGGCTTTTTCAGCACAACAAGCAACTAGTGATCCTATAGATTAGTGTTGTACTCATTTAGAGTTCCAATAAGCCTCCTCTCTTTTGGCCCAAGTTTCAAAGACTCGTGGTCCAAAAATATTTGCATGAGTTTTAGGCCATCTAGATTAAGATACAAAAATGAAAGAATAATATCATTTATTAATGACAAATGATAGCTGGGAACTTGTCTCTTTTGCAAAAGGAAGATAACTCATTAGATGTAAATGGGGGAATGTAACTAAGTATACATCAAATGAAAGTGTTAAAAAAACATAAGGCATGCTAAAGGAATATGTCAAGTTGAAGGAATTTATTATAATGAAACCATTGCCCCTATTCTAGAATAAATTTCATCTACCTTGTTCTAGTTGTGCTACCTCACATGGATGGGAGGTCCATTAGATCGATGTTAAATTTTCCATTAGATGGATGTTAAATCAATCTTCTTAAATGACGATCTACAAGAAGAAATCTACATGGAACAACCTCTTCGTTGTGCTTAAAGTGACTCTACCCTTGTTTGTTGCCTTAAAAAAATTATTTATGGTATTAAGTAAGCTCCTCAAGATAAGTATGCTGAGATAAATAGATTCTTCTTGACTTTGTTTTTTCTAGATGTCAATATGACCCCAATGTCTACATCAAGAAAATAGGAAACCATCTCACAATCCTTGTTATTTATGTTCACGACCTTACCGTCATTGGTAGTGACCCTAAAGTTATAACATGTGAAATCAAGCCTTAAGGAGAAGTTTGAAATAACAAAATTACGTTATTTTCATTACTTTATTAGCCTTCAAGTATTGCAAACCAAAGACATAATTTATCTTTCTTGTTCTAAGTATGCATGTGACCTTCTTCACCACTTTCACATGAAATATTGTAAACCAACCGCTTATCGGTTCCAGTATGTAGTCAAACTTGTTACCACCTAGGTTATAGCTGAAGTTGATATCCTTTTATATTTGAATCATACCCATCCTCATATTTCCTTTGTTGTTGGTCTTGTTTTCCAACATGAAAACACCACATGAAAATTATTGGAAAAAGCAAAAGTGATACTTTAGTATATCCGACATACAATTCAATTTTGGATACAATATTGTTCGAGGGATACTCCTTTGTTGGTGGGCTTCACTAATTTAGAATGGGATGGTGACCCCGATGATCGAAAGTCTACCATAGGTTATGTTTTCAGTCTTGGTTCTGTTGTGGTCACCAACAACCCCCCTCTTCGTTTGATATTAGTAATAACATCAAGCAAAGGGGGATCCTTAGCCAAAAAATCCAAAAAATATTTTTGTTTGAAAATTCTTTTGTATCAGCTCCCTAAAAGCTATATCACGTCGCAACGGAAAAAGGAGCGCTTGCCTAAAGCGCATAAATACACTAAAAAGGAGCGACGCGAGAACCCATCGCATCGCGCGCATTAAGAGCATTTGAAAAAGGAGAACCTAAAGAAACGCCGACGGCCGATATGCGACGTCGCACGTCGCAATGCCACATGAGCAGCACAAAATGACAAAGTGAAAACCTTGCGATGTTGCGATCTGCCATCTGCGACCATGCAAAGCTGCGATCTGCGATATTAGCAAGCTGCGATCTGCAATATTAGCGATTTGCGATCTACGATAACACTTAATAACGTCGCAGCCATCGATACTGTGATACCAATCGCAGAAAAAACTCATCGCAAGAATTCTCTGACATACACGGTAGATCCAAAAATGAAAGCGCGCCTTAAGGGAAATTAATGACCGCATGCTCGAACATCCAGAAATGATTGCATCGCATTTATCGAAGAGTCAAGTTATGATGAATGTCATTAATTTCGCATTCATTAGAATTTAATGCTTTCATGTCAATCTTTTCGTCATTTCCCTTCTTCTTTGCGTAAACTGCAAGACATGCAACTTGTATAAATCTATATGCAGGAAACATCTAAGGAGAAGGGAAGAGCGCCAATAAGACAACAGAGAGAAGATGCCTCCGCAATTGGATGCTGCATGCAGCAGAACCGCGGATTCCAGAGTATCGCCCAACAGGCACTGATGAAAATAGACTGTCCAAGACTCAGAGTCAAAGGCGCACAAAAGCAGCGTGTTTACAAAATATCCTGAAGCTCAGACTTGGTAAAGCAGAGAAAGAAGCGTAAGAGAAGAAAGACGCTCCAGAAAAGCCTGGAACAAAGAACGGAAACAATTCTCGAAACAGGGGATTGTCCATACAGCGCAGCTTCTAACTCATTGAGTCATTCGCACGACCGGAAACCGAAATAGCAACAGCAAAATCAGTTCGAAAAGAAACTAGGTTGTACTAAGTGTGCACACAGCGAATACACCCAGCTAGAGAAAGGTTTTCGAAAATATCTTCTAATCTAACAGAAAGAGGTGCCAGCGCTTGTTGTTTCTAATTTTCAAGCTCGAACATAAGGAAAGGACAACCAGCCGACTCTTTCAGGGCGAACAGCGCATTGCTTACAGCACTAAGGAGCAGATACAGAAACGGTTAGAAATTAGATTCAGTTTTTAGAAATAAATTTGTTTTTAGTAAAAGGGCGGTCATTTGAAGCCGTTCCCTGAATTTGTGTAAAGTAAAATTAGTCAGTTACTAGTATTTAACCCTTCTCGTTGCATTGGAGAAGGGTCCGAAATTTTGTCAAAAAACTTGTCCTCAGAACATGCACTTTTGCACCCTCGGAGGGGGTTTTTGATGAATGGACGGATCAAGATTTATTTATGTTTGCATTTTAATACCTGCTACTGATGTTGCACTTCTGTACTCTTAGTAGGCATTAGAAGCAAGTAGAAATATATCATTATTGCTTAAGGTCTGTAAGTTTAAAATCAGTCATAAATGGTACTTTTATCTCTTGACTAGTTTCTGCTTGCATTCTTAGAGTAATATACAGCTGATGTTATTTATATGTTAATGTATGAATGAGTGGACTACCATTTGGCACTTTTGTACGGTGGAGTCATTGATTTGTGCTTAATACATGAATAGCTGATTATGCAATATGCTGTTCACAACCGTTTTGCTTAACTTCTTACGCAAGATGGTTCATCTTAATTTATTTATATTCTCATAATAGCTGAATAATCTTCATTACCAGTTATTCTGTGAAATCTTTCTAGATTGCATAATGGAAAGATTCTGTCCCGGGTTAGTGTAGATTAGATGTATTGTTTTTTGTTAGATTAAAGTAGTATAAAGTCATTTCAGAATTTAGAATTAGATTAGTTAAGGAATAATTACAGATTTTCGACTATCATTTTCCACACACACACATCACCATTTTCTACACACACACACACCCCTTAGAACGGGAAGCTGGTCCCGTCATCCCCAGTCGGACCCGCTACACCAAACGGGCACGGAGCCGCCAACCAGGTTCCCGACCGGGTGGGTATCCCCCTTGTTGTTGACCCAATTTCGGGCCCCTCAACATATTTGGCGCTAGAAGGAGGGCACGAACTATGAATGGCACCTAAAGCAATATCCAAAAACCATTCTGAGAGTAATACACCCTCATCAACTCCCTCGACTTCTCCAACACGGTTAAACCCGGAATTTGAAGTCGCTCGAGTATCCACCACTGCTACATATTCGAATATATCAGACCAATCTATTATTGAACCCCCTGAAATTCAAACCTTGATTCGTAAACTCCAGGGATTCTCCATTTTTAACCAGAAGTCTGATAAATCTAAAAGCAGCGTGACTTCGCAGTACAACCCTGCTCATCCCCTTACCAGATTAAAGAGTGAAAAAATTGGCATACAACCAAGTGAACTCCCTCTTCCTACCAGAAAAAGAGCAAGGAAAACACCTCAAGAGTCTGACGGAGAGACTCTCTCATCCACTTCGTCCATATCAACTCCCTCACCGCGAAGTCAACCACCCACTTTTCCATTCCAACTCACTCACCCGTCTTCCACAAACCTTCCTCTTCGAACATCAAAGATCCTGATTTCTTCACCTTCTCAGCATCAGGGGTCAGTTTCTGCACTTCCATTAGCTAGCAGTTCCACGATGGCCCAATCTCCATGGAACAATCCTGGGGCGGTTTTAATGCCTCTGCCCCTGAGCCCTATACCGGCCCATCCAGAGAAGTGGCTACCTAAATTCAACCCAGAAGCAGGTATGCTAGCCGAAGAACATATCAATAATTTCATGCTTTCTGTTAATCTCAACGGAGTTACTAACGAAGACGCTGTTGTCCGGCTCTTCCCTTATACAATGCAAGGAACGGCCGGGTCATGGTACTTTTCGTTACCTTCCGGATCCATCACAAGCTGGGACATTTTTCAAAGTCAGTTCCTCACTAAGTTTGGTGATGACCGATCTACGGCGACATTGATTAATGACCTATCTAATCTTAAGGCTGAGGCTAGAGAACCCATTAAAGACTTTAACTTACGGTTCAATAAGATCCTCAACAAAATCCCCGCTGCTTCACAACCCAGCGAGGAAGTAAGATGTGAATGGTACATCACGACTTTACCTCCAAACTTGGCTATCTTCATAGATAGGGCAAACAAGACCACATTAGTTGACAACTTGACAGAAGCGTTAGCAGGTGGAAAGACACGTGGTAGCCCTAGAAAAGAGATCTGCTATAGAAGAACGCAAATCAAAGAAGATCTATTTCAAAGAAGACACCAAGAAGAAGCAAACGAAAGATCCTTTTGATTTGGAAGGGTTACAAAAAGTGTTGAAAGCCATGTCCAATGAGATGGTCGATATCAAGAAACAAGTAGCAGAGACTTCTTCGAAAAAGCCCTTTAGGACTTTTAAAAGAAATCCTCCCATGGAGGTAAAACCACCCAGTGTTGTCTCAAACGTTGAGTCTGAAGAAGACGAAGAAGAAGAGAATACCACTGAAGGGCAGACCGACGAGGAAGAAGTTGTAGAACTTCAAGGAATGTGGGATTTCATCCTCCCACAGGAAGAGGATCAAGAAGCACTTCCTATTAGCACGAGAAGCAAAAATCAGCTTGATCCTCCCCAAACTACCCCAAAACAAAAGGGCGCAAGCCCTGCAACAAAAGAAAGGGTCGTAACCAAAAAGACAACTGCTAAAGCGACCCAGTTTAGCCCAGTCCAATCTGAACAAGCACCTCCATCAAGAACACTAATAGTATCGGATGAAATGGATTATAACATTATTGACGACATGAAGAAGACTAGGGCCAATATCACTCTGTATGAATTGAGTAAACTGAAACACCAGCAGAAAATCATGATGAAAGAATTACATGATGTGCCTACTACATCTTTACCTACAGCTATGGCTTCCCACAATCTGGGAATACCTCCAACCAATACGATAAATAAAATTGATCCAAATGACATCGCCTTGATTGGAGGGAGATCAAGGTCTCATACTCCTCCTTTTCTTCTCACATATGAAATCTTTAACAAAAACGTGCACAATTGCTTGGTTGATTCTGGTGCTTCAACGAATATTTTACCCAGGTCAATATGTGCCAAATTGAATGTGCAACCTCAAAAATCTGCAGTACGTATAGTTCAACTTGATCGATCCCAGGTCGAAGTGATTGGTGAACTTAATCAGGTGACCATAAGATTGTCGACTAACCCAAAAGTGTGTCAGGTTATCGACATTCTGGTAGCCGATATCCCTGAGTTCTATGGCTTGATTCTTAGCAGGGATTGGTCGGAGAAACTCCACGGATATTTCTCAACCGACTGGTCGCACATGTGGTTACCATACAACGGTAAACCAAATCAGATAAAGGTTGAACGAGAGTTGCACCAAAAATACATAGTGACAGAACTAGAAGGAGAAAATGAAGCCATCACATACAATAGCAGCATTGTAGGCAATTATGCAATAGATTCTTTCCTAGGCAATTTCAGTGCTCATATTTCACCATACTTAGAGAATTCAGTTTTATCCCAAGTTGAAAATTTCTCCCAAACTGATGACTCAAAATGTTTTAGTTTTTTAGATAATTCTGTAAATACTTCTTTATTTTGGAAATTATATTTTGACGGATCTAAATCCAACGAGGGGGCAGGAGCAGGATGCGTTCTGATCAACCCAGACGGGAACAAGATTATGCTCACATGCAGACTTGAGTTCGATTGCACGAACAACACAGAGGAGTACGAAGCCTTGGTTCAAGGCCTATACAAAGAAATCGAATTGAATGTTAAGTATCTTCAAGTCTTTGGAGATTCTGAGATCGTCGTAAAACAGGTACGTAACACCATACATTGCCTGTCTAGTCATTTAAAGCATTATCAATCGTTAGTGCAAGATCTCACTGCACATTTCATAGCATTTAACATCTCGTCAATTCCAAGAATTCAAAACGCAAGCGCAGACCTGTTAGCTAACGTAGCCTCTCGACTTATCCCTTCCGAAGATTTTAGTCCTGATAGGTTTTCAATAGAATTAATTTTTAAACCTTCCATTCCTGACAATATCACCAACTGGAGAGTGTTCAACGACGACCCAGACATCGTAAGTTTCCTCACCTCTGAAGGATCCTACACAAACCAGATAATTGACGAAGACTGTCATGATCACCAGATACAACAAAGTAGCACTGATAATGCTATACCCAAATCGGTGGTCAAATTAGAAGACTTATATGACTTGAAAAGTCGGTTCAAAAGGTCGGCTAATGCCAAGCTTTATAGTTCAACTCTGAACTACGAATCAGTCAACCTAGGAACCGACGAAAAGCCGCAAAACGTTAATCTAGGCCAGGGCTTAGCCCCTGAAGAAAAATCAGCATATATCCGCCTTCTGAGACAGTACAAAAACGTTTTTGCCTGGAACTACGATGAGCTGAAGACTTACAACACTTCCATCATTCAGCATGTTATCCCTATGACTGACAACGAGAAACCTGTCCAGCAGAAGCTCAGGAAAATACACCCTAACCTAGAAAACCAGATAAAAACTGAGCTTAATAAGTTGTTGAGAGCCAGAATAATCTTCCCCGTTAGGCATTCCAAATGGGTATCCAATATGGTGCCCGTTAGGAAGAAAAACGGAGACATTAGAATCTGTATCGACTTCCGAAATCTCAACAAAGCCTGCCAGAAAGATAACTTTCCCCTCCCACTTATGGAGCAAATTCTACAGGCAGTAGCAGGCTCAGAATTAATGTCATTCCTGGATGGATTTTCAGGATACAATCAAGTACTGGTGCATCCCGATGATCAGTTAAAAACTACGTTCCGAACCAAGTGGGGCACTTATGCATATCGGAAGATGCCATTTGGTATGATCAACGCCGGAGCTACCTTTCAGAGAGCCATGGACATCGCGTTTAAAGGACTGGTCAATAAATCAGTAGTGATTTATCTGGATGATATAACAGTGTACTCTAGAAAACGAAACAACCATCTCCAAGATTTGAAGCAAATCTTTCAAAGATGCTTGAGGTATGGGATTTCGCTCAATCCAAAGAAATCTTTCTTTGCATTAAGCGAAGGGAAATTGCTCGGATTCATAGTATCTAAATCTGGTATTCACATAGAACCCGACAGAATCAAGGAAATTTCCGAAATATCCATACCTCATAACAAGAAAGCCATGCAATCCTTCCTTGGACAGATCAATTTTGTCAAAAGATTTGTCCCGGATTTTTCACGTATTATTTCCCCCTTACAAAAAATGATAAAAAAGAATTCAAATTTCAAATGGGGTCTAGACGAGCACGAAGCGTTCAACTTAATCAAACAAGCCATCATCAACGCTCCATCTTTGGCTACCCCAAATTTTTCAGAACCTTTCATCTTATACACGTTTGCCTCAGAAAAATCTTATGCTGCGATTTTAACTCAAGCAAATCACGAAAAGGTAGAAGCCCCAATCGCATTCTTTAGCTCGAACTTACAAGGTGCTGAACTCAATTATTCTGACGTCGAGAAACAGGCATATGCCATTTTCAAAGCAATCAAATATTTCAGACCTTTCTTGCTAAAAGCCCATACCAAAGTCATAGTATCGTTTCCAGCGGTAAGAAACCTCCTGATACAGAAGGATGTGGGCGAGAAGAGAGCGAATTGGATCACCGCCTTACAAGAATACGACCTTGAGATCAAACCGGCACACATCGTAAGAGGCCAAGGCTTCTGCAAAATGTTAGCTGGAGCATCGCAAATCCCTGAGAACTTGTCTGAAGAGATACACGCGTATGAGGTAAGCCTAAACGACGCAGAATCATTATATGCTGACACCATTTATTTTCTTAAGAACGGGTATGCTCCATCACGTCTGGATCATACCAAGAAAAGAGCTCTGAGATTAAAAGCTAAGCAATACCAGCTCATAAATGATGTCCTGTTTAAAAGGAATTATGATTCTGTACTTCTTAGGTGTCTTGAGAAAACTGAAGCCGAAAAGGTTTTGCAGGAACTCCATGATGGACCAGCAGGTGGACACTATGCCGGAGATGCGACTGCACACAAAATCTTGCGTGCAGGATATTATTGGCCCACGCTGTTCAAAGACTCATACAATCACGTAAGGAAATGCCAAGTCTGCCAGACTGCTGCAGGAAAACAAAGGAAAGCGTCCATGTCGCTACAACCGGTCAACATCGACCAACCATTTAGTCAATGGGGCTTGGACATAATAGGTGAGATCGTTCCTCACTCTTCTAAGCAGCATAAGTATATCCTTACGGCAACTGATTATTTTACCAAATGGGTAGAATCAGTTCCTCTCAAGACAGTTCATTCTGAAAACATTATTGAATTCATAGACCAATTTATAATAACTAGGTTTGGATTGCCAACGGCCTTAATGTTTGATAACGCTTCATATTTTTCTGGAAATGCTATGACTGAGTTTGCGCTCAAAAGAGGGTTCAAACTGAAATATTCTGCCAACTACTATCCGCAAGGTAATGGGTTGGCTGAATCAACAAACAAGAATCTAATCAGAATTATCAAAAGAACAGTCGACCAAAACCAAAAGAATTGGCACAAAGCGCTGGTAAATGCTTTATGGGCTGATAGAATCACAAAGAAAGCTTCGATCGGCACTTCTCCCTTTAATTTAGTTTACGGGCGGGAAGTGGTTCTTCCGACTCACTTAGTCATTCCCTCTTTGTCTTTAGTACAGTACATCGATGAAGTACCTACTTCCTCATTACAATTAAGACAAATGGAAATAATCAAGCTAGAAGAACAAAGAGAACAAGCTAGGAAAACCCATGCACATCACCAAGCGCTAATAAAATCTTCTTTTGACTCAAGCATCATAACCAGAAAAAACTTTCAGATGGGTGATTTAGTTTTGAAATGGGATAAGGCACATGAAGAAAAGGGCAAACATACGAAATTCCAGAAGCTGTGGCTTGGCCCTTTTCAGATTGTAGAAGTCGTAGGCCCGTCCACATTCGTGTTGCAGGATCTGGCAGGTAGGAGAGATTCTTTACCTGTCAATGGATTGATTCTTAAATTATATTTTCCATAGAAGAGAAATTCTTCTAATTTTTGTAGGATAGATTTAGTTTTTTTTTTATTTTTTGTTTTGTTCTTCTCTTTTTGATGAATAAAACCCGTTGTAGATGATCATGTGAAAAGGATTCATGAAAAGAGCACGCCAATTCTCTATCAGATTTTGATTTCGCTTGTACAAATAGCAAAATTTTTGAAAAATCTGAATTTTATTATTAACAAATAGAGTTAACTTCACCTTGATTACGATATTAGTTTCAACCTCAAAGAACTTTGACGAAGGCAACCTTTGGTGAAAAAATTGTTTTGTATCAGCACCATGAAAGGTATCATCAATAATAAAATAAGTACTCTCTGCAAAGCTGTTGTTTTCAAAAAACTCTATTATTTTCGTCCAGAGCTTTCTTAAGGAAAAACAATAACTTCCTCCCTGCTAAAAGGGAATTGCAACATTCAGAGAAATAATCCAAGCAAAACACTATATCTCAAAGAATAAGAGGTCTCATCACGAGCCAGCTTATCATGATCACAGATATTATAACTTGCTGACTTTGCCAATACTGTCTATCAAAACAGGGCAACGACTTAAGATTGTTGCAATCAAAAGACAAGAGGTCTCATCACGAGCCGGCTTGTTCAGCAAAAGTGTAAATCAAGTGAATGACTGTGTCATAATTTGGCCACCAAACCAAGACATTGTTCTTTAGAGAATTAAAAAAGGAAAAGTGTGTCAAAAAGGATTTTTCTCTGGAATGTTGCGAGTAACCTCAAGCAGGAAAAAGGATCATTGCTGGATAACATGGTAACCCTGTCGAGGCTATGGACGCTTGCGGGTAGCAGAGGCTCTACCAACGACAAATGAGTATACTTTTAAGCCAGTACGCAGAGAAGACCTTATTTTATCTTTAATCAAGACCAAGTCATGTCTGGTGCGAATGCAAGAAAAAGCCTGAGGAAGCAACCAATTGAGATTAAAAAGGTTGAGACAAAGTATCGTTGACAAGGTGAGGGGGTCTACTCTATCTGTTCATAACAAAATTTAGACATATAAGAATTTTGCTGTTTCGGAAGTGAACGGTCAATAGAAATGCAGAGATAACTGGTTCTTCACAGTGAATCGCCATTGTTGTGGTCACCAACAACCCCCCTCTTCGTTTGATATTAGTAATAACATCAAGCAAAGGGGGACCCTTAGCCAAAAAATCCAAAAAATATTTTTGTTTGAAAATTCTTTTGTATCAGCTCCCTAAAAGCTATATCACGTCGCAACGGAAAAAGGAGCGCTTGCCCAAAGCGCATAAATACACTAAAAAGGAGCGACGCGAGAACCCATCGCATCGCGCGCATTAAGAGCGTTTGAAAAAGGAGAACCTAAAGAAACGCCGACGGCCGATATGCGACGTCGCACGTCGCAATGCCACATGAGCAGCACAAAATGACAAAGTGAAAACCTTGCGATGTTGCGATCTGCGATCTGCGACCATGCAAAGCTACGATCTGCGATATTAGCAAGCTGCGACCATGCAAACCTGCGATCTGCGATATTAGCGATCTGCGATCTACGATAACACTTAATAACGTCGTAGCCATCGATACTGTGATACCAATCGCAGAAAAAACTCATCGCAAGAATTCTCCGACATACACGGTAGATCCAAAAATGAAAGCGCGCCTTAAGGGAAATTAATGACCGCATGCTCGAACATCCAGAAATGATTGCATCGCATTTATCGAAGAGTCAAGTTATGATGAATGTCATTAATTTCGCATTCATTAGAATTTAATGCTTTCATGTCAATCTTTTCGTCATTTCCCTTCTTCTTTGCGTAAACTGCAAGACATGCAACTTGTATAAATCTATATGCAGGAAACATCTAAGGAGAAGGGAAGAGCGCCAATAAGACAACAGAGAGAAGATGCCTCCGCAATTGGATGCCGCATGCAGCAGAACCGCGGATTCCATAGTATCGCCCAACAGGCACTGATGAAAATAGACTGTCCAAGACTCAGAGTCAAAGGCGCACAAAAGCAGCGTGTTTACAAAAGATCCTGAAGCTCAGACTTGGTAAAGCAGAGAAAGAAGCGCAAGAGAAGAAAGACGCTCCAGAAAAGCCTGGAACAAAGAACGGAAACAGTTCTCGAAACAGGGGATTGTCCATACAGCGCAGCTTCTAACTCATTGAATCATTCGCACGACCGGAAACCGAAATAGCAACAGCAAAATCAGTTCGAAAAGAAACTGGGTTGTACTAAGTGTGCGCACAGCGAATACACCCAGCTAGAGAAAGGTTTTCGAAAATATCTTCTAATCTAACAGAAAGAGGTGCCAGCGCTTGTTGTTTCTAATTTTCAAGCTCGAACAAAAGGAAAGGACAACCAGCCGACTCTTTCAGGGCGAACAGCGCATTGCTTACAGCACTAAGGAGCAGATACATAAACGGTTAGAAATTAGATTCAGTTTTTAGAAATAAATTTGTTTTTAGTAAAAGGGCGGTCATTTGAAGCCGTTCCCTGAATTTGTGTAAAGTAAAATTAGTCGGTTACTAGTATTTAACCCTTCTCGTTGCATTGGAGAAGGGTCCGAAATTTTGTCAAAAAACTTGTCCTCAGAACATGCACTTTTGCACCCTCGGAGGGGGTTTTTGATGAATGGACGGATCAAGATTTATTTATGTTTGCATTTTAATACCTGCTACTGATGTTGCACTTCTGCACTCTTAGTAGGCATTAGAAGCAAGTAGAAATAGATCATTATTGCTTAAGGTCTGTAAGTTTAAAATCAGTCATAAATGGTACTTTTATCTCTTGACTAGTTTCTGCTTGCATTCTTAGAGTAATATACAGCTGATGTTATTTATATGTTAACGTATGAATGAGTGGACTACCATTTGGCACTTTTGTACGGTGGAGTCATTGATTTGTGCTTAATACATGAATAGCTGATTATGCAATATGCTGTTCACAACCGTTTTGCTTAACTTCTTACGCAAGATGGTTCATCTTAATTGATTTATATTCTCATAATAGCTGAATAATCTTCATTACCAGTTATTCTGTGAAATCTTTCTAGATTGCATAATGGAAAGATTCTGTCCCGGGTTAGTGTAGATTAGATGTATTGTTTTTTGTTAGATTAAAGTAGTATAAAGTCATTTCAGAATTTAGAATTAGATTAGTTAAGGAATAATTACAGATTTTCTACTATCATTTTCCACACACACACATCACCATTTTCTACACACACACACACCCCTTAGAACAGGAAGCTGGTCCCGTCATCCCCAGTCGGACCCGCTACACCAAACAGGCACGGAGCCGCCAACCAGGTTCCCGACCGGGTGGGTATCCCCCTTGTTGTTGACCCGATTTCGGGCCCCTCAACAGGTTCCAAACTTGTCGCTTTGGCTTGTAAGAAGTAGCAAACTATTTCCTTGTTGTAGCGGCTGCAACACCCTCCAGAATTTTGGCTTGCACTCAAAATTTGGAGCCTTCCTTGGTCTTTCTCTTGATTTTTACAAACACTTGAGCTCATTTCATGAGCTTTCCTAGAGTCCTTTGACCCCTTTTGCTTGTCAGATCAGTTGTCGCCTTTTGGCATGTTTGATTGTTTTGCCGTGCTTGCAAACCTTTTATAGAGGTTTCGAAGGTTGGTCTTTGTGTATACAAGTTTTCCTAGCTATGTAAACACCAGTCACACTCATACACAAAGTTTTGAGCATTGTTGCACAAGTGTTGTCATGGTCATCCTAAAGTCGCACTTGTCACTTCTTGTTATGAGACAGTCACACAGAGGGTAATGCTTTGTCTTGTTGTTCCGGGGGACTATGTTGTCATATCATTGAACTATGCTAAGTGTGTGATCACAAGTTCAAGTTCATCACGAGTTCATATTCCTCCTGCACTTAGCCATTTTTCTGAAAATATTCCCGACCGGGAAACTCAACTTCACTAAACCTTGATTGAACTACGCACTGCACAGTCTCAGCCCTCAGTGATGTGACCTTGCTACCTAGAATTGTGCAATGCGTCATCACTGTCCCCTGGGGCAGTTGTACTGCACAATTCCAAAGCTCAACAGCCTCCCTTCATCCACAAAATTACTCAGCAGTTCCTCCCAGTCTAAATTGAACTGCACACTTCACAATTTCAGTCCTCAAGCATCTCACCTTACCTTCTAGAACCCCGCAATGTGCAAAGAACCTAGCCTCCCTTGGCTTCCAGAACTGTGCAGAAGTGTCCCCTAGTGTCCTCCCTCAACCAGATTTTACTGACCTCAAGAACTGCACAGATCTGTCCTCCAAGTCTCTATGTTGCCCAGTCCCCCTTGTCATTGAAAACTAAGCAAATCTGCCTCCCAAGGTCCCATCCCACATCAGCCACTATCTGTCTGAACTACGAAATCTTGACTCTCAGCGAACACTGTGCAATTTTCCCCCCAATGAGGACTGTGCTCAAAAGTTCCTCAGTCAAGCCCGAGCTGCACTTTGCGCAATCTCAATGATCAGCCTCTCTCCCTATCACCTGGAACTGCACAATGCGGAGTTATTGGGCCCTCTCTCCTATCCTGTCACCTATCCCAAGCTGTTGAGTTCATGGATAATAATGCATCATCTTAGACTAGGGATTTTTTGGATTGATGTCGTCCCGTCATGAGTGAATTGTAGGAACATGTACATTGTCAAATCATGGCGAGATGATGAAGAAGGATAAGAATGAGGAAGCATGCCTGAATACTCAATTGCAGCTGGACAGACAAATGAACCTATCAAGATCAAGGACTTATTCCAGGAGTAATAACTCTTCCATATTCCCAAAAGAAGAACAAGACCACCCCCACAAGAATAGTGGTCTCCTCTGTTAAAGACATGATCCTCGCCACTCTTGAAGAACTAGCAGAGGTCGTTGAAAAGGAAGAGGAGCCTCCACTCTTTCATAGAGGACAAGGAGGTAATCCGTTACTCTAGGGTTCAAATTCCGGTGGAGGAGGAGGCAGAGGGGAAGGAAACGAAGGAGAAGAAGACGAAGAGGAACCAACAGATTCAGAAGAGGAAGAGGAGGATAACAAAGAAGACAACATGGCAGACCAAAATATGGATTGGATGACTCAGGGCCCATTGGCACTTCCGGGTGTCCTGCATAAGATGCCAAGACACGCATAGAAGCTCTTGACAAAATATGACCCTGAAAAGACATTGAAGGTTGAAGATCACTTAGACAACTTTTACCTACATTTGCAAACACTCAAGGTACGCTATGATGACGATGCATGTAGACTGTTTCCATGTACCTTGGATGGTAGAGAAGATGTATGGTATCAAAGCCTTCCTCCAAAATCCATCCAAAATTGGAGGGCATTCAAAAGGATTTTTCTTGAGAAATTTGTTAAAGATAAGATTCCTGTCATGTTATTGAAGGAGTTGGGTAGTCTTAAGATGGAGCAGAAGGAAAAGTTTAAAGATTTCAATCAGAGGTTCAACCACATCTTGAACAAGTTTTCAGATGACACAAAACCTCATGACTCCATCACCATCGACTACTACACTTCTGCCTTGCCAACCCGTATTGCACATTTTGTCAAGTGAACTGTGAGACCAACTCTAACAGAAAACTATAGGCTATTTCCATAGAGAAGGACTTTCATGCTATTGGAGTCATTAGAGACCATGAACCCACCAAGGACTCCAAGGACACAGGTAAGATGTCTCAGGCCTCTGTGAACAAGGCCAAGGAGAAGGAACCAAATGATCTTGAAAGCCTTATTCATCTCATCAAGTCCCTAACCACCAAAATGGTTGAGCTTAAACAAAGGACAAGCAAGACTACCATGAGTAGTAGGTCCCCTAGGTTCATGTCTAGAAAGAATGCAGCTTTCGGCAACAACAGTAATCAGCCAACAAAATCTACGCAGTGTTCCAATATGGTTCTAAACATTGAGAAAATTGGCACAGATTCGTACTGCAGGTTCCACAATGAGCATCATTCAGAGAAGACGTGCCCATAATGGAACCAAGGCATGAGCAGTTTGGTTGTGCAATTTATTGACTCAGTCATGGTTGAGGAACAGGTTGAGCCTGATGATGAAGAAGAAGAAGTTGCTATAGCTGATGAAGCCCCAAGCATTGGGCATGCAGTAAACATGTATCAGTGTGTTCTTGCAGCCCAGAAAAGTACTGCCAATAAGGAGCCTCTGAGTGATGGTCCAACCCAAAAGAAGAATAATTGATAAAACTCGAGAAGTCAGGGGCCGACCACTGTGATTGAGGTGCCGAAACAAAAATTCAAAGAAAATTTGTTAAGAAAATTGAGTCCTCCATCTAAGTCAACACAGAACACTCAGAGAAAGTCCGGGAAAACAATTCCAATGAAAAGTGTTTCCACCAGCAATAAAGATAGAACCATCCCACCAGAGACCATAAACCCAGTTCCATCCCCGGACACCTAGGTCAGTCTTCCTGCAGTAGAGTACAACATTGTAGAAGATATGAAGAAGTTTTGCGCGAACATATCCCTGTTCAAACTAACAAAGATCATGAGCCAGTGGGACATTCTTCTATGATCACTTGGGAAAACTTCTATCAGTAATGCTACTTCTTCAGACAAGGGATCTAGTAAGTCTCCTGACACTCTCACATCTGTGCTTAATGCACTCCGCCTGGAGGAAAACACACTCTACCCACCATTCTTGTTAACATTTGAAATCTTTAACTTCAATGTACACAATTGCTTGGTTGATTCTAGTGCATCGGTTAATGTCATGCCACTCTTTGTGGCCAAGAAGATCAATGTTCAATGGAATAAGACAAATGCATTGATCATCCAACTAGATAGAAATTGTGTTCCAGCAATTGGTGAACTCAGGGATGTCATCATCCGATTATCAGTTGATGGACAAGTTCATTAATGCATCAACATTGTAATTGTGGACATTCCGGAAGCATGCGGAGTATTACTGAGCAGAGACTAGTCAAGCTAGCTACAAGGATCCTTTGCTGCTAACTGGTCATACTTATGGCTTCCGTACAGAGGTAGGAACAATTAGATCTGGGTACAGTCAGAGAAATACATGAAGCACACCATGAATCCTTGAATGGGCATCATGAGTCGTTGGCTTTCGCATAACTTATTTTCAGAAATTGTTTTCTAGAAACACAGTTGGGGTGCTATCTTGCAGAGCCATCCCCAGTTCCACGAGACACACAGTTGGACCTGCTTCCATTTCCATCTGGTGATACAAATCATATGTGTACCATGTACTTTGACGGATCCAAAACACGGGAGGGCTTTGGAGCTAATTGTGTTTTACTAGTCCCGATGCAGAGAAAACACTTAATCTCTAGTTGCTTGGAATTTGAGTGCACGAACAATACCACAAAGTATGAAGCACTCGTCTTGGGCTTACAAAAATCCATTGAACTCAATGTTGTTGTCTTGAAAGTGGTAGGTGACTTTGAAATTGTGGTGCGTCATGTACGTAACACTATACATTGTGTGTCATCTCGCCTTAAGAGTTATCAACAAGAAGTATGGTGACTCATCTCTCATTTCCAAGATATATTTCAATACCAAGAATGCGTAATGTGGTTGCAGATGCCTTGTAAAACACAACTACTAGGATGTTACCATTAAGGGACAACTTTACTATTGAATTTTTTTTATAAACCTTCTGTCCCAGACAACATAACTAACTTGCGCATTTTTTATGATGACCAACAGATATTATGCTTTATGGCCAACACTGATGTATTTAAAGACACAACGATTGATGAGGACGAGCATGAGAAGACTCCATAGAACACAGTCAGTACAAGCAAAGGAAACCTCATCCCTAAGGGTTTGGTATCTCTTGAAAAGCTATATGATCTGCAGAACCGTTTCCGGGGACCTGTGAATGCCAAGACCCACAATTTTACATTGTCACGTGAGAAGATCAATTTACGAATGAAGAAGGATTTGAAGTATGTCAATCTCGGTGCTTGTTTCACACCACAAGAGATGGAATCCTTTATCTTCCTATTCAAGCAATGTCGTTATGTCTTTGCGTGGACATACGATGATCTCAAGACATATGACACACAAATATTCCAGGAAGGAGCCAAGCCTTTTCAACAGAAATTAAGAAAATTGCATCCAACGTTTGAGCCCCTCATACAGAAGGAACATAAAAAAATTGGATGCTTGGATCACTTACAAGATGCGACATTCGACATGGGTATCAAACTTAGTCCTTGTGAGAAAGAAGTCCGGGGAGATTCGCCTATGTGTATATTTCCGCAATCTCAACTGCACCTCAGACAAGGATAATAATCCAATGTCGTCCATGGAGCAAATATTGCAAACAATATCTAGGGCATAAAATGTTTTCTTTGCTAGATGGATTCTTGGGTTACAACCAAGTTCTGGTAGCAAATCCTGACAGACTAAAAAGGTACATTTTGTACTAAGTGGGGCACATTCGCATTTCGATGAATGTCATTTGGGTTGGTCAATGCTGGAACAACATTCCAACATGCAATGGACATCGCCTTCCACGGGCTTATTGGACAGAGCATTGTGGTCTACCTCGATGACGTAACATTATTTTACAAACAACGGTCAGACCACCTACGCCACTTAAGGAATTTTTTTAGTGATGTCGAAAATACAGGATATCCTTGAATCCCATGAAGAGTATCTTCGCAATGTCTGAGGATAACCTTCTTGGACACATTATTGCTAAAAGTGGGATCAAGGTAGATCCGGACAGGGTTCGAACCATCATGCAGATTCCCCACCTAGTGAATAAGAAATTTATGTAGTCTTTCTTGGGGAAGATCAACTTCCTCAGAAAGTTCATCTCTGACTATGCTCAGATCCTTAAACTAATACAAGAGATGATCAAGAAAGACACAGTCTATATATGGGATAAAAGGGAGAAGGAAGTGTTTGCGTGTATTAAGAAAACAATAGAAAAAGCACCCGCATTGTCCAGAACAAACTTCAACAAAGACTTCTTGCTCTACACATTCTCTTCTGACACCTCTCTTACTGTTGTGCTCACTCATAAGGATGAATTGAACAATGAACAACCTATCTCCTTCATGAGTGCAAGCATGCATGAACTAGAGCTCAATTACCCCACAATGGACAAACAATATTATGCAGTATACAAGGCGGTAATAAAACACTTCAGACCCTGTGTGTTGAAAATCCATTGTATTATCTTTGTTCCACACCCAACAGTTAGATCGCTGCTAATTCAGCAAGAGCTGGGTGAAAGAAGGGTGAACTAGATGACCGGATTACAGGAATATGATCTTGACATCAAACCAATTCACACCATCAAGGGTCATGGTCTTTGCAAGTTAGCAGTAGAAGCAGTCAACGCACAAGAGGAAGAAGAAGAACTCGCAGGATGGGAGAAATAGGTCGAGATGTACAATGTTGAGTGAGCCTCCCCTGCTTTAGACAGAAACTCTTGATACCAAGATGTGTGCCAATACCTTGAGCATGGCACCGTGCCCTCTCACTTCTCTATGCAACAAAAGAGGGAACTCCGACTCAAAGCACTATCATATCAGTTGGTGCATGGGGTGTTGTTCAGGAAGCACCACAATGGGATATTAATGAGGTGTCTAGAGGCACATGATTCAGACAAGGTTTTACATGATCTCCATGACGGACTAGCCGAGGGACACTTCGAAGGAAACACTAAAATGCACAAGGTCATGTGGGTCAGTTTCTACTGGTCTACATTATTCAAGGATGTTCATGCCTATGTCCGCAACTGTTCGGTCTGTCAAAGGTGTGTCAACAGAAACTAGAAGTCAGCAGTCCTGCTGCAGCCTATTGTAGTGGAAGAACCATTTCAACAGTGGGGCTTGGATATCATTGGGGAAAATTTCCGTCATACATTGAAGTAGCACCACTATATTTTGACTGCTATAGATTATTTCACGCGGTGGACAGAGGTAGTTCCGCTAAACAAGTGAATGATCAGGAAGTCATCAGATTTTTGCAGCAGAATATCATGTCAAGGTTCGGTGTTCCTACGTCGCTTGTTTTTGACAATGCAACATATTTCTCCTCATTAAAACTTTATGATTTTTCATTATAAAATGGTATTATCTTGAAACATTCTGCTAACTATTATCCACAAGGGAATGATCTTGTTGAATCCACAAATAAGAACCTCATCTGTATCATCAAAAAGGCCATATTCTCTGAGCATTGAAACTGGAACTTCACTTTGGTGAATGCATTATGGTTTGACCGAGTCACGCATAAGCCTTCTCTTAATACCTCCCCTTACTTCCTGGTGTAAGGAAAAGAATCCATCCTTCCATCGAACATCTACTTTCCCTCTTTGTCCCAAGAATCCAATGAAAGCCATATGTTTTAGTTCAGCGTAGGATGGACACCTTGCAGAAGTTACAGGAAGAAAGCATGAAAGCAAAAGAAAAAATTTCACTTCATAAGAGTAGTATCAAGAGACGGTTTTATAGAAAGTCTACAGGGAAGAATAACTTTAGTGTGGGTGACTTAGTCTTGAAGTGGGAAAAATCCCACGAGGACAAAGGCAAACACACTAAGTTTCAATCCCTGTGGATTGGTCCTTACACAATCCACGAAAATCTTGGCCAACACATGTATCGTCTTCAATCACTTGATGGGAAGATTGACTCTCTCCCTGTCAATGACCAAGACTTAAAAAAATATTTCCAATGAATATCCCAGGTTGTGCCCCGCACTGTGTACATATTCTTCTGTTATTTGTTGTTATGTTTTCTTCAGTTTTGTGTTGTTTTGCTTATGTAAATAGGTGTTGTGCCTTACTGCGTTGTGGTTTCTAAGTGTGTGTGTGACTGAAGTTCAAAGAGTCTTGTAAGATTGTAGTGCTTGGCTAGCTCTATGTCTGTCTTCCTTGTATTGGTTGCATCTTTTGGACGATGAAGTTCTAACGGAAAATATGATCCATCCGTAAGGAGAGTTTTGGTCCAACCATGAACCTGTGTCTAGTCGAGGAACCTCATGCCAATACTCAGTTTTCTGCTTTGGTGTTTTTAAGCTTACCCAACTAGTAGAAATGGAGAAAGGGAAAATATAAACGAGCAAACCTAAATCAGAGGTCTTTATATGCTTCTCTGAAGTAACAACCTCCCCTGCTCTCAATGAGTCGGGATCCCTCTTCCGCCTCAAAATAAATAAGTGTCTATGCACAATTCTCTTTAAATAAATAAAGAAAGGCGAAAGAATAAAAAGGCTTCCTACGCAGAGAGGTGAAGCAAGCTACTCCATCGGGGTATTGTCCATGCTCGTTGGCAATGGATAAATGCTTGTGTTCCTGCGTGACTCCATCGGGGTATTGTGTAGGCCTGCTGGTAGCGGAGCAACACTAGAGAAGAAAAAATATACTCTGAAAATCTTAAGCTCGCGAGCTAAACTACCTTTCCCCATTCAAAACACTATGATCTTATTGCATCTTATGTTGTGTTCAATTGAGAAGGTACAAAGAGGATTGTGTCTGCCCATGGGGTAAGTGGGGAAGCCAAAGTAATCTGCACGATGAATCAATACTCTTTGAATAAGCAAGGTCTTGCACGGAAGAAACCAACCAAGACAGAGAAGCTGGAATTCAACCAGTGTGTCGCCAAGTGTTGTAGCAGCTGCAACACCCTCCAAAAAATTTTCTTGCACTCAAATTCAGAGCCTTCCTTTGTCTTTCCCTTGATTTTTGCAAACACTTGAGCTCATTTAATGATCTTTCGTAGAGTCCTTTGACCCCTTTTGCTTGTCAGATCAATTGTCGTCTTTTGGCATGTTTGATTGTTTTTCCATGCTTGCGGAACTTTTTTGGTGGTTTCGAAGGTTGGTCTTTGTCTATATGAGTTTTCCTAGCTATGTAAACACTCGTCACACTCATACACAAAGTCTTGAGCACTATCGCACAAGTGTCGTCACAGCCGTCCTAAAGTCTATCTTAAGTGTCGCACTTGTCTCTTCTTGTTATGAGACAATCACACAGAGGGTAATACTTTGTCTCGTTGTTTCAGTGGACTATGTTATTGTATTGCTACAGTATGATAAGTGTGTGATCACAAGTTAAAGTTCATCACGATTTCATCTTCCTCCCACACTTAGCCATTTTTCCAAAAATATTCCCGACCAGGCAACTCACCTTCACTAGACCTCGATTGAACTGCACATTGTGCAGTCTCAGCCCTCAGTGTTGTGACCTTGCTGCCTCCAACTGCGTAGTGCATAGTTGCTATCCCCCAGGGCAGTCACATTGCTCAATTCCAGAGCTCAACAGCCTCCCTTCATCCTTAGAATTGTGCGGCAATTCCTCCCAGATTGACTTGAACTGCACACTTTGCAATTTCAGTCCTCAAGCTTCTCCCCTTGTGTGTCGGAAGCCCACAATGTGCATAGAACCTAGCCACCCTTGGCCTCTAGTACTGCGTAGAAGTTTCCCCCAGTGTCCTCCCTCAAACAGAGCACACTGACCTCAAGAACTGCGCAGATCTATCCTCCGGGTCTCTCTGCTGCCCAGTCCCCCTTGCCTCTAAAAATTGCGTAGATCTTCCTCCCAGGGTCCCATCCCGCATCAATCATTGGCTGCATGAACTGCGCAATCCTAACTCCCAGTGGCCACTATGCAATCCCCCCCCAATGAGGAATGTGCTCAAAATTTCCTCCATCAAGCTTGAGTTGCGCTCTGCGTAGTCTCAGTGATCATCCTCTCTCCCTATCACCTGGAACTGCATAATGCACAGTTATTGGGCCCTCTCTCCCAGCCTGTCACATGTCCCGGGCTCAGTTCATGGATAATAATGCATCATCTTAAAATAGGGAGTTTTCGAATTGATATCATCTCGTCACGAGTGAATTGAAAGAACAGGTACATTGTAAAATCATGGCGAGATGATGAAGAAGGAGAAGAAGGAGAAATCATGCCTGAAGACTCACTTTCAGTTGGACGAACAAATGAACCTATCAAGAGAAATCAAAAGGAACACATGTATGCAACCACATCTCAAGACCAAATATCATTGAAGACCCTGCACCATCAAGCTATGCGAAGGAGGAGAGAAAGCATATCCAATAACACATCTATCACTTAGTAGCAACAACAGCTTGACATTGCCACATCATCAAGCTAGTCCATGTCAGCAGTGTCATGTCATGTCGTGTCATGAGTTTTCATATGCCAAATCACCATTGTGGGCCATGTATATTGTAAACCAAATGTATTGTAAAGTGGAATTCCAATAGACACACATGAATATGAAGAGTCATGTCAGTTGAAAAGTCATAGGAAGTTGAGCGGTCATGAGAGTAGTAAAAGAGTCATAAGGTGTAAGCATCACCCCTTGGTTATATATAACCCCTCATTGTATGAGCAAAGGACTTTTCACCTTGCTTCCTCCTATAAAGCATTAGAAAGAGCAGTCAGTTCTTTGAGGAGCTAGGAGTGGCTCCAATATCCCACTACTGGTGCTAGTGAAGTACAAGGTAAATATGTGTCTTGGAACTTTTACTTAATTACAAAAGCCTTTTCAGACCTACACATTTTCATGCATGACTTATGTAACAACCCTCGTGAAAATTAATTGTAAAATATATATATGAACACGATGATGGAACACGTATTCCAAGCTGAATGGTGGGGCGAACATCCTAATAGGTGTTGATTCGTTTTATTATGGCTAAGAAAATTGACAAAGGCAATGGCTAAGTTTTTGGAAAGGCATGAGGCATTAACTAGCATTTTATTTATGAAAATAATGGAAATTAGGAGAAAAGGAAGGTGAAAGGTCACAAGTTTCATGCGAGGAGGAAAATGAAGGAAAATAATGGAAAATGAAGAAAATAGAGGCATCATTAATAAAAAGTCTTCTGAGGATCAGTGGGCAAGATTTGGTTAGTTTAGTTTTTGGAGTTATCTCATTATTCTCTCTCTCTCATACTCTTGGAGACTTAGATTTTTGTTGGAGAACTCTTGGTAGGTGTGGCATACTTGGATTCTTAGAGCAAGAAGGCAAAGGAAGAGCACGAAAGCGCAAGAAGGCATCAGGATCAACAGCTACATCAAATTTTCTTGCAGGTATCGAGTTGCATGTATGTTTCCTTCACTAGTTTTCACATGCATGGCATATGCATGTGGACTTTTGGTTGTGATCTGTCATTGGCATGGAGGATTGATCCAGGTGGATCTTCAGATACAGTGGCATCGAAAATCTCAAAATTAAAAGTGGTAGAAAAGTAAGTATTGTTACCAGGAAAACTAGTGTCTATTCAGAACTGCTAGTCCCACTAAGACGGGTAGCTATCTTAGAAACAAACAAACTAAAGTTACTTGTATTTTCCTTTACGAGAGATAGATGAGAAAGAAGCAGAGAGTACCAACCTCAGTCTTTCGCTTGGCTCCTTGCTTGTTTCCTTTCTCCTTTTACAGAATCTCGCCACTGCTTCCTTACTTGTCCCACTTCAAAGAGCACCTGTAGAGTCACAACAGCATAATACCATCAAAGCATAGAGATCTATCACTGTAAACAATATAGGATCAGATATATATTGACCATACAAATGCATATATCAACATAATATTTAGAGATACACAAGTGTATGGAGGAAAATTCAAATAGCTTTATTGATAGAAGTAGTAGAAGAGAGGATTACAACCACTTGGTTTGACCCAACGCCATTCTCCCAGCTTGAAAGCCCTCTTCACCTCATACAAAGCAAGATCACCCAACAATGTCTTCAAAGAGAAACCAACAGCACTTCTTTTCAAATTACCCAATTCCAACCTTTGGATCTCTAGAATGAGGGATCCATATATAGATATTTGGAGGGGGGTGAGTCAGCTTCTGGGATTTTGATTAGTGTCATCTCTCTGATATTTCTTGGTTCCATTTGGAGATTTCATGATCTCTTACTCATCCTTGGGCGAATTCAGGGAGGCAAGTGTCAAATGAGCAGCTTCTAGAAGATTCTCAGGGTCTCCACCTAGCAAACTGCTTGTGCCATTTGTCTGCTCTCGCTCATCGCACCCTACAGAAGGGCTTTCCAGTATGCATCGCACTTTTTGCATGTGGCAGGTGAGATGCATCGCACCCTTAGCACTGGGCAGTCTGTATGGTCCTACTTTGACCAGTTCTGAGTAGTTTTTCATGGAGAACTTCTGGGAGATGATGTAATCAGCTGACCTTGCTCCTTTAGGGTATGAAACAACACTTTTAGGGACTTAGAAGCCCTTGGTTTATGGACATATGTGATTGGGGTTGCAGTGCCCAAATATGTCTATAACAGTTGCCCCCTAAAGCATGAGGTCGTAAATCTTTTGATGTCGGGTGAAATGCTTTATAATGAGGATCCGAGGTTTTTTCGAACTGGAAGGTGACCTGTAATAAGATACAATACAATACATTATCTTCATAACATTTTCATGATCTGGCTGAGGCGGGCATTCCCATGCTCAACTTGATAAATTCATTTTCATGTACATAGGACAGACAACCGTCTGTGTGCAGACTAATGATTCTGGTAGAGCCATCATCCCTTAGTTTGGATGATTATCTGCGCAGCAATGATGTACATTTGATGTCTTTATTTTCTTGAATATATCACATCCTGGATGGATGAAACTAGATCTGGGGTCTTCAAAACTCGTTCAATCTTCGCCTGAAAGTACAATTCGATCCATGTGAAAAGATGTTCTAATATCGAACATGGAAGGACATCGCTTGATTACCAGCCAATGATGTAAGTCATTAACAGGCGCGAGAGGAATCACCGATGATGATGATGACTCTCAAGGTACTGCAGTACAATTCACGTGGTGTGAATACATGAGTCGATGTCGAACACCACGCAAAATCTTTCGTTCGAAGGCCATTAATGTAAACCTGTTGCCGGAAGTGAGAAACTTGCCATTGAGGCATGCAAGCTTCAAAGTACTGAAAGGGTTGTTCCTAGGTCAGCTTCTTGGATAATGAGCTGATGTCGACAAGAAGTGACCCGTCGTAGGAGGGCATTGATGGATCCAACATCTACGACACAAAACGGAGCAAATGATTAAGTAGAGGTGAAAACGATCTGATGATACAAGGTTCAGGGTGGCGGTCATGAAAGAATGAAGCGTGAAGGTATTGCAGCGAATGAGACACAAGCTGGGTAGGTGAATTCTCTGAGCGACTTCTCTTGAACATATTGGCGACACTGAAATGGATTGGTAGCGTTAACCCCAAAAGTGGATGGTACGGTGGACCAATGGTGATGTGACTGGTGAACGTAATAACCCAACCCAACTCAATGATGGTGATGGAGTGAAAGTGTCATGTTCAAGAGCAACCTGCTACCAATAAATTTTCTTCAAGTTTTCTTCCCAATTTTCCCCAGTCATTTCTGACCAATACCTCTTTATTTTTGTCAAGCTTGAGGAGGATAACATATGCTTGTTCTATAATTTTCCCTTTGGGCAAACCTGTCGCTATGTTTTAACGAGCCTAGCGATAGTGAAACTCGCTCTTGTCTGAATGGACAAGTTTGTTGCTATTGTTTTAATGAGTTTAATGACAAGGATAACTCGGTCCTTTTAAATTTTAGAGAGTTTGAAAAGAGACGGAAAGGAAACTCCAATATTCCTTTTTCGTAGTATAATCCCTTAAGTCCGAAAAAGTATAAAACAATGCGAAAGGGATGACTTTTCGATATTTTTAACGAGCCGAACAAGACAAACGCTCGATCTTTTTGTGTAATAATCCCTCAGGTCCAAAAATATTAAAATCTAGAGGAGGGATGGCACTTCCAATCACTTTAACGAGCTGGAGAGGCCAATTGCTCGACAATCTTTTCATATTTTACGAGTCAGATGAAAAGAGCTTAAAGGAGACTCATTTTTGAGGAACGAGTGATATTTTTGGGTAGCAGCTGGTTCCAGGTGAGGGTTGGAACTTTCCAATCACGGCAGTGTTAAGAAGATGGCTAACAAAATCACTCGTCGCAACTGTTCCTCAAAAGGGGTAAACAATCAAATGGAGGCGTATGATCGGCTAAAACAGAGTGGAGGTGATAGTAAGAACATGACCAAGGCTCAAAAGCTGATGATCATGTGTTCACAATGGTTATTTACTGGAGGTGGGTTCATTTTTTAACAAGCTTAAACTCTGGTGGAACATATGCTCCTTGCTAGGTTTAATTTTTAACGAGCTTGAACTTTGCGTAAAACTGCTCGTGCTAATGGTCATTGATATTCGATTCACCGTTAACACTATGTTCTTTTGACGATCATACTACCTGTTCAATTTCTCCATCACACTGATTAGAAATGAGGACATATGCTTGAAAAATGAGTTAAAAAAAACTAATACCCTACTTAAATTACGTGAAAGGTAACTTAAAAATAGTTTTTTACCCCTCATTTTACCATTTTTGGAGTTTTGACTGTTGGAGCTCTGGAGGTGTTTTCCCCCTTGATTTTCATCAGCTGATTCTGGTAGATTCTGTGGATGATTTTCGGCGCTATCTGGACCAGGTAGGAGCTAAATCTGAGCTCTTCAATTGCATTCTTTCCTTTTTGAATTCTGAGCATGTTTTCATGCTTTTCTGAACCCCTGGGGTTTGAACATTTCGTTCTACCCCCATCGCACCTAGTATACATCGAAAGGTGTGATGCATCTTAGGCTGGCCACTGGCCAGTAAGGATGCATCTCACCGAGTACACTGCTAGGGTGCGATGGGCGCAAGGAGGAAAACTTTTGCACTGATTTTTCATGGAAATTTTGCCTGTTTTTTGCCAAACCATGATCCTAATTCTTCTCTTGTTTGCTTTTCAGAGATTCATTGGAGAAAAAATGGTTCTTACATGGCATGAACATGAGCATGAAGAAGAGGACATGGTTGCCCTACATGATCCGAGTACGGTAATTGAATTGCGGAACTGTGGCTTGCTCAAGTTCTTCCGCATCTCTAGCATGAGGCAACAAATCAACTTGTTACAATATTTCCTCGATGCATGGGATCCTACCAACCAAGTGTTTCAGATAAGAGGCAAATCCATCCCCATGACCGTTGAGGACATCTACTTTTTGACCAGTTTATCGAGGCATGGTGCCCCTCTCTCATTATCAAGTTCTACCCGTGGGGGTGAATCTGTGAGGGATTATATTCACCGATACTGTAGAGAAGGATCTCAGCCGAGCAGGGACGGAAAGATCAGTATCCGAGATGTCACAGACCGGTCCTTGAGGACTATTTTATTCACCTTTGCTAGATTGGCTGGTAGCGTGGCCCTTCACTTGGCCAACAGGTCCTATATGCAGTACGCCTTAGAATGCCTCGAACCCAAGGTATTCAACTGGTGTGATGCAGTACTTCCAGTGATCAAAGAACAGCTTACCAAGGTGAAAAACGAAAGATCTAAGAACTTTGGCTATGGTTCTATTCTGACCGCTTTCGCCTTGGAGAGGATCCCACTGATGTAGCCCCAGTACATCTCACTTGGCCTACCACCACCGACTGAGCCACGGATGCAGAGATGGGTCGACCTTATGGCCAGACATGCTAGTCAATCGCAGGTTTCATTCTCTGATGCTTTCTTCGAGTGGTTCAACCGTCAGCAGATGGTTTATGCCGAGTATCCATATGCTGGGATGGATTTCCGGGGTGACCCAGATTTGGTGCTGCCAGCTGGCGAGCAGTGGGGTGTCATAGGTAAAAATCTCTGACCATATCTCTGTTTATTGTTTTTATAATGTTCTTGTGTTTTTTAAATATTTATCAAGACTAATCAAAACTCATGTGCTTATGCAGATATCGGGCTAGTGCGACCAACAGTGCACCCGAGAGTAGCAGTTGTCGTTCCAGCAGGAGAGGTTGTAGGGAGGGCCATTCTTCGCGACCTGGATGTATCTGAGACCCTTGCAGTGTTGCAGGATCAAATCGAGGGTCTCACCCTTGGTATTTTGGACATGAGGACCAATGAGCTGCCTCTAAGATTACAGCGCCATACCACTGGCATGCCGAGCCAATGGACTAGGCTCTTGCGCATGATTGCACAGGCAGTGACTAGTTATCACCAACACCATTAGATTAGGGTGCCCCCTTGCATTTTGAGTTTTTGGGTCATATGACCAATTTTTTCCTAGACACAGAACACTATGTACAAACTATAAACAGTTATATATATATTTTTGATTTTCGGAGCTTTATTTTGGTTAAGTTATATGATCCTGATGCAGTTATTGATAAAATGCTTTTCTTTTACAAATGTTGCAAATGTCTATCTAACACATAATTTGCTAATGAATCGGTTAATGTGTTTAAGTTTCTGGAAATATGTTGATATTGAATAGAATCGAACTGCCTTTCCAAAATCTTGACCCTTAGGAACATGCGATAGATAGCTGGATTCCGAACGGAATAGATGCTTGTAAGCTGTAGAATGATGAGCTGTGAGTCTAGCCTGATGACAAGTCAGCGTATGCCATGCGCGATGGCATCAGAGAGGAGTTCTATCAATGCGCTATATTCAGCGATGTTGTTCATTGATTGACCAATACACACCCCTCTGAAACTCACTAACTCGTCGCTTGGATCAAAGATGGCCCAAGCTGCAGAAGATAGGTTCCGCATACTACGACTCGCCCCATTGGCGTATCCAACAAATGATTCCAATGGGTTCGACATCTGCAACAAAATGAAAAATTGGATTACCTAACCAAAACGATCACTCTTAACGAAAACAAAAATGTAACAAAAGCATATGAAGAGGTTACCATGCCGAGTCAAGCATAGTAACGCTTAAGGTACAACCCGTTTCAGGGTTGCAACAGTGGAATCCCATCATAATCTACTAGCTCGTAGGCTCCTTTTGCTAATGCACGCTTAACAATGTAGGGACCCATCCACAAAGACTGGAACTTACCTGCTCCCAATTTATCGGATTCCTGATCGTAAAGCAAGACCAGGTCACCTTCTGAGAAAACGCGGGGTTTGACATTCTTGTCAAATTGTGCTTTGACTCATTTCTTATGTGCTTCGTTAGCCAAGGCGGCGTCATGACGGGTTTCATCCAGTTGGATTAACTCTAAGAAACGAGCCTCTTCCTCTGAAGTTCCGGGGAGGAGGTCAACTGCGAGCTTGAGAGACGAAATTTCGCACTGAACCGGTAAGATCGCTTCTAGGCCATACACCAGCTGAAAGGGCGTAAATCTGATCGCATTTCTTACCGATGTCCGGTATGCCCACAAGGCTGAGTACAGGATTAGGTGCCAACTCCATTTATGGACTCCAATCATCCTTTGCAGCATGCATTTCAGGACTTTGTTGATCGCCTCAACTTGCCTGTTAGCTTGCGGATAATATGGAGTAGAGCTGTCATGGGACAGTCCTAATTTGGTAGCCAATTCAACCATCATGTGATTGTAGAAATACGATCCATGATCTGTGACTATATCTTGTGGAACACCGAACCTGGAGACTACATGATTGAAAAAGAAAAGAGCGGTCGTTTTGCCGCTGTTGTTTAATGTAGGCATCGCCTCGACCCATTTCGTAAAATAGTCAACTGTGACTATGATATACTTATGCCCCCCGGCCGAGGTGGGGTTACATTGCATGAAATCTATGCCCCGTTTGGCGAATGGCCCAACAGCAACTACTGGCTGCAGAGGTGCGGGTGGTATTCTGGTTTTGCGATCGAAGATTTGACAAGCATGGAAACTTCTGACTGCGGTTATGCAATCTTTGAACATTGTTGGCCAGAAGTATCCCGCTCGTAAAATCTTTTGTGCCGTAGCATAACCAGATTGATGCCCCCCACATGTGCCTAAATGACAATGATTCAGGACTTTTTTGGCCTCCTCATGGGTGAGGCACCTTCGCAGAACTGTATCGACACCACGACGGTAAAGCGTATCACTGACGATCATGTAGTCTTTTGCTTAGTATAGAGTATATCGTTGCTCTGAGCGAGAGGTATTAGACCTATACGTTTGGGTTTGGAGATAAATGATTATATCTCCATACCACGGATCACTTGAAGACATCAGAAACACAAATTCATCCACGATTGTTGCTTTAGATGTTGAATCGTTGGACGACGATGGGAAATCACATAGTAACTCCGCGAAAACAAGAGCTTTCTTTGATTTGGATTTTACGAATTCCAAATCAAACTCTTGCAAATTTGCTATCCACTTCGAATATTTGCCCCCAAGAAACTGTCGCAACAAGATGTAAGTCATGGGGTTACAATTTGACAAAATGGTAGTTTTTCGAAAGAGAACATAGTGTCGAAATCTCTATATTGCTTGAACAGCTGTGAGAGCCAGCTTTTCAACATAGGAGTACTTACTTTCTGTATCATTTAAGTTTCGACTTAAATAATAAACAGGATGTTCGATTCCATTGTCTTCTTGAACTAAAACCATTGCGATGGTCGTATCTGTTGTAGCCAGATACAGGTTAAAGTCTCTTTGATAATCAGGAGCGTACATTAATGATGCTTTTATTAGGGATTCCTTTAGAGCATCAAAGGAAGCTTGCGCGACCTAATCCCAGTTGAAGGGTACTTCTTTTTTCAAGAGACGCGTATAACCTTTAGCAAGTTCAACGTAATTTGGAATGAACCTCCTCAGAAAGTTTGCTTTCCCTTGGAGTTTCTGAATCTGAAGAAAATTTGAAGGTGGAGGCAAATCGATGATTGCCTGAACCTTGCACGGGTCGAGACAAATCTCGTCCTTTGAAACTACAAAGCCAAGTAAACGACCAAAACTGATGCAAAACACACACTTGTGCAGATTGAGTCTTATCTTGTAGTGTCGGCAACGTAGAAATATTGCTCTCAAATGTTGCGGATGATTGGTCCGCTTTCGCGAGTGAGCCGGAAGATCGTCGAGGTATGGTTGAATGATGTTCTTGATGTCATGGAAGGCATAATTCATTGCCCTCTAAAAATTTTCCCCTGCATTCTTTAAACCAAAAGGTAGCTTACGGTACGCGAATGTGCCCCACGAACAGATAAATGCAGTCTTTAACTAGTCCTGTGGGTGGATATTTTTTTTATTATACCCAGAAAATCCATCCATAAACGAAAATATTTCGCATTCGGCGCATTCATCAATTACCTGGTCGATGAAGGGTGTAGGGTAGTTGTCCTTTGGACAAGCTTGATTTACATCCCTGTATTCGACGCACACTCCAATTGTTCCTTGCTTTTTCATCACAGGAACAATGTTCGATACCCAATCAGTTAGAGGAACCAGGTAAATGAAACCAGCATGGAGAAGTTTTTCAACTTCTGCCTTGATGGCAGCGGCTTTCTTGGGGTGCACCTGCCGAATTCGTTGTCTTACTGGTTTGACATCTGGATACATCTTAATTTCATGTTCAACTATGCTCGAGTCAATGCTTGGCATTTCTTCGTACGACCATGCAAAGACATCTCTAAACTCACGAAAGAGAGCGTAATATACTTCCAGTTCTAAAGAAGAACAAGATTTGCCGACATGAATATTTTCTACAACATCTAGTTTGGTCGAGATATTTATGGTGATAGTTTCTTCAATATTGGACAGATCTCACTCGGAATCCACTGTATTTACAGTATTTGATAGAAAATCAAAAACTGATGGTTGATTAAGGTCGTCGGAGTAATCTTCATTGTAATCCAGAAGATGGGAATGATGGTGGTAATCTTCTTGTAATCGAGAAGATGGGAACGATGGTGGTAATCTTCCCATGGTGCCCCCTCTATGTTCATCGACTGAACAATTCCTTTGTCCATAGAATGTACATGCGACCAAGGATCTGAAGAGGTACCATACTCCTTAGACCTATCTACCCAAATGCTTGATGAGCGTTCATTTGGGTTTGCCTCCCATGCCGAGAACATTGATTGCTACAATACTTCTATTGGGCTTGGAGGCAATACCTGGTGATGATCCATGCTAACATCGTGTTCGGATACCTTCTGAATGGAAGATACCATATTGCAGGTTCCCACTGTGGCCACTTCCGCTAGGTTGTTTGGAGGTGGTAGGGAAAAAGTACCCATCAATGTAGGGTCTTTTAGCAGGCCTACTCCGATATTTTGAAGTAACTGAGAGCTTCCGTGGATCATCGGGATGCTTCTCGTAACTTGTGAACTGTTTGGGAGAAAGGTTTGTTGGTCAACAATTGTAATTCCTCCTTGAAAAGGAAATGCAATCTTCCTGAAGTACGTTGACACAACAACGGCCATAGCATAAATCCAAGGCCTTCCCAGTAGGATGTTATAATCGAGATTTCCATCAATAACTTCAACATCAATTTCTATTGTTTTGCCCCCCAGTTCAACTTGTAAGTTACTCAAAATCCCGTATGGAGTGTATGTTCATCCATCGAATGCTTTTAACGTCGTTGACGATCGCGACAAGGGTGGTGATGCTAAAGTTTTCCAACAACTAATTGACATAATACATGTAGATTCCCCCTCATCAATAATTGTTCGATGAACAGTTTTGTTGAGGGCTTTCACTTGAATGAGGAAAGTGAGCTGAGCTGGTAACTGGGGTTCATATCCTTTATGATTAAAGGCCACAAGATTGGAATCCGCTGGGTCAATCCCACCTATTGTTGATAATAGAGCATGCTTTTGGGAGGGGAAATTGTGCAGTACTTCAAGTGTCGACATAGTAGACGGCGATTGGGCCAGGTCCTCTATTATATTATAATTTTGTGCCACTCTGGCACGAGGATTAAATGTTGATTTGTGTACTACTCCCTTTGGCGTGACGGGCGGCACAACTTCGGTCGAAGTTGTTGTCGAACTACTAGGTTGATCAGTAACCTTATTGTTTGACAGCTGTGGATTCCCGTAATCTTTATTCCTTGTCGATATCAAAGCATCATTTTGTTGTTTTGAAATGGACAACGTAAGCCCTTGGGATGGGGAAGCATTGTCACTAGCAACAAGATTGGTTCCTGGGTTCGGAAATGGGTCAGTCAATACTACTGAAGTCCTTGAATTCTTAAATATTTTCTTAACTTCAACTTTATATGGACAATCCCTCGTCTAATGATCCTCATCGCATATGAGGCATGGCTGACTAGGTTTCTTTTGCCCATAAGGGTTTGTAGAAGATTTTTCAAGAGACGAATCATCCTGTTTCTTCTTTTTGCTCTTCCCTTTCTTCTTGCCCCCTAGTTGCTTCGGTTCTTTGCCTTTGTCGATCGACACGGCATTAACCTCCAAGGCGAGAAGTTCTTCATTTGCATTTTGACCAGAAACCTTACGGGCTTTCTTGGATGCAGCCTTTGTCGATTTCGTGCTTGTCGTACCTATCACGCCATCATCGGCATGAGAGTCCTTGTTTGATTTAGGAGGAGGAGGAATGGAAAATTTTGGTCTTGGAGCATCAGGGATTTTGTCATAGAGTGTGCCAGACTGAGTATAGATCAAGTCTAGATATTGCGCACGAGCAATGACTTGCTCTTCAGTGATGACTCCTCCCTTTGCCACATCTTCTGTAATAGAAGGTAACAAGGACTTAATAAACCATTCAGCTAGTAGCTGATCAGGGACATATGTTTTTACCATTCTACGATGACGTCGCCATTCATGAATATGATCAGATATGTGAGTGGCCGTCGTCTATTTGAAATTGGTAAGAAGTTCTGTTCCTATTTCGTACCTTATTGGTAACTGAAAATGGCTTAAAAAGGTGGTGGCAAGGGCGCTGAAGTTATCAAACGAAGCTCTAGGCAATTCGATGTACCATTTTTCTACCGAACCAGTTAACGTTCACTGAAAAAGGCGAAGCCTAATCAAATCATCATTTAGAGTGTTGGAGGAACACCACAGATGAAAGGTCATCACATGATTCGACGGATCTTCACCCGGATTTCCATTGAATTTAGAAATATCTGATGGAAGTTTATGAGGAATCGTCGGCCACCAAGGAGCATAAGCGATTGGATCGTTCGTTAGCTGATTTAGATCTGCTAACTCTAAAGTCGCCACGAAGGGAAACTGTTGATTCAGGTTCGGCGAAGCATACTCAGGATAAGATGGGATCGCCTAAGCAGTGGGTCCTTGCATACCAGCATAATGCATTTGATGTTGATAACTTTGATAAGGTTGTTGGGCATAACCAATTTGGGATGATTGATGATAACCGTTTTGAATATACGGCTGCCCATTACCTACAAAGTTTGTTGCTCAAGTCCTTGGTAAGCTTGTTGGAATTGCGGTTGTTGATGTTGCACCAGCCATGGTTGCGAAACCATTTGCTGTTGCCCAATAGTGGATGTTTGACCAAGATGAGGGATAATAGTACCCATTTGAACCTGAGTCGCTCTAGTTAAGGAGCCACTAATTGGCGATTGCGGTTGCATCGTGGAGACAAGAGGCTGTTGTACTACGACCCGAGAAAATTGAGGCTGGCATACAATAGGCAACGCTTGTACTTGCGACATTGTCACAATAGCTAGTGTAGTGGGGATATTCAACACAGGTAGACTTAGTTGCATTGAGTAATACAACCCTTGGTTGTTGAGGCAATATTGTCACCCAACCGCTGGATGTGATTCCAATTTGACCCGAATTCGGTTGTGAACTCTCATATGGTTGTTCTCCTGGAGGGAACAATGAAAGGGTATAGTGCCCCACATACGGCGGTAATCCAATGCTCAAAGGAATGATTGGTCTTTGGAGGCCAGACTGCCCAAATTGATACTGTTGTGAAGGATCAATATGCTGAGATTCAACATAAGAAATTCCAGATACTATTCCGGACAAACAAACGGGAGCAGACCATACTATCGAAACAGTCCATGGGTGGACTTCCTCTAGCGGTTGAGAGCTAGTTGGGACAAATGGTATACCAGCAAACATTGTCGGAGTGGTGGCAAGAGGTTCTGCTACCGCTGTATCAGATGACACATTCCTAGATGTCGATGGTTGTCCAGACATATCGAGTCTATCCAAAAGACTTCCCAGCGATTCTACAGGAACTTGCGATGAAGGAGTTCTAACTTCTAAAGTAGAATGATATAGGTGGATCCCAGTTCCAAAATGCGATGGAGTACTAGATGGAAGATCCTCCATAATCTCTTCTATAGCAATCAATCCAGGTGGGAGAGGCAAACCGTCAGGTCCGTAAAATATTTATGGTGCCGAAGAAGGTATATATTCTGTAGCGACAGATACTGGAGGGGTAACACCTTCCGAATCAACCCTAGATGGAGTTGTTTCAAGAATGGAAGTGTTTATTGTTACACAAGGATCAGTTCTAATGTCCTCTTATAACTGCAGAACTTCTTCTGTAGAGGCAGGGATACCAAAAATGGTTAGAGTAACTGGAGTCTCAGAGGATGTTGAAACGCAAGTCTCAAACAAACCAAGAGACTTTGACCCAGTTAAACGAGTCCATTTGGCCCGGAATGGTTTCGTTTCCGGAGTCAAAGATGGTTGACTCATCAGTCTTCGCGAACAATGGGGTTTTGATTGACTTTCTTCCACGATTGCGGGTTATTTGATCAACTCAAAATAAGATGGGAAAATCTTATTTCGTAGTAAATGAATTTTAGACGCTTTGACACAACTTGCTTTTTCAATTTTTAAGAGTCGAGAAAAAGCTAAAGATGACTCTAGTCGCCTTCGATTTTTAATGAGCCTGAAGTGACAAGTGCTCAGATGGACCTTTTCCTTTAAGGAGTCTGAAAAGGAACAAAAGAGACTACTCTAGAAATCTAGACAGAGGGATTACCAAACCAATCGCAAAACTGCAGAATACTTTTTATGGTATGGCAGTCAGTCTTCCCAAATGATGTGTTCAGTGCATTGCGATCGATAGGGCGACAGACACGGCTTCCTAAGGATAAAGGATATAGCCTACTGTGGTCTCCCAATATATACTCGACGGTATGTGGGAGCACAATTTTGTACTAGCACTTGTCGTCTCAAAGAGGAGGAATCATCCAAACTATGATGAAAGCGACAGTTACCAAGCTTTACGACGCCAGAATACGTCTCTTGCCTAGACTTCTAAATGTTGTGCGTTAGGTTCCAAAGCGTTTTTATGTTCATTGAATTTATTTTACAGTTGATCTTTCTTAAGAAGTTTTCCTTTAAGGTTCACCGCGTGATGTAGATATACAACTCCTAAATATGCAATCTAAGATGATAAACAGTCGTTTACTCTTCTTTTTGCAATGAAAATCCTAGCTACTATGGAAAGAGAAACGAAATCCTTTCAACATAGAGCAGAGAGCACACACTAGATGCACTGTCCTAAATCAAAATCAACAAGCAGCCTAAATGTAAATGCACATGCATGTATTTGTTTTCCGATTTCTTAATGTGTGAATGACAAAAAGAATGTTGGGTACAAATCTGAATTATATCTTCTTTCAAAGCGACAGTACTAATGATTTTCTTTTCAAAAAACGAAAAGGAGACAAGATGACACTTTGCGATTTTGAATTGAAAACTGCTTTCGACACTTGAAATACTATCAATTCAAATCAAATACAAGAGTAACAGTGTAATCGACTATCAAAAAGAGAAGGATTCTTTTCCTCGACTGAAAACGACACTTGTGACACTTTCAAATCAAATGACGACAGTTCGATTAAGCTACTATTTTGTAAATGAGAACTGTGAATGAAAAAAAACACATAAAAACATTCACAAATCTTTGTACAATGGAGGCTGGATGATACAAAGGAAGAGGGTTTCAACAGTGGTCTACTGATCACAGACAGCGAAACTCTTGAATAAAGCTGAAGACAGTAAAGAAAAAACCAAAATCTGGAGGCAGAAACAGTCTTATCTGATCATTGAACTTGTAACACAAGGAAACTGGGATGCATCTCACCTACTGCACACGGGAGGTGCGATGCATCCAGATTGCCAAGAAGAGAAGGTGTGATGGTCCAGGGATGAGACTTTAACTTGGTTTTTGGTCACAGTTTGCAGCTTAGTTCAGGGATTTAGGCTGAGCTAATGATAGTCAGTAAATACAAAGTATAGGGGTTGATCTAATGAGGTTACTTGAGCTACCTCTAGGGCACTTAGGATGTTTGCAAGTCAATTTTTCAGTTCATAAACAAACCCGAAGATTGACTGAAGCAGCGTTGATCTACTTTGCACTTGCATAGAAAATGCAGTTCGAAGGCTAGCTGGCTTAACTTCAGGCTCTGTCTGTGGTTTATGAATCAAACAAATAGAGACAAGCAATCAAACTAATCGCTCCCCAGCGGAGTCGCCATTTTGTTACCAGGAAAACTAGTTTAATTCAGAACTGCTAGTCCCACTAAGATGGGTAGCTATCTTAGAAACAAACAAACTAAAGTTACTTGTATTTCCTTTACGAGAGATAGATGAGAAAGAAGCAGTGAGTACCAACCTTAGTCTTTCGCTTGGCTCCTTGCTTGTTTCCTTTCTCCTTTGACAGAATCTTGCCACTGCTTCCTTACTTGTCCCGCTTCAAAGAGCACCTATAGAGTCACAACAGCATAATACCATAAAAGCATAGAGATATATCACTGTAAACAATATAGGATCAGATATATATTGACCATACAAATGCATATATCAACATAATATTCAGAGATACACAAGAATATGGAGGAAAAATCAAATAGCTTTATTGATAGAAGTAGTAGAAGAGAGGATTACAACCACTTGGTCTGACCTAGCGCCATCCTCCCAGCTTGAAAGCCCTCTTCACCTCATACAAAGCAAGATCACCCAACAATGTCTTCAAAGAGAAACCAACAGCACTTCTTTGCAAATTACCCAATTCCAACCTCTAGATCTCTGGGATGAGGGATCCATATATAGATATTTGCTGGGGGGTGAGTCAGCTTCTGGGATTTTGATTAGTGTCATCTCTCTGATAGTTCTTGGTTCCATTTGGAGATTTCATGATCTCTTACTCACCCTTGGGCGAATTCAAGGAGGCAAGTGTCAAATGAGTAGCTTCTAGAAGATTCTCAGGGTCTCCACCTAGCAAACTGCTTGTGCCATTTGTCTGCTCTCGCTCATCGCACCCTACAGAAGGGCTTTCTAGTATGAATCGCACTTTTTGCATGTGGCAGGTGAAATGCATCGCACCCTTAGCACTGGGCAATCTGTATGGTCCTGCTTTGACCAGTTCTGAGTAGTTTTTCATTGAGAACTTCTGGGAGATGATGTAATCAGCTGACCTTGCTCCTTTATGGTATGAAACAACACTTTTCGGGACTTAGAAGCCCTTGGTTTAAGGACATATGTGATTGGGGTTGCAGTGCCCAAATATGTCTATAACAAGTATCCTGACATCAGATCGAAGTGCTCGTCACCCTGATTCCAACGGTGTTAACGGCACTCCAATCCGAGTCGGGATGATGAAGTTATGGTAGAAAGAAGGTCGCCTTGTTCCTTTGGAAAATGAAGCTTTTTCTTATAAAAATGGGTTTTAAGCCTTATGAAGGAAAATCGCAATCGGAGGACCCCCGATCAGCGATCCCCAACTAAATTGAAATTGGGGGCAAGCAATCGATGATTTCATGCACGCGGTATCGGCGCCAGGCAGAGTCAACTTGTGATTGCAATCTGCTAATCGGCGATCGGAGCGATTGGCAGAACCAAAAGCCTGGGCCATTGCATGAGTGATATGCCGATGCGATCGGCGATCGGCAAATCCCCCGCTAACATGACCAGTGAACCAGCGATATGCCGATTGCGATATGGGGACTGGACCCGATAGGAAAATAGAGCCGATTTTATATATTTTGAAGTCCAGCCTTTCGGATTTTTCAATGTTTTTCAATGTTTTTTGTGTATATCACTTTGAGCGGAAAAAAGGCTATTTTAAAGGGTTTGTTGTGCCCGCCGATCCTTCTACTCCACCGGTTTCCATTATAAACAAAACAACCCTGATTTCAACGGCCTTTGTCACAAAAGAGACATATTAAAAGCCCGATGATTGGAAAAGTACGAGAGAGAGGATTTTCAGCACGCAGTTCGAGGCAGGAGAGCTTTCAGGTGGCTGATAGTGCATTTTGTCTGATTTGGACAATTTTTATATGTTTTCAGCCCCTCTCAACGCCACGGACACATTGGTGTTGTCCATTTCTCCATCTGAGGTATCCATTTCATAGCCATTTTCCAGAATGGAGATATAAGCCTCTTTTTATATAAATTGATGAATGTATTTTCTTCTTTTCATGCCATTTAATATATGAAGGCCTCCCCATTGATCGAGCAGGGCTTGAAGACGTAGTCCGAGTTGGACAAACTCCGTTATCAAGTCTGATTGTCTTCTTGTCGTGCCTTTATGTTTTCCTTCTTCTTTATGTGTGCACATTAGATTTCTGTGTTAAGCTGCAATTTCTACATGTGATTCTTTTTATACATATATAAGCAAAAGATTCTTGGATCAAGTGGTATCAGAGCAGGTCTTTTTAGATGTGAATTGCATGTTTGTATGCTAACAAGAGACAAACTCCGAAGAGGCGAAGTGGAATTAGAGCCTTTCGATCCCAAAGCGGAGCGTGCACATCGAAGGAGAAACATGGTAGAAGATGAAGCTCATCTTGAAGAGGAGCGCAATTTCCGCAAGACCTTCTATTCAATGGCAGAGAATATCAGTCAGCTGGTGTTAAGGCTGGAGAAAGCAGAGGAGAGAAACCCATAAGGATAAGGTTCAGCACATGGGAATGATGGAGAAGAACCCCCTCCTTCTCCTTCAGCAAGTGAAGGTTCTCCTTCCTCTCACCACCATAATCGTAGAAATTCAAAGGATGCATCTAAGAAACCTTTCTTTAAATTAGATGTGAAATTTGATCTTCCCATGTTTAATGGTGAAAGTAATGCAGAGAAGCTTAATAATTGGATTAGGTAGATTGAGGTCTACTGCAGGATTCAGCAGATCGTGGAGGATGAGGCAAAGATTCAGCTGGCCTCTCTACGGCTAAGCAGCACCGCTCTCGTTTGGTGGGAGAGAAAATTGTAGTGCAGTAAGAATGTGGGTAACCTCTTTTCCTCATGGCCTGATTTTATTTCCACATTAAAGGAACAGTTTTATCCCTTAAGATACAAGCAAAAAGCTTTAATGAATTGGAAGTATTTAAGACAAGGCAAAGGTCAGGATGTTCAGATTTTTACAGAGGAGTTTAGAAAACAAGCACTAAATTTGGGTATTGCACTTGATACACCTAAAGTTGTAACTAATTATATTGGCTCATTGCATAGCTATATTAGGCATTCATTGTTGTTTTTTGAACCAACCACTATTGACTCAGCGAGCGTGAAGGCAATTCATATTGAGAACATGGGCAAAAATGAAAGAGATGATCAGTCCATAAAACCACCGTTCAAACCTCCCAATGGCAAATCTAAAGCGAAATGGAAAGGAAAGGAGAAGAAAATGGCAGCAGCCAAAGAAGGGGAAAGGCCTTATTGCAATCACTGCAAAAAGGAAGGCCACGATGACGATCATTGTTGGAAACAACACCTAGAAAAGCGTCCAAAGAAGTATGGAGGGAAAGGCAAGTAGAAGACAGTGGCAACTGCGCAGCAAGACCTTGGATCGGATTCCAGAGATGAAGTGTTAATCACAGCTGTAGGAACAAAAGGTACTCTTACACCTCATGTTAATTCTGAATTGCATGAAGGCACTAGTTCTGTAAATGAGTCCCTTCCTAATGATCGAAAGAGAATTGAACTGTTTCATATCAGAGTTGTTGTAAATCATACTAAAGTTGAAACTATGTTTGATATTGCATCCCAAGCAAACTTAATTGCAAAATCCCTGGTAAAGAAACTCGGCTTAGAAACAAAACCACACCTAAAACCTTACCCGCTTGGATGGATACATGATAAAGCAAAACTGGGTGTAACCAAGCAGTGTAAAGTTAAATTTGTGATCGCTTCTAAGCTAGTGGACGAAGTAGAACTAGATGTAATACCATTGGATATCTATGGCATGGTGTTAGGGAGTCCATATCTGTATGATAGAAAGGTAGTCCTTTTCTGTCATGAAAACAAATACCAAATCACAAAAGATGGGGTAGAATATATAGTAAGGGATCATCAAAATAAAATCGATGCCAGCCTAGTAAGCGCTCGAAAAATGAAAAGGCTCATGAATTCCAGTAAGGGTTACATGCTTATGGTTGTAAGGGAAAAAGAGATAGAATTAGCTGACACTTTCCAGGGGTGTGATCAGGAACATAATCAGGCATTATTTGAATTAATTTTGTTTCAGGAACCGAAGGGATTACCTCCGAAGAGGGAAATCCAACATGAAATTCATTTACAGCATGACGCTCCTTTGCCAACTATTGGCATGTACAGGATGGCGACCATTGAGATGGAGGAAATCAAGAAACAGTTGTAGGAATTGTTGGACCAAGGGGTCATCCAGTCGAGCACTTCTCTATGTGGCTCACCGATTGTCTTAGTCCCAAAGAAAGATGGCACGTGGAGGATGTGCATGGATTACTGCGCTAAACAAAATTACGGTGAAAAATCATTACCCTCTTCCATGCATAGATGATTTATTAGATCAGTTAAAGAATGTTGTTTATTTCACCAAGTTGGATTTGTGCAGTGGTTATCACCAGATCCGAATTGTAGAGTAGGACGTGTGGAAAACCGCCTTCAAGACCAAGCAGGGGTTGTTTGAATGGATGGTGATGCCATTCCGGCTTTCCGACGCTCCAACCACTTTTATGAGGGTCATGAATGATCTCTTTCGACCTTTCATTGATGAATTTGTTCTTGTATATTTAGATGATATACTTGTCTTTAGTAAGAGTTGGGTTGAACATGTGTGTCATGTAAAGAAAGTGCTTGATGTATTGAAAAAAGAAAAACTCTTTGTAAAATTGTCAAAGTGTGAGTTTAGGAAAACTTCTTTGGGTTACCTAGGTCATATTGTTGGTCATGGTCAGTTAAAGATTTATCCTTCTAAAGTTGAAGCAATTGTAAATTGGCCTAAGCCTACTAGTGTAATTGAGGTCCGTAGCTTTTTAGGTGAAGTCCAGTATTGGAGGAGATTTATTGCTAATTTCTCTGTTATTGCAGCACCTTTGCACACATTGACAACAGAAGTCCTTTGAAACATTGAAGCAAAAGATCAGCACCACGCCAATCTTAGCCTTACCCGATCTCCAACAGCCATTCGAGATCGAAATCGATGCGAACGGTTATGCCATGGGAGTTGTACTGATGCAACAAAAGAAGCCAATTTGTTACCATTATGAGAAGTTTTCGCAAGCTATGATAAACTATCCCACTTATGACAAGGAGCTTTATGCCTTGGTGCAAAGTGTGAAAAAGTGGAAACACTACCTGATCGGCAAGGAGACCATCATCCATACAGATCATCAGCCCTTGCAGTACCTTCAGTCACAAACCAAGTTGCAGCAATCTCGTCATTTCAGGTGGATGGGTTTTCTTCAACAGTTTCATCTGGTAATAAAGTATAAGAAGGGCACTAGCAATAAAGTGGCCGATATGCTATCTCGCCCTCCTATTTCTGCTTCTGTTATTTTGCATAATGCTTCATTGTCTTTTGAGAGTTATGCTAAACAATATGCTAACGATGATGACTTTAAGGAGATTTATGCAAAACTAACCCATGGTTCACAGGTGGACAACTATCACTTGCAGGGGAAATTGTTGTATCACCTTGGTAAATTGTGTATTCCCACAGGGGAAAGAGTACATGTAATTCGAGAGGCCCACACCTCTCTTGTGTCTAGACACTTTAGTGTCGAAAAGACTTTATGTCATGTACAAAGATTTTGCCCTCATACGAAAAACATTGTGACTTGCTATGTAAAGGGTTGTGTGATGTGCTATGTTTCAAAGCCCTCTAATAGAAAACTCGGGCTCTACACACCACTCCCTATTCCGATTCATCCATGGGAAAGTGTGTCAATGGACTTTATAGGAGGTTTTCCTTTGTCTAGGAAGAGTCACGACTATTTGTATGTCGTTGTTGACTGTTTTAGCAAAATGTGTATTTTGATGCCTTGTAAAAAGCAGATCACTGCAGAGCAGACTGCTTCTCTTTTCTTTCAGCATGTTTGGGTCCATTTTGGATTACCGACATCGATTGTGTCAGATTGGGACTCTCGCTTTCCGGAGAGTTTTAGACCAGCTTGTGGAAGATGATGGACACCAAATTGAAAAGAAGCACAACATTTCATCCGCAGACTGACCAACAGACAGAGGTTGTCAACAGTACCGTGGTACACTTGTTATGAGGCTATTGTGGGAAACATCTCAACTTGTGGGATGAACATCTCCCATATGTACAACATTCCTACAACTGAGCAGTGCATTCATCTATGCAGCATTCACCTTTTGAGACATGCTTTGGTTACCTACCAAAGGACCCTTTTGATATGGTCTTTGGAAGGGAAGATGGCTCTAGTGGATGTAATGATAGGGACAAAGCTCAGCAGTTCATTCAGCGAATCCAATTGATTCACCAAGCAGTACAAGAGCAGTTGGAGAAAAGTCAAGCCCGTTACAAGGCTCGACATGACAAACATCAAGTTGAGCATCAATTCCAAGTGGGCGACAAAGTGTGGTTCCACATCAGCAAGGACAGGATGAAGGGAGAAGGGAAGAAGTTGCAACCCATCCGGTATGGTCCATTCACCATTCTGGAGAAGATTGGAAACAATGCCTTTCGTCTTGATTTGCCGATATATATGCAGATGTACTCACTAGTGAATGTAGATAACTTAAAGCTATATGAACCTCCATTGATCATGGACACTGATGAGGTGGGCACAGTTCCTACAGTTGATGATTTTGCACCAGAATATCTCGATGAGATACCTGAAGACATCATCCTTGACAGAAGAATCATGACTTCACGGCGAGGAGATGTGGAATACCTTCGAGTTGGTTTCAAGGGAATTCACCCCAGTAAGGCCAAATGGCTGGAGAAGGAAAGCATGAGGGAACAATTCCCTCACTTGCTAATTGACTAGTGAAAGCTTTTGGCGGTCCAAAAGCTCCTCAATGGGGAGCATTGATCCAAGTGGATCTTCAGATACAGTGGCATGGAAATCTCAAAATTCAAAGTGGTAGAAAAGCAAGTATCCTGACATCAAATCGAAATGCTCGTCACCCTGATTCCAACTGTGTGAACGGCACTCCAATCCGAGTCTGGATGATGAAGTTATGGCAGAAAGAAGGTCGCTTTGTTCCTTTGAAAAATCAGGCTTTTTCTTATAAAAATGGGTTTTAAACCTTATGAAGGCAAATCGCAATCGGAGGACCCCCGACTAGTGATTCCCAACTAAATCACAATCGGGGGCAAGCAATTGGCATTTCAGGCACGCGATATCAGCGCCGAGCAGAGTTGACTTGCTTGTGATCGACCGATCAAAGCGATCGGCCGAACCAGAAGGCCGGGGCGTTGCATTAGTGATATGCCGATGTGATCGGTAATCGGCGGTCGGCAAATCCCCCGCTAACATGACCAAGGAACCAGTGATATGCCGATTGCGATATGGGGACCGGATCTGATAGGCAAATAGAGCCGATTTTGGATTTTTCAATGTTTTTCAATTTTTTGTGTATATCACTTTGAGCGCAAAAAAAAAAAAAAAAAAACGATTTCAAGGGCCTTTGTCACAAAAGAGACATATTAAAAGCTCGATGATTGGAAAAGTACGAGAGAGAGAGGATTTTCAGCACGCAGTTCGAAACAAGAGAGCTTTCAGGTGGCCGATAGTGCATTTTGTCTGATTTGGACAAGTTTTATATGTTTTCAGCCCCTCTCAATGCCACGAACGCATTGGTGTTGTCCATTTCTCCATCTAATGCCTCCATTTCATAGCCATTTTCCAGAATAGAGATATAAGCCTCTCTTTATGTAAATTGATGAATGTATTCTCTTCTTTTCATGCCATTTAATATATGAAGGCCTCCCCTTGATCGAGTAGGGCCCGAAGACGTAGTCCGAGTTGGACGAGCTCCGTTATCAAGTTTGGTTGTCTTCTTGTCGTGCCTTTATGTGTTCCTTCTTCTTTTATGTGTGCACATTAGATTTTTGTGTTAAGCTGCAATTTCTACATGTGATTCTTTTTATACATCTATAAGCAAAAGATTTCTGGATCAAGGATGGTTGGTATTGACTGTGGATTGCCTAGCCTTGTCGTTTCCTAGATAGCCATGGTGATTGTGGGTTTATTTCTTTGTTGTGTTTTTGGTTGGTTCTCATGTTTCCTTAGCTCGGGTTGAGTAATTAGTCTTGTAGCCTTCGTTGGACAAACGCTTTGGAGCCCTGGAACAACTTGGGTTGAGTTACTAGTCCCGTAGCCTGGGTTGGACAAATGTCCTGGAGCCCTTGTTGGGTTGAGTTACTAGTCCTGTAGCCTTTGTTCGACAAATGCTCTGGAGCCTGGTAAAAGTTGTGCATTGAGTTACTAGTCCCGTAGTCAGGTTGGACAAACGCTCTGGAGCCCTGGATGGCTGGGATAAATACTAATGTGATGATGGTTTTGTGATGTCTGACTGTGAGGTGGAATCATTGTTTGATGGGTTGAGGTGGATGGCCTCTGGAAGCCCTGGATGGTTTTGATTGATATGTTCTATGAGATCCCACATTCATGCTTGGAATATGGCACAAGGGTGAATAGCTGAAGAGAGAATTGGCTCAACCATTCTACGATCAGGTGGAATGTGGAAGTCCCATCTCGAGTTTGCATTTTGCATCATTAATGAAAGGTTATTTCTCCTTGTACCTCTACTAGAATTATAATGGATTATATGTGGTTTATATGGTTGTGATTTCATGGATATTTATGCCCCTACTATGTTGGTTATTTACATGTTTTATGACAACAACCATGTGTGGCTCTCAATCATGTTTTTACTTGTAATTGAATGATCAATGTATCTAAGACCTAATGGATGAAATGATAGCTAATGTGATAAGGAGACAATGGTTCTTAGTGATTCTCAGATAAGTATGAGACCCTTATGCTCAAATATGTTATTCACACCTAGAGGTTGCATATTTACTAAGTGTTTGAAAAAATGCCTGTCATGGCTAGTAGGGGTCCATTTAAGGTCTTAAACAAGTTTTTGCTCTAGTACTGTCATTTCCATGTTATTTAACTGATTTGAAGAGATGTTTCAATTGTGGGCAGTGACCTAGGCTCTGGACCTGAAAAAGTGGCTCAAATCCCGGATTCGCTAGCATAGCATTGACAATTTGGGTCTCTGTGAGAGTGACTATAGGGTTACAGTCGCATGCATGCCTTGTCATGGGAGAGAATTTGGGTTTAATTCATCTAAATTTTAGGTTAAATTAGGGGTTGTGCACCTGGAGTGGTCGATTGGCTCATGGGGGTCCTGAAGCACCTTAGGGAGGTTTATGTGTTGAGTTTCCATCGATTCCATTTCCTTAAGGTCACCTAGGAGGTTGAATCATATCATAGTTGCCTCTAGTCGCATGTTTACCCCGGTTGGCCAGTTGCTTGGGTAGATGTGGGAGGAGGGTGTTACAGAGCGGTATCAGAGCATGGTTGCGCTCTCCTTTGGCTGTGTCTTAATCATGCTTTCATGTTGGTTGCATAAGCCTTACTTATGCATGTAGTCCATATGCTTGTTGCATTTGCATGGTGTTGATCATGGTTGTAGTGATGTCTCCATGTGAAGGTTGAAGGTGTTGTCATGGAGTATGTCTTCATGTGTGAATGGTTGATTATGCAGTTGTTATGCATGTATGGTCTTGGTTATAGTTATGCATGAATAGTAGGGAAAACATGCCTTGTGAAGTCATTATATGCAATTTAGGTCATCATGATGATATTGGTTGTTATGATGCTAATGTGTTGGCTGAGATAAAACAGGAGATGCAGATCATCATAATGAGGTTGCAGCATTGGACTTTGGGGTAAGAGCAGATCGTCATACATGTAATGTATGTTTGGCATGCAGGTATGTAAGTCAAGGATTGTCATATGCATTAGGTTTATATACATTAGATTTATGTACATTTTTTTTATGTTATGGTTACATACATGATAGATGATAGTTGATTAATATAGTCACATGCACATGTGTCAGATAGTCATGAATGATAGTAACCTGTGGTTGTGTGCATTGTTATTTTTGTTTTATGTTAGATCACTTGGTGATCATGTTATATGTTGTTGAAGAGTATGTTATAGGTTCTCTTGTTGTTGTTATATGATAGTTAGCTTGATGATAGGTCATATGTTGTTGATGAGCATGTTATATGTTAAATTATTGTTGTTATATGTTAGTTAACTTGATGATTAGGGTTATAACTTTAATATCCTGATGTTATATGTATCATGCTAAATTGGATTGGACTATGCAGATGGTTATGGTTACGATATTTAGGTATGAACCGACATATTTGTGATGACTTTGCACACGTGGTTGTTATGCATGAACGATAAATGCTTATGATTTTATGATGAGAACATGTTAGTTAGTTAGTGTTATGGATATCGTGATCTTATTTATGTTTGTGTTGACATGTTGTGAAGTTATATCTTGCTAACTAGATTGATTGTGAAGACAAGATAACCTCCCCTGAGGTACACTAAGGTATGAGTTTGCTCATGTAGCATACTTGGTGCTTCATTCTTGATTATGTCGTCTATTTGGTGTGGAGTGTTTGGTGTCTATTATGTCATCTAGTTGATTTATTTAACATGGTATGTTTGCAAGTTGGTTGAAAGTTTGATGAGTTGCATAATACGAGTATGTGTTCCAATGATCTTGTTTTAAGATGATTTTACTAACACATATGTGTCAAGACAGTTGATATGTACTTGAGTATAGTAGGTGATAGTTGTAGCATTATGTCTAATAACTCTGAGTTGACTATGGATTATGATGTGATTGTTAGTCTTGGTAAAGGTTGATTTCAAATTGATAGATATGATTGTCTTGATATCTGGAACATGTGGTTAACATGTGTAAACAATTGTAGGAAACATGCTTAGTGTTAGCATGACAGGATATCAATTAGTGTGTTTACATAACTAACAGTTGGGTGATGTGACAACGCATAATAAGCCCCGATTGCAACAAGTTAAAAAGGTAAAAGGAAGGAATTGGGCAATAATTCCTTTGGCTATGTTTGGAAATCCTAATTCCAAGTGAATGAGTGCTTTGCATACAAGAAGTCTTCTTAACCTTAATCTCGTCTAACATTATGTGGATCTGTGTTATATTGATGGACATGTATTTGACAAGTATATCAACCGGTTTCTAGTTATAGGTAGACCTGTCAGGGGAACTGGAGTCCCTTGAGACATGACACGAATTTGTACAACTACAAGGCAACATGCTTGGCATAAAAAGATAAGGTAAGTAGTGTATTGTTATGTTATATATACACTAACAGTTATGTGTTTATGGTAGTATGATGTAGGGGATTGCATGGCAAAATAAATTTCCATGAAATTTGAAGAAGGCTCAGGTTGAGCTTTCCTTGGGAACCATGGGCATTGATTCATGGTATCTTTGCCAGTCCTGTGCTTTTGGTCTTTTATGAATTGTTGATCTTGATTGTGGTTTTGATTATGTCCTGTGCAAGGCCTTGCCACTTTGTTGTGGTGTCATATTGTTATTGACTTTCATGCTTTTCTTCTTAGTTGTTTCTTGTCTTTCCTTTTATGTTTTGAGTCTTGGGAATTATTTGGGAAAGAGGAAAGTTGATGGAGCTCAGGAGAGCTGTGTGGTACCCGAAAGGTAATGTAAGATTCAAATTAAGCTTTATGCATGATTAGGCGCAATGGAGGGTAAGACTATGACAACCAGTTGGACTGGTTGGGTCCATTGGTGTAAATGGACAATGGCAGGATAAGATGGAGAAAGGTAACCAGAAAAGGTAAAGTAAATGGACCTGAGATGTCAAATGACTTGAATAAGTTGGGAATGGTGGTTCTCAATGTTGTGCATGAATAAAGGAAGTTCTCTTAACCTTGACCTTATGTTATTTGATAATTATGTTGTGATCATGACTATTTTGATGTTTATATATGTATATATATATGTGTGTATGTATGTCATTGTCTGACAGGATCATGATTGTTAATACTAATATATATAGGTATATGTATGTATGTCATTGTTTGACACGGTCATTAGGAATCATTCTTGTGGAGGAATGATTACTTACGTAGGCAAATGACATGAAGAGGTTCCCAGTCTTATGAGGAATCAATTGGGAAGAGTAGTCTTAACAAATATATGAGGTTAGTATCATGTGGTTATGAGTTGATATTATGTGATTATATTATGTCTATGTTATGGACAGGTTATACTAAGGGATACATCAACGAAATGAAAGCAATGTGGTCTACGACATGCTATGACAAGCATGGATAAGACACTGGAAGTAAGGTTGCTTGGTAGAGGTAGTGTGGTTTCAGATGTGTGGTATTACTGTTGTGCATATGTCATACATGTTGTACATGTTGCATCTATGATGATTGTGTACATGAAATATTGTGCATATGTAGTGTGTGTACATGTTGTTTATGCAATATTATGTACAGGGTGTTAGTATAGATAGTGTTGTATGAATGTTGCATATTCAGTGCTGGGTATAGATGGTGCTATGTACATGTTGGATATATGGTGTTGTGTACATATTGTACTGTGTGCATGATGGATATGTGGTGTTGTGTATAGATGATGCTATGTACATGTTGGATATGCAGTGCTATGTACATGTGGTGTTGCGTGCATGTTGTACATGTGGTGCTATGTACATATGGTGTGGTGTGCATGATTGTACAAGTGGTGTTGTTTTCATTTGGTGTTGTGTACATGTTGTACAATTGGCGTTGTGTGTAGGTGGTGTTGTTTACATGTCGTGCATGTGGCATTGTGTACATGTGGTGTCGTGTACATGTCGTGCATGTGGTACTATGTACATGTGGTATTGTGTACACGTTGTACAAGCAGTGTAGTGTACATGTGGTGTCGTGTACATGTGATGTTGTGCACACGTTGTGCAGGTGGTTGTGGTGTACAGGTGGTATTGTGTACATGTGATACATATGGTACAGGTGTACGTGTGGTATTATGTGCATGTTGTGCATGTTGTGTTGTGTACATGCGGCACTATGTATGTGCATTGTGTAGTCATCGTATCGTGACATGTGTATTCATTATGTTGTACTCTGTGTGGGTACATGTATTATGTGGTGTTGTAAATCGGGTATAGATGTATGAGTTGTGTTTTATATTGGGTGTATGTGTATGCATTTTGTGGTGTCGCACATTATGTGCAGAATGTATGTCTTGTGATGTACATTGTGTAAGTATAGGTGTTGTGTTGTGTCGTACACTGGACGTAGGAGTATGTATCGTATTGTGTTGTACACTAGGTGTAAGTGTATGTGTTGTATGTCAGGTGTAGGTGCATGTCTTTCATGGAGTTGTATGTCATGTGTGGTCGTATGTGTGTGATGCACACTATGTATATGTGCACCTGGTCGAGGAGAAGGTACTGGGTGTTGTTGAGTGTGGCAAGCAATCTAGTGTGCATAGGAAATAAGAATAAAGGCAGAAGTAAGGATCGATTAAATGATAAGTATAGGTATATTATTTCAGTTTTATTATGCATGCGATTTATGAATCTGGTATATGGTGATTACATGTGATCTACAATTCTGGTTTATGATGGTTACATGTGATTTATGATTTTGATATATGATTCTGGTTTATGATGGTTACATGTGATTTATGATGTCGATCTATGATGGTTGTGTTTTGCGCTAACATGATGTGATATCTTTATACATGACGATTTGGTCAAGATGCTAGTTTGACTTGTTGTGACAGGAAGCAAACATAAGTGTAAGAGTACTCTGTTGACGAGCTACCTGTTATCCTCCACAATATCCCAAGGTTGAGAAAGGAGATCGAAGGAGGTAACATCAGACTACTTAGGGTTCAGCAGTTAGCCCTGCTAAAATAGAGAGGGATCTATCTATGAGCTCATAGCGAATGATGACTGGAGTAGGAAAAGATGTTAGGCTAGATATTTCAGCTCAAGGGTTTTGAAGATTTTAGGGTTTTGTTGGATCAGGAGCGAAAATCGGGAAACTAGGTCAAAAGATCAAAGGTTTCAGTTGCAAGAGATATAAAGGAGCATGGTAGGTATGATGTTGTGATTGTAGGGTGATTTAATTGTATGTTAAATCCCTGTCATTTAATTTTTCAACCCGGGGGTTTCGTAAAATTAGAAGCAAACCAAAATATATGGGACCTCAGATAAGACTATTGTAGGAAGTATGTTTAGAATGAAAATGCATATTACAAATCTAAACTATTTTGAAAGGAAAAGATTCATATCTATTTCATGAAAGCATATAAATTATTGGTCAATGAGATTAGACTATTTTAGAAAAACAAGGAAGAATCTCTCTCAAAAAGACTTCGTTGTCCTCCCTCAACAATTCTATAATGACATTGCCAATATCTAAGTAAGCACAAAAGAATGAAATGAAAGCATAAAAACTTAATCTAAGAAAGCTTGAAAGAAGTGAATCTTGTTCATTCTTAGTCCTAGCTCACGTAGAAGAGGCTCTCTCAAAGAGACCTGGTTGTCCTTCCACATTCAAGCTAATCACTAAAAGGAAGCAATCTTCACTTAACACATTCCATTAAATGAATTCATATTAAAGATATTTACAAATACTTACAGCAAAGAAATAAGATGAACATCCAGAATTTAAACTAGTATATTCACAACTATGAACATTATTCTACAACAAAGTGTACTTAGCTTCGTATGGGGATCCTTCCATTCCTCAATGAGCACACATGAACAACTATCACACCTTAAGAACCAAACAACACTCATAACTCATAATTTTGGAGAAAATGATATTATTCATGATGAATGAGCAATAATAAATCTGATGCTAATGAATAACTGATAATTGTTCACCTTCCTTTAAAGGATGCTCCTCTTATTTATACATGAATTAGTGATATCTACTCATTAAATGTATATCCCTTAAATATCTACTAAATCCATACTTGTCTCAACTTATCCCTAAATACTAGATACAAATCCCATGACACATCAAGATCTCCATGATATTTCTCCTTGGAATATGGTCCACCTCTTGAGTTGAAATTCGAATTTAATCTTGGGAGGCCACATAAGGGTGCCTTGGAAGCTTCCAAATGATCTACACATGTCATCAAACTCAAGCCACTTTTAGGTGTAAGCAAATACATGTTATTTTTCTAACTTTTAATCATAAATTCACTCTAAATACATGAACTTAATAACTTTGGAAAATGTAAATGTGAACTCATGTAGTAATGATAATGTAGGTTTATGTAATGATAATGCGATGGAATGAGGTGACAAAATGAGTATAAAGGTGAAAAATAGAGTGAAAGTGAATGTTAATTTTGGCGGCCCAACATACTCCCCAACTTAAGTTATTCCATGTCCTCATGCAATCTATTGCATTGATTTACTTAATCATGATTTGTCTTGCTTTTATATGAACTTTGGCTGATATCGATTTTTTAAATTCGCATCATTTTTTGACAACTTTGTTCTTTTTGCAAAGTATTCTTTCCGAAAAACATTTGATTGCAACATATTAGTTTGGTTGGTTCTTGTGTGACAACCAAAATTTGATTAGTATTGGTTCTTGTGTAACAATACTTTTGTTGTTTTTGTGTTGCATCAAAAGACTTTGAAAACATTTAATCAACCATTCATTCTTCGATCATTATTTGCAAAACATGTAACGTTTGAATCATAATGCAATAGTAGTTGTTTGAAAAAATATGTTGGTTAGGATGACATGTGCATAAAGGACATATATGACATATGAAAGGTGATAATGGAATATGAATGTGATATATATCATAAAATGTGAATATGAAGTGTGAACATGAATCCCCCCCCACCCCAACTAAAGGTATTTTCAGTTTTTGTTTTATGAAATGAGAAAGGGAACATGGTGAAGCATTTTCCAAAAATTATAATTTCAGTATTAAAGGAATTATATGATAAAAATCTAGAAAATAACATACCTTTACTTACCTAAGTGGACAAACTGTGTATATGTAGAAAAATGTAGCTCCTGCTGCTGAATCATGGAATGAAGAATACAAGAATGTGATATGTGTCTTGGTTGCATACATGATGGATGAAGTCGTGAATGTGGATCCTTTATTACTGCTACTGAATCTGTTCCAATGTACAAAATATTGTTGAATCTGTTACTGAATCATATAGTCTTCATGTCATCCCATATCGTGGCACAATTCTTTCCATGTGAATAAATGTGTCAATGTCGAACATGGAAAGAAGTCATTGGATTACCGGCCATTAATGAATGTCGTTAACCAATGTGAGGCAAAATCACCATTAATGCCAATGAGTGCCAAGGTACCCAAGTACATCTTGCGAAGTGCGAATATATGAGCTGATGTCGAGCCACTTGCAAGATCCAACAAACAAGGGCATTAATGTACTCCCATTGTTCGTTGGTGAGAAGACTTGCCATTAAGGCATGTAAGCCTCAAGGTACTAATAATGACTCTAGTCTTTATCCTAGATAAGATGTCGAGGTCAATGGGTCAAGACTTGTTGAAAGGTAGTCCTTAAGGAATCCCACATCAGTCAATGCGAGTTTGTACAAAATGATTGGTAGGGCTATAGATAAAAGATGTCACGGTCAAACAATTTTTATGGCAAGGAAAACAAAGCAATGTAGAGAGATGGATGGTTTATTCGTGAGGCAAAAATATGAACTCAAAAGAAGGAAAAAATGTATGTGACTCAGAAAAGTAGACATGTATGAAGTCATGATGGATAAGGCAATGAATCAATGGAATTTAACATGGATTACTGATGAGTCTTTGAAGGAGAAGTGTGGGTAAACATATCATGACACAAAAAGTTTCTGTGTAGCAGCAAATGTCATGAAATATGTAATTAACTCCTTCAAGCTTTCAATGATGAATGTGATTTCTGGAGATCACATCTGCACGAACTTGGATTGTTTGCACACCTGTAAAAGTTCAGTACAAATCCTGCATAAAAACTATAAGAGCCTTTTGGAAGTCGTAAAATGCAAGAATGAGTATGAATGCTTAGCAACCAAATTAAAATGAAATGAATTTATTTTTTTACCTGCTACCTTTGCCCACAAGTTCCTTTGAAGTAACTCCAAGGAAGCAAGTTAGCATAAATTGTTTTCAAGAGTTATGAATGTCCATTTGTAAAAATTTTGAATTTTATTTATTTGTTTTTAATTGTTTTGATTTTTATTTCTTTTTAATTATTTTGATTTTTTGATTTTTTTTAATTGTTTTGTTTTTAATTTTTTAATTGTTTTATTTTTTATATATATATATATTATAATAATAATAGTATCCACACAAAAATACTTCTCCTCCACCATCAAACTGATTAGCACCATGAGCAAGAGCATCGAACAACAAGGCCTCTATCATCTTCAATTTGTCTTCATTTTCATTATTGATCCAAATTTTGCTGAGACTGATTTCAGCATCGGGAGCAACCTTCAGACTCCATATATTCAAACGAGAATCTACTTTAAATATTGGTTCATCAGGGGAATCGAAGCCCACAACAAAATTCTCATGCTCCATGTCGTCTTGAGAATCGAAACTACGTATGATATGGCTTCTTCTTCCATGTCCCCTGTTCAAAAACTGTCTCACAGATCTCGCTCTTTCTACATCTTCACGTTTGATTTCCTTGGTCGCCACTGTCCCTTCTGGACACTCCGACTTAACTGGGCGAACCCTTGAAATATTTGCGTCGCCGGAGTTAGAGTTGGAAATATTTATCCCTGGGGGGTCCAGTTTTGGTGATTTTATCAAAGCCTGAGTAATCTTATCTGTGAATATTTTACAGATATTTGATCAGTGAATTTTACACAAAGAATGGTCTCTCCAAACTGATTCTTAATCTCGGATTGTGGTTGTTGACTGGCCGAAAACGATGTTGGGAGAAAATGAGTCAATGTGACATGCAAGGCCCCAATAAACCATGTATCTTTCTGCCTGGAGCCACGAGGTTTGGTAGAAGCAACGGCCTTCTCCAATACCACAATGACATGTCTGAGTGGGACTGCCAAAACTGCTCTGCTGCGGTATCAGAGATGGATTTTCAAGACTGTTTCAACGCAATTGGCAGTTGGATTCAGTTGGAATTTTGCTTTATTCATTAGGATAAATACAGTTTTGCCACTGAACTCGATGATCCTTATTTCCAAATCTTTGCCACCGCTCAACTCCATAAAAGGCTGAAATTAGCTATCACACGTGATCCATGTATCTCCATTTGAAATGACTCCTGTGAATTTCGAAATGGTGCATCACTAATCTGTTGCCAAAAATAACTTTAATTGGTAAAAAAAAGTATTATAACAATCGGAAGTCAAATTATAATCCATTTTAGATGAAGATTTGTGTTCTAGATAATGGAATTTTCAAATTGTATAGTACCCATTTCTGCTATCAACAGTGATTGGGCATGTTGACCCACCAACAAATGTAATATCATGGCTCTCTTTAAGGTAAGGACTAAGAACTCGGGATGGATAAATCCTTCCAACAGAGAAAACTCATTTTCAGCTTTTTGAAACTGGTGAGGCTCTTTGTTGAGGCAATGAGACTTACTTTGATGTTTGTATAAATGGGATATGTAATTACAAATCAAGAAATAACTTATACACCACCGAACAATAATTACATTGACAACAGTGAACTGCACTTGCATATCTTTCTAGCAGCGGTTGCATCTCAGAGTGACATCCTTCTGTTTTATCTGCATCCTCGATAAAATGCGTTGGGATTTGGGAATCACCCAGAATGTATTTGAAAATCTTTATTAAATGTTGTTGCAAATGTATTCAGAATCTGAAATCACGTGAAATCGGTAGGAGATCACAAGAAATCGGGTTGAAGATAGGATAACTTTTAATTCAAACAGAGAGGCCGGTTTTTCATGGATTTGGAGGATTTTTCTCTGACCACGTTTAGCTGATGCGTAATGAAATTGCAGGTAGTTGAAAGTTGAAACCACCAAAAGAATTTGTAATAGCCAACTTGTAATAACCAGATTGAGATCATCGTCGTCATGCATGTTCTTAGTATGAGGAAGGCAACTCCATTAGCATACTGGGTTTGGCTGGTAACTTTACGTGAGTGCAGATACATTCTGTCACCGAAGATCCCACCAATGCGGATAGAAATTGTTGATTAGACTCCATTACCTATGCTTAATGCGGCTATTTTGCTTCAACAATCTGTTATTTAGAGAATGGATTTGTGTACATTGGGTCTGATGAAGGAGATTCACAACCAGAGTTGGAATTTGACGGGCAAAATGCCCGTCACAAGGCATTTTGACCGTATTTTACGTTTACAAATTTTAAAAAGTCGTTTTTTGTGATGGGTTTTCAGAGTTATTGGGTATGGTGAAGGCGATTCACAAGTTACAACTTGTCAAACTGCATCTTCCCCCGGATTCTATATATGGATCAGTGGGATTTTCAGTTGTGGAAACATATGTTAACCTTGGTCCAATCGTGGACTTTTGTGTTGTTGATCATGGTGGACAAGAACACGTCGTGACTTGTTCTGGAGGATTCAACCATGGTTGCCTTCGCATTCTCAGGAGTGGCATACGAATCAACGAGCATGCAGCTGCAGAGTTTGCAGATGTAAAGGGAATGTGGCCATTACGAGCTTCTTCGACTCATGATTCTTCGACAACAAAATTTGCTTAAAAACCAATACGTTGAAACTTGCTGACTTTGGACTTGCTAGGGCGTTTGGAATTCCATTGAGGACCTTTACACATGAGGTGGTTACATTATGGTATCGTGCACCAGAGATCTTACTTGGTTCCCGACATTATTCGACTCCTGTTGATGTTCGGTTTGTTGAAAAGCCCAGAATGCGTTTTCCTATTTTTATTATTTATTTATTTTGATTTTGTTTTTTTAATTTTTGTTTTTTAAATAAACTTGTTTGATTTTATATAATATAAAAAAAAAATACAACAAATTAAATCTTATTCTTAATTTTTTTAAGTTTTATGTTGTTTTTTTTAATTAAAATTTTTAAAAAGAAATTATTTTTTATTTTTATTTTTTTTTACAATCGGCAACTAAAGCTCATTAACCTCTGGGAAACTGCGCCTGCCCCTCTCCACAGCTTCCAGGCTTGTCTGAGGAATTTGAACTCATGACCTTCTCACTAACCCCTGGAAACTGCGCCCTCCCCTCTCCACAGCTTTCAGGCTAGTTTGGAGGATTTGAACTCATGACCTTCTGTACGAGCGCCTTTTTAAGGAACTTCATTGCATTGTGATTACCAACTAACCTACCTAGTGGGGCTTATTTGTTTTGTATTGTTATTAAAAATTAAAAAAATGAAATTTATTTTGTATTTTTTTTTTTCAAACTAAAATTTAAAAGAATAAATTTTATTCCTAATTTTCTTTAATTTTTTATGTTGCAACAAAAAAAATTAAAAAGAATTTAATTTATTCCTAATGATTTTTTTTTATGTTGTTTTAAAAATCTTTAAAAAGAAATTGAATTTTATTCCTAATCTTCTTTTTAATTGAAATTAAAATCTTTTAAAAAGAATTTAAATTTTATTCTAACCCTAAAACAATCTAGAATTTTTTATTGATTTAGGATGAAATTTTTTTAGCAAATGGAGACAAGAATATTGCAAACCCTGAAAACGTTTATAGACATCCTACTTTCTAATCCTCGAGATCGTGCAAAGGCGCAGGAGGAGAGCATACTTATTTCGAAACAGAAAATGTCATCCTACCTACTCTATGTTAATTGAAAATTACAAACCATTACGTGTAATTAAATCTCCAATGTAACGATTCATGCAATAGTAGTAAAAATATATTCATTTTCAATTTTGCAATTTTAAAATGAAATCATACAAGGATGATCGAATCTAGTTTTTGTGATTGTGATTTAATGAAAAAAGAACAAAAACGAAATTGATCTAACCTCGTACTTGCTTGAAACCATTGAAACCACCTTTCAATAAGGCTTTCATAGGCGTGATTTCTACTCTAATTCAGATCATGTTGCAACTTCTCTTTGTCCTCCTCAATCTCCTATTCGAATAATTGTTCCTCATCAGATGTACAGGATTCTTCGAATGTTGATTTGTTGTTGTTTTCTTCTGGAGGAGTAGTTAAGCTTTTGGTTGTTGTCAAGATCTCTTCTTCGCAAGAAGAGGAGATCCTGACTCTTGCTAGAATCTGAGGGAGTTGTTCCAAACTTATACTCATCGTTCTTACATATATACATATGGATTTTTATTGTGTTTTTTTTTTTAGTGAATGGGGTTTTCTTTTTTTAATTTATGTTCTATTTCTATGTTTTCTATATGCAAATGCAAAATAAACTTTAAATGAAAATGCCTAAATGCAGTTAACCCTAAATGAAAAATGCTTCCTAAACAATCCTCCTAACTAGCTTACATCTAATTTTGCTTCCCCATCAACAGCGCCAAAAATGTAGGGCGATTTAACTGTATGCTAAATCCATGTCATTTAGTTTGTCAACCCGGGGGTTTCGTAAACTTAGAAGCAAACCAAAATATATGGGACCTCAGATGAAACTGTTGTAGGAAGTTTGTTTAGAATGAAAATGCATATTACAAATCTAAACTATTATGAAAGGAAAATATTCAAATCTATTTTATGAAAGCATATAAATGATTGGTCAATGAGATTAGACTATTTTAGAAAAACAAGGAAGAGCCTCTCTCAAAGAAACCTCGTTGTCCTCCCTCAACAATTCTATAATGACATTGCCAATATCTAAGTAAGCACAAAAGAATGAAATGAAAGCATAAGAACTTAATCTAAGAAAGCTTGAAAGAAGTGAATCTTGTTCATTCTTATTCCTAGCTCACGTAGAAGAGGCTCTCTCAAAGAGACCTGGTTGTCCTTCCACATTCAAGTTAATCAATAAAAGGAAGCAATCTTCACTTAACACATTCCATAAAATGAATTCACACTAAAGATATTTACAAATACTTACAACAAAGAAATAAGATGAACATCCAAAATTAAAACTAGTATATTCACAACTATGAACATTATTCTACAACAAAGTGTACTTAGCTTGGTATGGGGATCCTTCCATTCCTCAATGAGCACACATGAACAACTATCACACCTTAAGAATCAAACAACACTCATAACTCATAAGTTTGGAGAAAATGATATTATTCATGCTGAATGAACAATAATAAATCTGATGCTAATGAATAACTGATAATTGTTCATCTTCCTTTGAAGGATGCTCCTCTTATTTATACATGAATTAGGGATATCTACTCATTAAATGTAGATCCCTTAAATATCTACTAGATCCACACTTGTCTCAACTTATCCCTAAATACTAGATACAAATCCCATGACACATCAAGATCTCCATGATATTTCTCCTTGGAATATGGTCCACCTCTTGAGTTGAAATTCGAATTTGATCTTGGGATGCCTCATAAGGGTGCCTTGGAAGCTTCCAAATGATCTACACATGTCATCAAACTTAAGCCACTTTTTGGTATAAGCAAATACATGTTATTTTTCTAACTTTTAATCATAAATTCACTCTAAATACATGAACTTAATAACTTTGGAAAATGTAAATGTGAACTCATGTAGTAATGATAATGCAGGTTTATGTAATGATAATGTGATGGAATGAGGTGAAAAATTGAGGATAAAGGTGAAAAATAGAGTGAAAGTGAATGTTAATTTTGGCAGCCCAACAGTGATACTTTGATGTTTTGTCGATCTAGTGTAGGTTGGAAAGGCAAAGATCAAAATGAGCATGGCAAGCATGAATTCATTTATCAGAAGATAGGTGACATAAACATGAAGTTCCTAACAAAACAAAGCTTAAACCTAAGAATTATGTTTAAAACCTCTTAGGAAAATCACTGAAAAGCATAGTCATATAAAGAATATGGATTTGTCATTCATATAAAACTATAATAGAGAGAAAACATTATTACAAACTCACAACACAAGAATTCCTTAATAATAGCAGCAACTGTCCTTTGATTTTCTGCAAAAGTGATGAAGTACAAGCTCCAAGAGTTCTACTCACTAATGTCCAACCCTTTCTCTAACTGAAAACTAAATACATATAGACCAAATAAACATTTCCCCTCTCTCATGGTCGAATCCTTCAGTTTAGGAACTGATTACATGAAGTGCTCAACAAAACCCTAATGTCTAGGGAGGTTAAAACAAATCCTCCTTTTACACTTTGACTGAACTACTCCTCATAAATGAGGCCTAAATTTACATGAAAATTACTCTAACAAGCTTATTTATCTCTCATTACATCATAATTACATCAAACAAAAGTAATTACACAATAAAAACTCGAAACTGGATGATAGAACTGAGAAACAGGAGTTTCAGGCAAAAACGTAGTGAATTTCTTTGAAAACGGAGTGTGTCAGTTAAAAACGTAGCGTGTAGCTTGCAAGTGATTTTTTAAGGGGTTCCTGTGCTCCAAATTTAGCTCATGATAACTCATTGGAAATCTCTATCTGACTAGTACACCATAGAGTCCTTAAGGAATGAAAAAGACTGATTCTAGTCCTCCAAAACTAAATTCTGCCACAGCTATTCCAAAAACGTAGCATGTTGCTCAAAAAGAGGGTAGAAAGGTGTTTTTTAGGCACTTTTTGGACTTTTTTTACTTGCCAGATCATGTTGTAGTGGAAGTCTGGCTTGTTAGGATTGATGTATAGGTCAAAAGACATCTATAACACTAAGACATTTGTCAAATAGAGGCCCCCAACAAAAATGTAGCGTGGGCCACGCTACCTTTTTTGGCCAAAACCTGCTAAAAATTGGAAAAATGCCCAAAATCTCAAAAAATTGCCAAAATTGCTCAAAATTTGCTCCATTGACCCTCTGAAAGATAATTCAAACTATCAAGGATTCATCAACAAGCAATTCCAAGTTATCCTTCTCCTTGAGCTTCTCTAGCGTTTTCTTGAGTTTTGCCTTCGTGCTCTTAACCCTAATTTGACAAATCTTGTTCTAAGTGTAGTAATGCCTAGCCATGTGCCTTTGCAAGTTGGTGGCCCTGTTGGCCATTTTAAGGAGTTCCTCCAAGTGGAAATTAACCTTATCCAGCGAATACCCCCTGTCTTTCTTAGAATCTTGTGCAATGGATTTATTAATGTCATGTTGCTCCAAAGGTGTAGATGGTTCACTTATTTGGTCTCCTTTCCTCTTCATGCCCTTAGTTTTAAGCCTCTTTGGCTTGACTTGAACTTCAGTGTCCTCTGTTTGCTCTGAAACAATGGCTTTCTTACCTTTGCATGCCTCATCCTCTACACCCATTCTAGGTTTTGACATTAGCATTTGATTTACTTTGAGTTGCCTATTTTCCTGTTGCAAAGATGCAATCATGTAGTTAGCTTTAGCCAAACCATCTTTCAAATCTCTAATCTCAGCCTCTTTCTCCATGACAATTTGCTTCAATGGTTTTCCTTGTTTTTCATGAACATGCTTATGGAGTGATGTCTCATGGTGATGTGGAGATGCTTCCTTGTCAACTGAAGTAGGCTTGGCCCTTTCCTCTCCTCTAGGAGAAAACACAAGCCTCTTCCCTTTGATATAGGTATGAGTGATTTCTGCCCTAGGTATCTTCTTCACTGGAACTCTGCTAGATGAGCTAACCTCCCTTGGTCTGGATGATGTTGGTGGTGTATTGTGGCTAGTAGGTTGACTAGTAGAAGGCAGAAAAATTGTGGACTGCATGAAGTTTTCCCAAGAGATGTTCTTATGTCCAAGATGGTGTAGGACAATGAATTTAATCAAAGCATGGTGATAGAGACTATCTTGGTGGTCACCCTTTCTGTTTTGCACTTTCTTTGCCATCTTGACCAAATTTCTGTAAAGGTAGTGAGGTAGGTTGAGAGGCTTTACACCGGTGAAGTGCATCAACAATCTGACATGATACTTATACACTGCTAAAAACCTACCCTCACATGTAAAATATTTCATGATGAACTTCATTAATGGAGCAAACCTTTCAAGCAACAATCCAAAAGGAAAAACACTCTTGGGAGCCTCTTTGAACTAAATTTTGATGAAAGCCCTATAATTTGAAATGTCCAAATCTGAGTTTTTGAACCACTCTTTCCCATTGTTTTGAATCCCTATGGCAGCAGCTATGGTCTTTGATGAAATAATGAAGTACACCCCTACAATATTGACCTTATTTCCTCTAATGTTTGTGGAAAACAGGCTGGTTAGTTTAGCATGATAACCTACTTGTTGGATTTGTTCACAAAACCTTAGGCAACCAACATTCTAGAACATTGCTTAGCAAATGGTGAGGAGACCAACTCTTAAGTGTTAAGGGATTCAAATCTTGACACTTGTCCTCACTTTTTGTAGGTTTTATTCTCAGCTTCCATGTTCAAATGTTGCACAACAAACTAGGCTATGGGGAATGGAAAAAACAGGGCTTAATTAGGGAAATTGGGAATTAGGTTTTGTGATTTAAAGTGAAGGAAAAAGAGGTTAGGGAGGGAATTAGGCAATGGGAGAAATTTGGGAGGTGAGTAGGGGTCTTAGGGAGCTTAAGGAAGTGAGAAATAGGATAGGGGATGATGGGAAGGGCATCAAACATTTGTTTTTACAGCCCATGCTATGCTTTTTGCTGAAAATGTAGTGTAGGATTTTGGTTTTGCGCTAGAAGCTATAGGGAGGAAAGGGAAGGGTTAGAAATGATAGAGGGGATGTATACCAGTGTGGGGAAGGGTAGGATATATAGGGAAACTAGTTTAGCTGTGTGCAAATCAAACCATGGAGTTGAAAAAGAAAACGTAGCGTGGGGTTTTGGTTTTGCCCTAGAAGCTATAGGGATCAAAGGAAAGGGTTAGAAATGATAGAGGGGATGTATATCAGTGTGGGGAAGGGTAGGATGTATAGGGAAACTAGTTTAGTTGTGTGCAAATCAAACCATGGAGTTGAAAAATAAAACGTAGCGTGGAAACCCTAGGAGAAATTTCCACACCCAAAAACTGAAAATTTCACTTTGTTGAGGTGGTGTTTGCCTTTGACATACCTGTACTGAGCTGGAGAAACCTTCACTTGCCGTAGAAAATGCTAGGAGTTGTTCCTTTGCCTCACACCTTTGAAAACGTAGCGTGGAAGGCAGAAAGCGTAGCGAAATGCACAAAACGTAGCAATAGGGCTTGAAAATGCACTGAATTGGTGGAAAACGTAGTGAAATGGTTCGAAATGCACTTTGAGAGAGTAGTTTCGATGTTGAATGAGTCTTGTGGGTTATGAATGATCAATTGGAGTCTTTGTACATGTGAAATGATGAAAACAAATGTGTGGATGTCTTTAAAACATACAAAATCACCTTTTCTTGTATATGTCAAAGGATGACAATATACCTTTTTCTTTTGCAGCAATATCTTCATAAATGTTGCTTGATACCTTTTATTAGCTTTATTTCCTAACATGCTATCTCCCTTGGTGTGAAGACTTAAGACACATAACCATGATGGCTCTTTGCTTTGAAATTGGACATAGTAATGACAATACCGATGGAAACCCTAGACCAAGACTTATATGCTGACACTTCAACTGATCTGAGACCAACCATGACATGACCATGACAACTAATGAGAACCATGATTACTTAAGGGAGTAGCGCTAACCTAGACACAACAACCAATGATGAATTTTTTTTATTTGAAGACCTACTGAAACCATAAAAAAATTGACATAATACCCTAGCAAAACTTTGAAAGAGCATATTTTGATCACTGGTGATTGACATCACTGACAAGCACTAACACTACCAATGAGGTATGATTTGAAGTTATTTCAATTTAATTTGAATCTAACGGAAATTATGTGGTTGGTACAGGAATGTATGAACATGCCCAGTTGAGTAGCCAAAATCGACTGCAAGAATTAGCAGCGTCAGCAAAAGGAATTGGAAAATGCAGCAGTATGCTGGTAAAGAACTTCAGGAGCAGGGCCATTGTGGGACACTGGTACCCAATAGTGTCCATTGATTTCCATGAGCATGCTATGACTGATATGATGGTTTTGAGGCAGGGATATGCCTTGGTTTTTTGTATCTTCCAATGCGAGGAATCCTTGCCAAGGGATGGATTGCCTGAGATGGAGGTGCCAGTGGAACTTGGAAGGTGAGTGACTTCATAGAAGGGGCGACTGGATTGCCCGAGGGACTATGTAGAAAAGAAGGGAAGGTTGGGGATGGATTTGTTTTGGTCATTAACATTGCTAGATGGAATTAGATGCACATTGGGAATGCGCCTTGGAACAATGACCTAGTAATTGTTCGATTAGAGGACAAGTGGCATAGGATTATAGCGTTGTACATTGGATGTAATTTGACTGTGGCAGTGGCTTATGGACTTCCTGGGAAGAAGGTGAATCTTGGTATTACTTGAGGGTGGAGGTGTGAGCCTCTGGATTCCCTTGTTGTGGATGAAGACATTGTATCTTTTTATTTATTGGTTGAGCAAATGTGTATATGTGTATATTATTGTAAATACTGAATCGAGTTGGATTTATAAAGCTCCATAGAAAATATGGTTATTTGTTGGTTGAAGCAAATGTGCATGTGTATATGTGGTTATTGTAAATACTGTAATGAGTAATGCTATAAAGCTCCAGTAAACAGTATGTTTGTCATGTTTTAAAAGGTGGTCATTGTAACTATTGCAACGAGTTGTGTTATAAAGCTCCATGGGTAGTATGTTTTGTTTTCAGCAGTCTTGTTGGTTATAGGTGTCATTGAACACCGATGATAGTGTTCCCCGAAGGGGGAGGGTTCTGTAACAACCCTGGTGAAAATTCCATGTAAAATATATATATGGACAAGATGATGGGACATGTATTCTAAGCTGAATGGTGGGGGAAACATCCTAATGGGTGTTGATTCGGTTTATTATGGCTAAGAAAATTGATAAGGGCGATGACTAAGGTTTTGAAAAGGCATGAGGCATTAATTGGAATTTTATTTATGAAATAATGGAAATTAGGAGAAAAGGAAGGTGAAAGGTCACAGGTTGCATGCGAGGAGGAATATGAAGAAAAATAATGGAAAATGAAGAAAATAGAGGCCTCATTAATAAAAAGGCTTCTGAGGATCAGTGGGAAAGACTTGGTCAGTTCAGTTTTTGGAGTTCTCTCATTATTTTTTCTCTCTCTCTCATACTCTTGGAGACTTAGAGTTTTCTTGGAGTACTCTTGGTGGGTGTGGAATACTTGGATTCTTGGAGCAAGAAGGCAAAGGAAGAGTAAGAAAATAAAAGAAGAAATCAAGATCAACAACTACATTAGATTTTCTTGCAGGTGCCGAGTTGCATGTATGTTTCCTTCGCTAGTTTTGGCATGCATGACATATGCATGTGGATTTTTGGTTGTGATCTATCATTGGCATGGAGGATGGCCGAGATTGATAGTCGATTGCCTAGCCTTGCCATTTCCTAGATAGCCATGGTGATTGTGGGTTTATTTCCTTGTTGTGTTTTTGGTTGGTTCTCATGTTTCCTTAGCTTGGGCTAAGATATTAGTCCTGTAGCCTTGGTCGGGAAAATGCTCTGGAGCCTTGGAACAACTTGGGTTGAGATACTATTCTTGTATTCTGGGTTGGACAAACACTCTAAAGCCCTTGGTGGGTTGAGTTATTAGTCCCGTAGCCTTGGTTGGACAAATGCTCTAGAGCCCGATAAAAGTTGTGGGTTGAGTTACTAGTCCCGTAGCCGGGTTGGACAAATGCTCTGGAGCCCTGGATGGATGGGATATAGACCGATCTGATGATGGTTTTGTGATGTCTGGTCGTGAGGTGGAATCACTGTTTGATGGGTTGAGGTGGATGGCCTCTTGAAGCCTTGGATGGTTTTGATAGATGTGTTCTATGAAATCCCACATTCATGCTTGGAATATGGCACGAGGGTGAATGACTAAAGAGAGAATTGGCTCAACCATTCTATGGTTGAGTGGAATGTGGAAGTCCCATCCTGGGTTTGGAATTTGCATCATTAATGAAAGGTTATTTCTCCTTGTATCTCTAATAGCATTATGATGGATTATATATGGTTTATATGGTTGTGATTTCATGGATATTTATGCCCCTATTATGCTAGTTATTTACATGTTTTATGGCAGCAACCATGTGTGGCTTTCATCATGTTTTTACTTGTAATTGAATGATCAATGTATCTATGACCTAATGGATGAAATGGAAACTAATGTGATAAGGAGACAATGGTTCTTAGTGATTCTCATGTAAGTATGAGACCCCTATGCCCAGATTTGTTATTTACACCTATAGGTTGCATATTTACTATGTGTTTGATAAAATGCCTGTCATGGCTAGTAGGGGTCCAATTAAGGTCTTGAACAATTTTTTGTTGTAGTACTGTCATTTCCATGTTATTTTACTGATTTTAAGAGATGGTTCAATTCTGGGGAGTGACCTAGGCTCTGGGCCTAAAAAAGTGTCTAAAATCCTAGAGTCACTGGCATAACATTAAAAATTTGGGTCTCTGGTCACTAGCAGGCAAGCCTGTGAGAGAAACTATAGGGTTACAATCGCATGCATGCCTTATCATGGGAGCGAATTTGGGTTTAATTAATCTAAATTCTAGGTTAACTTAGGGGTTGGGCACCTGGAGTGGTGGATTAGCTCCTAGGGGTTCTGAAGCACTTGAGGGAGGTCTGTGTGTTGTGTTTCTGTCAATTCCATTTCCTTAGGTCACCTAGGTGGTTGAATCATATCATAGTAGCCTCTCGTCGCATGTTCACCCTGGCTGGTCTATTGCTTGGGTAGATGTGGGAGGAGGGTGTTACAACTTATGAATGTTTGTAAGACTATTCTGTGTAAGATTTTAATTTCATGTTTGCTTTCACATGTACTAAGATAGTTGAACTATTTCGGTGGTTTTAGTGCTTATCTTGTTGGGAATGTGTTGTAATGGTTGTCACTGTTGTCTCGTCCTTGTGGACTATTCCATGGGATACTAGAAAGACCTTTCCTTGACTATCAGTTATAATGATATTCACATCCGTTGTGGACTATTCCACTGGATGGCAGACATATCTTCTCTTGTTCATTAGTTTTAACGATTGTCGCGTCCGTTGTGGACTATTCTGCTGGATGTTGGACAAACATTTCTAGTTCATCTGTGTCTCTTCCTAGGTGGTACTATTACCTCTCACTTAGAGGCTCACTTTTCTCCCCCCTTTTGCAGTAAGAGAACCTAGACACAGTTGTGTTGCACACTCACTTTGCTCTTCAAAGATACCGTTGGATCACTCTCTTGTGCTGACAACTAGAGCCGAGGCAAATCTCTAAGTATTTGGCAACCGGGCCATTATACCGAATGGGACTCCTACACCAAATGGTGTGAGGTTTGATTGGGACTTCATATCGGGGAGATCCCTTGAATGTTGGTGGGTCCAACACCATCAACATGCCCTTTCTTTAGTAGAAGTAGAGTATCAAGTAGTGATTAATGCAAGTCAAGTAGTCATATTTCTTTGGTAGATCCTTTCAAAATTTGGATTCAAGCAACAACATTCAACCACCCTCTAGTGCGACAATCATAGTGTCATCAAGCATGTTAATGACCCATTTTAGCATCAATGTAGTAAACACATTGGGCTACAAATGTACTTCATAAAAAATCTCATTCCTAAACGAGATATTGAAGTGCTCTTTTTCCTACAAATAATCAAGTTGCAAACACTTTCACAAAGTCTCCAATAGAAGTGAAGTTGTAAACTTTAGTCTATATTGGGAGTTTAAGAAGTTGTCATGAAGGGGTGATATCAGTTAAAGATTTATTAAATGAAGGTATTACAAACTCATGTGCTGGTGTGTGTCTATGTTATTTTAGGAAACGGATCGATCAGATTACAAAATACACAGACACTGGAAATATGGAAAACAATAGAGAAACACAGTAAGCAAATACAAGAACACAAAAATTAATAAGGAGTTCACCCTATCCTCTAGGGCTACGTCTCCGGTCTAGTTTTCAGTGGTGGCCTTCTTTTATTGTGTCTTTAAAGCAAAGAATTACAATGAGGAGCTCAATCTGAGTCTCCCAAAACAAAATTGCTTGGTAGGGTGGTTCTTGGATTCCCCAAGCCACTGGAGTACACAGAGTCTTTTCCTTACCAGCTCTCGACCTCTCTAGTCTTCAATGGAAGGAGCCCAATGTGGTGCTCGGTTCTTGACAGATCCTCTCAAGGATCGCTTGAACCTCTTAAGCTCTCTGTCTATTCGATGCTGCCTTATGCTGCAGGTCATCTTGGCCTTTTGTCTTTCTACTTCTTGCTTTACTGTCGCTTCTTCGTTCTCTGTCTTCCTCTCTTCGTGTGTTTTGTTCTCCGCGTGTTCATGGCTTAAAGCCACTCTAGCTCATGACTACTCGATTATGCTTCCTTCCTCCATCGGATCGCCTGTTGTTGTTCACTTGGAATTCCTTGTCTTCTGCATCATCATCAACAGCTCACAAGGAGTGGCCACTTATCCTCCTACAAATTACACTAGCTTTTTCCTCATCGGTTCGGTTCTTCGGTTACGTTGGGAAATGACTCATCCGCCACCTCAGTGGTCAAATCGGGCCTCAAATTCTTACACATCGCGACTTAATCCCCTGTTAAATCTGGTTCCCCCATTGGGCATGATCTCAGCCATTAGATCTGGAGCCCCCAGATCTGATGCCATTCGCTCATTTAGCGTTGTTGACTTGCTCGACTGTTACCACGCGATGAGCGGCGGTTTTCTCTCTCCTCCGCCTACCATGCGTTGGGCACTGAGTGGAATCGCTCCTTTTTCGCTAAATTTGCCTACTGCCTAAGGGTGCCCCTGATAAATACCGCCAGTTTTGGAGCGCAGGTCCCGCCTTTAGCCTTTAACCTTTTCCCCACAGTTTTCCCGGCTCCCATGCAATCGAGCGCTCGGGGCCTCTCCTTCTTGAGGGGTTTTGCCCAGCGTAGCGCGATTAATCGCGCATCAGAAACTGCCTCCTTTTCCCGATTCGGGTTTTCCAAGGGTTAGTTTCGTCTCCTACGCAGTCTCCATGGGCCTCGGTCAGTGCGCTTTGACCGGGGTCCTTGTCGTTCCACGCTGGCTGCCAACTGCTACTGTTCAGAGGTTTTTCTGATTGCTCCTTGCTCTTTGAATTTGAAGTTTTGTCTTGATTTGATACAGTCATGGTTCTTTGATTTTTTCCTCATGGATCCAATTCGGATCAAGGGGGATAGGTTTTAATGCCTCCTTCCTTCTTCTACTGTATCACCTTTGTAAATTCTTCAATTCTATTCCAAGTTGTTCTTGGAGGAGGATGTTAGGATATTTAAATAGTTGAGTTCAACTTGGTCTAATGTGTCAATTAGGTAAAAGTGTGGTTCTTGAGTATGCATTAGTTGCATTGTAATCTGACGATCACGATATGTCCTAAACATAGAGTGCTTCGACAATTCATATTTTCTTTGATGTTATCAACTATTGATCCATGGCTTGGCACTCGATTGGTCCATAATTTCTATTTAAAGAGCATGAATGATCATTGCTAATGATAGATTATGAAAAACTCTCTTACACACAATTTTCTTTTGCATTAATAAGATTGCCTCAAATTGCAACATTAACTATTTCCCTCCTAGAAAATTTTAAGCATGTAAAATAAAAATGCTATAATTTTTTATATAATTATGTAAGCAATTCCCTTATGAAAAACTTTATTTCCTTAAACAACACACTATATAATACCAATATGTATACATGATATTAAATAGTATATTATTTATTATAACATGTTACATGTTAAGTTAAGCTATATATAATCAAATGTTTTTAGTTTTATTGAATATTTCTATTAATTTAAGTAGCTATTATTATATTATTATGTTAGTTTTCTTTTGACTATTCATTAGTTTGTCTTTGACTAAAAATTTATGCCGCATTAGGAATTCAATTTTTGTTATTTATTATTATTATTTAAATCTATTTATTTGTAAGGTGATTGATTGAGGTCTTATTATGGGTTGTTTAGTAACTTCTATTTCTATTAGTTACTAATTTTTTGTTCTTAGTTTTATTTCCTTTTTATATAACCTTTTTTTTAATTATTATTATTCCATTTTCATGACTTTTATTTTTTTCTCCATATTTTCAATTAAAGATGACTTATTATTATATTAAAAATATATTTTAATAACTTTAATTACAAAAAATTATATACATTAATAAAAAATAAAACACACACACACATATATAGATATATATATAAAATAAGTGCACATATATATTAAAGTGTATATTTGTTAATATAAACAATGTTTTTTTCCCATAGAAAAAGTCGTAATTTCTATTGAGTCATAAGAAATTACATTCTGTAGATGTCTGGGCATATGCATACTGAGGCTGGATGCCTCTCAAAAATGTCAAAAAACTAAGATAGTTGTTCCCACCATGGAATGGAAACAAAATAACCGGCACATACATATCTCAACTGTTTTTATCTCCACGCAGGGAGTGTGCTCCGCGCAGGGAGACATGTATCTAAACAGCAAAAAAATCAAAAACTGTGGGTGTTTCTCCAGAGCTACGTACTGACTGATATATATCTTTGCTGTATATGCAGCTGTAGATTGCTGCCGTGAAATATGGTTACCCCCGTGGGTCGATACATAATTATAACAGACTATATGAAAAACAAAGAAAAACAGAGAGTGTGTATGATGGAACTCCTTTCAGTGCTGTGCTTCCCTTTGTGCCTGAGGATCAACAAAGGGTCTGTGATAGTGTTGAAAGAAGGTTCCATCCAATTCTTCCTGGATTAGCCAGTCCTCTTCTTGCCTCTGCGCAGCTTGCTTGGATAGGTAGTCCGCCCGAGCATTGCGCTCCCTGTAAATGTGATAGCAATCAAATTTTTCAAAAGCATCTGTTAGTCTGAGAGCCTCATCCAGTATATGTCTCAAAGAGAAAGCAGAGCATGTTGATTTTCTGTTGAGCCAGTTGCAGACAAGTTTTGAATCTCCAAACAATTGTAGTTTTGTGCATCTTTTCTCATGTGCAAAGGATATGAGGTGTTTGGCAGTGGTGAGCTCGGCATAGTTGTTTGTGCCCCGTCCCAGATGTATTTGGAGCTTGAAACAGTGGTTTTCTCTGAGGTAGAGGAGGGCTCCTCCCCCACAGCCTTCCTCTTGCGCTGAGCCATCAAAGTATGCCCAGGGATAGGATTTATCGATGAGTTCCGGGGATATAGACCGAGGTGGGGTTTGTGGAGGATCATCGGGAATGAGTGCGAGGTCTGCAAGGATATGGGCAATTATGCCCGGCCAGAAAGGAGGTTTTTGGTCAAAAATCGCACGATTCCTTGTTATTAATATAAACAATGTTAGTTAATAGTGTTTTTTAATTTTTGGTGATGACATTCAATGTTTAATTAGTTGTTTTATTTTTGTTATGAAATCTTTATGTTTATTGTTTTTTAGTTTAATTAAGCTATATTTAATCTAAGTGGCAAGTACTAGCTACCATGTAGCCCTTGTTTTAATTGTTAATCCATCAGGCTTTACACACTTGTTTTTTCTATAGTTCATCTTAGCAGCATCGTTGTCTCAAAATAACTTTTTTTTTAATGTTTACATAAACATCTACAATATATAACTTTCACTTTCTATCAATGAAAATTACAATTTCCTACGAATTTTTTTTATTTTAAATTACTTTAAAAAAAACTAATCCTAACTAACGAATCAGGTAAAAAAAATAATACCATTCACAAAATTGAAAGTAAAACTCATTGTATTGTAAGGATTTATAATAATTAACTTTTAAAAAATATATTTCAGTATTATTTTACCTCCTTCCATCTTTTAACTACAAACTCATTGTATTATAAAGATTTATATTAATTAACTTTTTAAAAATATATTTCAGTATTATTTTACCTCCTTTCATCTTTTAAATATTTTGTTTTCAACATATGTTTTTATGTATGTTTTTTTCCTAATTCAGGGTGCCTTGGAACACTCTCTCAAGATACTCATGCTTTAATCTAAAAATAATTATTATTATTATTTAAATGAAGGTGGTTGTTAATTGAAATATTTTAAAAAATATCAATAAAAAATTAAAAAATAAATATGGAAACAATAATATTTATATAGGTATAATATAATAATATATAAATTATTTATAATAATTTTAGTATTATTAAAAAATTTAAAAATAATATGATAAATAAGATTAAAATAATATATTAATAGTTTTAAGTTATTGATTAGTATCTTTTGATCGAGGTGTTGGAAGTCAAGACATTAGAGGTTGAGAGCCCTCCAACCTACCACCTCCCATCACATTTAAAAGAGAGTGGTGGCGTGGCAAACCTTCCCCATGCAACACACATGCAAACAACATACACAATTCTTCATTCAAATGTCAGTCCTTACTACGCTTGACTACTCTGAGACGAGAGACAGTGCTCTTCAGCTTTTTTGGTATATCTGGGCTTTTCCCCCACCTAAGGTGGGACAATTCCCTTGGGCGTTTGATAGTAGAAGGGAATCACTCATGAATTGGCATGCACATGCATTATAGGTGACTTAGATTTATGGTTTGGAGGTCTTTGACTCAAGCACTAGCCATTGAGCAATGGTAAAGGTATAGGTCTAGGGCATGTAGGGGTTGCACTTCTTAGGATGCTGATGGGAACCTTGGAACTCGACGTTATGGGAGCATGTTATGGATAAAAAAATTATAAAAATGTTAGTTAAATAATATTAAAATAATAATAATAATAATAAATTTAATTAATTAACTAATTAATGACCCAATTAATTATGAAGGGTTAAAGGTCAAAAGTTGTGACTATTCACCTTTGTGGCTAGTCAATGCCCATATAGGCACATCGCCATGAAGGATTGTAATCACCATACAATTTTTCAATACAATACAATTACTTATTTGACACTTACAAATACAAGACTACACATAATTATATTCTCACGTATTAGCTTTCTCTTACATTGGTATCAGAGCTTTGTATTGATCCTGCTTCATCACTCAGTCGTACATCCATGATTATATTCTCTCTAGCGTTCCTTCTTCGTCCTCGTGCTATGTTGTTCTGTCTAAATCGTGCTCCTGTTTGTCACCTTGTTTCTTCCTTTCGTTCGTTGTCTACAACCATCCGCCTGCATTCTGCATTCCCCATACCCTATTCATGGTCCTGTCATTGTTCACATTCCTCCTTCCAACAACTCTTGTTGACCGCATCCAGTCCCTTGTCTCACATTGTCGACCTTTCATAAACCCCGCCTCCACCTCTGCTCTGACTGTTGTTCCTCCACCGCTTCTCAGCTCCGAAAACCCCGACATTGTGTCCTTTGCCACCATCATGTTCTTTCCCTATGTTATCATCACTATACCTGTACATATTTTCCTTGTGGTGACTTATCCCGACAACCCTTTTGTTGCTCTTGTTTTAGATTTTTTGAAAAACTGAGAGCTCAAACCCAAGATGCCACAACTATCTTCCACTTCACCACATCCCTTGAAATTCACGAGGAATTCGCTCACTTGAAGCTTTAACCACCAACAACTGACATGCTTATTCAGATTCAAAATCCAAAGCGGAGGTAGCCAATTAGGTTCTTGACCCTAGACATACAGGGGAAGATGAAGCCAATACCTAAATTCCATAACCCTCCTATAGTAGATGGAAACACTTCTAGGTAGTGTCTTGAAGGAGCAACATGAAGATCACATGATATAATCTCTTCTTTGAATGAAATCAAGCAGGTGCAACATTATTAGTGCTCTTGTCTTACCAGGGTGGATGCTCAACTTGCTCACCTCAAAATCCATCATCAGTGTGATCTAAAACCTCTTGCTCCAGCTGGAAAAAGTACTCAAGATATGGCCCCAATCACTTCTCAGACTCTTGATGATATGCTTTGCCCCTTGACAATTGTTTTTACTTTACATAATTATCTATATGGTACATGTTAGTAGTTTATCAATGTTATATGTTTTTATTTTGAATTATCTGAACTCTGATAACTGATCAACAAATCTGGTTTCCCCATAAACCAACAAAAATATCAATATTCATGCAATATCAGTATTAGATGTTTTTATTTAAGATTATCTGAACTATGGTCAACGATCAACAACTTTTGTTTCTCTAGAGATAGATTAAGACTCGACATTGCGTGAAGAGTGATATTTTTACTAGTGTATGATGAAATTATGAGCCAATGCAATCTAAATTCACAAAAAAATATTAATTAATATGAATATGTAAGTAGTAACTCTAATGACTAACTAGTGGTCTATAAAAAGAAAATCATTTTTGCTTTTATTTAATTTTAAACTATTAACATGTTTCTTTTCTTTAAATTAAAGGAAAATAAAATCTTCACTCATAATTTTTTTAAATCAATATCAATAATTAAAAAAATAATGTTTAAGAACACTAATTCTGATTAAAAAACAATATAGAATAATAGTATTAATGATATACATATAAATGTCATTTAACAAACATAATGTGTTTAAAAAATCTAATAATGTATATTTTTTCCAAAGTGATGTATCACTATGGCAAGAAACTTAATTTTGCATTCCATATTATGTGTTTCTAAGGACTTTTCATTTCAATAAAAATGTTACATTACCTAGAGAAACTTGTATACTCACCATGATCCCTAAAGCTATTAAATCAGAGTGAAATTTTCTTTATATTTTTAAGTTCATTAAATCATAATTAATAATAAAAATTAAAGTTACTAAATTATAATTAATATTTTTTATTTTTATTTTTTTTATTTTTTTTTATAAATTATATATATATTGTTATTATAGTGAATTGGTAACTTATTATATTAAATGTTAAGAGTATATCTAACAATTTAGTAGGCGCCAGTATAACACCAAGAGTATACTCAACAACTTGTAAACTGCATATATTAAGAATTTATGACCTAAGACTCCACAAAGGTGAGGAAGCCTACTCCTTGAGCTTTATCACAAGGGGCCAAAGATGCCCATGTGGGATTTGAATCTAGGTGAAGGGAATAACATCCCATTGTGCCAAGCACTTAGTCATACCATGAGAAGACCATTTTAATTTATTACTATTATTACTATTTACTATGGTGAATAGGTAATTTGAATTATTATTATTATTATTATTATGGTGAATCGACTTGACAATTGCCACTATAACACCAAGAGTATATCCAATGGTCTGTAAGCCATATATACTATGAATTTATGACTTAGCAAGAGCCGAGACTCCACGAGGGTGGGTGGGGGAGCCTACTGCTTGATCCTTATCACAATGGGCCAAAGATGCCCCCTTGTGATTTGAAATGGAGTGGAAGGGATAATATCCCATTGTGCCAACCACTCGATCGTCCCATGAGGAGACTGTTAGGCCCCTATACTACTAGTGTAACCCCTTATTGTTATTAGTATAACCCACTTATTATATTGATGTACCCACGTAGTGCCCATATTGTTACTATTGTGCCCCATAGAAGCCCACTATTGTTATTATTGTGCCCTTCCATTATTATTGTTATGTCGGCTCTGATTATGTTATGACCCCTTAGACTCCTATATATAGAAAGGAGGTCTTTTCATTTGTATCATCCAAGAATTGTTCACTTATGTAAGGTAAAGGAGGTTGCCCCCTCGAAGAGGCTGAATTCTAAGGTGTTGATCTATCTTTTCTATCTTTTCTTGAGCTGGTTTCATAACATTTGGTATCAGAGCTTTGGATTCTAGGGTTTCGCTGCTCCAAACAGGTCATCGTGGCATTTTCGCTATAACTTTTTTTTTGCTATGTTTCAGAAGTTGCAAAAAAAAACCATTTGAGAAGAAATCGCGCTAAACCTTAGGTCCGAATTTCAGAGCTTTTCGTGCTATATTTATGGAGATATGATCTGAGGAAGTTGGTCTTTTTGCAGACTCCTTAATTACATTCCAAACAGTTGACCTGGGGAAAATCGTCATAACTTTCTCTTTGAGCATTAGATTGAAATTTCGTAAGAAGGTACAGAAAGAGGACGGACTGTAGTTTCTTGTATATCTTTTTCAGATCCAAAGGTCGAAACAGTGACTTGTGGCACACCGTACAAGTTTGCACTACTGAACTAGTCTATAATCAGGTCACTGTGGGAGATTTGGCATAACTCTTCCTTGGAGAATCCAATTTGGATCAGACTGGTGGCATTGGAAAGAAGACACAAAGGGCTACTACAGGTCGCAATTTCAGAACTGTAAGAACTGAAGTTACAGAGTTATAGTCGTTTCAAGATTGAGCTCCTAAAATCAAGAAAAGGCGATATGAGGAAGTTTGATGGCAAGGATCTGGTAAATTGGATACATCAAATGGAGCAATATTTTGATCTACATGGTGTACCATTGTTACAAAAGGTATGTATTGCATCTTCATATTTAGAACCGGATCAATTTTTATGGTATAAAGGGCTTTGTTCTCGTAAAAAACTTGTTACATGGTCAATTTTCACGGAGGAAATGATAGCACATTATGAGGATACAAAGAGCAACACCTTCTTTAGAGCAACACCACAACAATTGGAAAGAGTAAAAGAGCTTTGTTACATACTGGAAAGTAAAATTATGGCTACCCCTCACAACTATAATAATGGAAGTGTTGTTTCTCCTAGCCTTCCACAACCTACAAGGGTTACACCACAACAATTGGAAGAGAAAAGAGAAAAAGGGCTTTGTTACAATTGTGATAGCAAATGCACTAAAGGTCATAATTGTGATGAGAAGAAATTATTTTACATAGATTATGAAGAGGAGGAAGAAAAGAATCAAGAAACATCAAAAGAAGAGTATATACACCAGGAACCAACCCCAGAGAAAGAAGAAATGAATCTGACCATATCTTGTGAAGCATTGGCAAGAATTACCACTCCTCAAACTCTCAAGATAGAAGGACATAACAAGAAGAAAAAAGTTCAAGAAGTGAAATATCACATCGAGAAAGAAGAAATGAATCCAACCATATCTTGTAATGCATTGGCCGGAATTACCACTCCTCAAATTATCAAGATAGAAGGACATATCAAGAAGAAAAATGTTCAAGAAGTGAAAGATCACATCGAGCATCAAGAAATGAATCCGACCATATCTTGTAAAGGATTGGAAGAAATTACCACTCCTCAAACTCTAGAGATAGAAGGACATATCAAGAAGAAAAAGGTTCAAGCAGAGAAAGATCACATCGAGCATCAACAACAAGTTCTCCAACTTTTAAAGGATAACGCCACTTTAGTGCAAAATCAAACGAAACAACAAGTAGATCAACATCGTAGTGAAAAATGTTTTGATGTAGGTGATTGGGTATTTTTACTGCTACATCTCAAGCAAGCTATTTATGAGGAGGAAATGTTGGCAATACTACATGCACTTAAAAAATGGCGACCTTACCTAATGGGAAGACTCTTCAAGGATGAGGATGTGGAAGCATTGTTTTGTGCTATTTATATTATCCAACCAGATTGGATAAACAAAGCAAGGGATGAATGGAAGAAGGACAAAGAAGTATGGCCACTTATTCAAAAGTTGCAAAAGATCCCAATTCAAACAATATTGCCAGAAATTGAAGAGGAAGGAAAAATCATATTAGAACCTGGAGCAGTCACAGAAACAAGAACTCGACAGCTACGAAATCGATCAATTTCAGAGTATCTCATCAAGTGGAAGAACTTACCCGCTGAAGATTCCACATGGGAGGACAAGAATTTTATACAGAAGCATCAAGAACTACTCAAGCATTGAGGACAACGCTTTTTGAAGGAGAGGGACATGTTAGGCCCCTATACTACTAGTGTAACCCCTTATTGTTATTAGTATAACCCACTTATTATATTGATGTACCCATGTAGTGCCCATATTGTTACTATTGTGCCCCATAGAAGCCCACTATTGTTATTATTGTGCCCTTACATTATTATTGTTATGTCGGCTCTGATTATGTTATGACCCCTTAGACTCCTATCTATAGAAAGGAGGTCTTTTCATTTGTATCATCCAAGAATTGTTCATTATGTAATGTAAAGGAGGTTGCCCCCTCGAAGAGGCTGAATTCTAAGGCATTGATCTATCTTTTCTTGAGCTGGTTTCATAACAGAGACTTGAATTTATTATTATAATAATGAAACATTATTTTCAAGACCATGACCTAACTAAACATAGAACTGGTGTATATGACTTCCTTGCTTACGTGACAAGGGACCTACCTGTACCTAGTAATTTGACTTGCATAATTTATAGAAATATACATATTCTACTTCCTCTAAATTTAAATATATATAACCTTTAAAAAAAACATATACTCTCAACCATTTAAATTATTTTTTGCATAGATATTGTAATTTTGTAATAAAATACTTAAAATAAAAATATTTTTTAATAAATTTATAACTTTATAGTTAAAATTTTGTTATATTAAAATTTTAAATATATAAATTGTTATTTTTAATTAAAAATATATTTGTTATTTTGAATATTAATTTACAATAAAATGATATAATATTAATATTTAATATTTATAACCTTATTAATTTTAAATAAAAATATTAATTTTTTATTTTATTATATTTAAAAAAATAAATAAAAATTAAAAAAGAAATTACATTTCCAAACTAATCCAAATTCCAAATTCAAGAAGGACAAATTAAAAACTATAGCTATTGTTAATCCTAATTCAAATACAAAGAAAAGCCTTCAAAGAAAGATAATTTGATCTAGAAAATACAGTTTTTTTAATATGATTTTGATGAAATCTAGTGGAATTTTTTGGATATTCAGATTACAATGGTTAAATTTGAGAATTTTAAGTGCTCCAAGGGTTTTTAAAAATATTAAATCCATTTCCACTATTTTTTTTTCCCACAGGAAAAAGGCGGTAACCTTTTATTTAAAAAATGAAAAGTTACACAAAGCATATGCATTGAAGCATTTCCAGAAGTTGCCCATTTGGCTCTTGTGCTTTCGCACACAATGCAGCGTAGCGAGGCTACCGTTCATTTAGAAAGAATGAGAGAAAAGAAAAAAGGGAGGAGGAAGGGACATAAAAACTGGCTCCCGGGGGTGAGTAGAGGACTCAAACCTCATGTTTTTCTCCCCTTCTTCTTTTCGACCTTGCACCACCCACCTTGGGTGGCCTCGATCGAAGCTAGGACTAACTGTGTTTCTGCTTCCTGTGGAGCTGTATCCTTGTCTGAGTCTGAAGTCTCTGAGGGGTGATGCCGTTTGATCCCTCCCATACTTAGATCCTCGCTTGTCTTATCTACCTGATTTGAATGGAGTTGTGAAACCTTGTTCGCTGATATGTTTTCCTTTTGAGTCTCCTTTCCTTGGGTATGCTCAGTATTCTCTGTGGGGGTAACTTCCTCCTCTACTTCTGATTCCTCGTCCTCTGAATCAGGAGGAGGAAATTGCCACCCTTTCCTCTGCTTCCCTTTCTGCGTCTTTTTATTGTTTGCTTTTTTGGCTTCTCGGCATATGCTTTGCAAGTGTCCTATCAGCCTAGAATTCTAATCCATTTCCACTATTAAAAAAGTACACCATTAAAAAAAAATTAAAATATTCTCAATTTCTTTTTTCTAAAAAACAAATTACTAAATTCTAACCCAAAAAAACCTTTACACAAAATTGTCACCCACTTACTGCTTCTGCTTGGCTAAGAGCTCGTCTTCCTCGGACGTAAGGAAACAGGTTAACGGCCCAAGACCCAGAGGCATCTGGCAGGAGTGAGAGCCTGCTCCCGATTACGGACCACCAGCAGGGTTATGCCAGGTGGCGTGGTTTTCCTATTTAACAGTGATGAGTCAACCCAGCATTCGCGGATAGCAGCCAGAGATGGCTGTCCTCACTGTTGGTTTGACACCTGAGTTGATAGGTTTTACCACCTTCGGAAAAAAAGAAATTGTCACCCACTTAGCTAAGTCAACAAAAACAATAAATACTCTAATTAATTTTACTTAAAGTCTCTATGATAAAGATCAATCAACTTTTTAAATTAATTTCGATCATCATTTATGAGGAAGAGAATGTACATGGCAAGCTTAATACATGCACGTGTCAACGAAGAGAAGCATTTGTACTTTGACAACGACATCGCAACAAAGTTAAAAAATATCTCTTCATTGTTTTCATGGAATATATATATATATATGTAGATGGGGCCAACACCGTTAGTCCTTTAATTGTAGATTACCGAAGGATAAACTATTACTTTCAATTTAGAAGTTCTCTTCCTTTTAAACCATTCCTTCCTTAGAATTTTGTGCTTTACTTAACTCATTGGTGCTTCTTTATCCTTCGTACTCTTCTTCCAAAATCAAATCGTTATTTAATAGTCCCACTCTAGACTGGACGAGTCTTTTTGGATCTATTAAGTTGAAAAGTCTTTTTACTCTAGGATAACCAAAATTATTATAAAAGAATAATTATTTTAGGTATATATTGACTTAAATTACTTTATAATACATTTTGTTAACTTTTTTTTTTAAGAATTTGTGTCAAGGAATATTTTATATCATAATTTTTCTCAAAAATGGTGTATATATATATTTTTCTATTTTAATTATATGTGAATGTTATATTTTTTTCCAACGAAAAAAATCATATATATATTTATTTAAAAGTTTAGAAGGTTCGAAGTCAATACAATAATATTTATAGGCATGAAGTTATTACAATAATATTTATTAAGGCATTATAGCTCATCATGCCATTCGCAGGGATCTGAACTTGGTGTAGAAATTAATGTGTAGATTCAATGCTGCTCATGAAATTTGCTAAATCACAAGACTTAAAGCTACTCTACAAATTGCAGAAGATAATTCACTATCTAAAACAAAAATAATAGACAAGCAAAAGGAAACATCACAAATGCAAAAAGATTTCTCTAGGGGAAAACAACTACTCAAAACCCCTTACTATCTATATTGCATTAATAAGAGAATAGAGAAGAAATACAATGCTTGCTCAACCCTGAGCACATCCTGCAAGTGTATAGTCTATCCCCTTGTCTCACTAACTGAACTTGGCCCAACACATAGCCAATTTCAGGCCTTCCCAAACTCCTATTTCCTCACACCGTTCCCTTGGGGAAATTATCCCTATTTTTAGGAATTTCACACCAAGGAATTACGCAATAACCTTAGGTCAATCTTTGAATGCATGCACCACCTGTACACATGGGAATATGCTACAACTAATAGTACACTGCCTTGGAATCTCCACCTCAATTGGGTAACTCAAATTCTCTGCATGCAACGATTATTTTGGGTTGATTGCTTAGTTAATGGGTTGATCACTAAGTGTGGTTGAAGTTCCACTTCCACAACTTGACCTCCACTAGTTCTTCTAACAATTAGAACTAGTTAAACTGATAATAACTCAAATTAACTTAAATAGATTGCTACAAATTAGCAATCAATCATGTAGAACTGAACTCAAGCTTCTCCAACTCGAATTTACTGAGTTAACTGGGTGACAAGAGCCATGTCACCTATGTTAACTACCTCCAAGTATTCTGCTGAAATAAAAATTCGAATTTTAATTTAGATTGACCAAGGCAAAGTCAAAACTAGATTTTCTTGTTGCATTTTCAACACCTGGGTGAAGAAGATAACAACCATTCCACCCAACCACTCGAAATAACCCTAGTTAACCATAATTTAAATATTATATCAATGTTTCAATTAGAAATATGCATGCAATGAAATGATGCATCTATATTTATACATGTTCATTATTATTTATATCTTCTAATTGTCATTGCTTTGGATTTCTCCCATGTGTTAATACATCCTTGATTCATAGTGTGGATCATTTAGAATGGTGCCTTATGGGTTGCCATTTCCTTAAGCTTGTTATTTATGTGATGGTGCAAGTTATCTTATTACAATTACATATCTCTACTTTGAGATTTTATTTTACATTAATACTCCTTTATGTCTATGTGTGTTTTAAGCCACTTTAAGAAACACATTGCAAGTTTGAATATGTTCAATCTTGGAATTGGTTATACAAGTATAAAATCTCTATCTCCTCTTCATATTATCCCACACTAATTATGAACACTGGTTTGCAATAGTATACAAGTCCTAACTATGATCCTTACACTAATAGGCACAACAATAAGGGAGTGCTATCTTATTTTAATATGATGGTTGATTTATATTCTAATTTTGCAATAAGGTAACCACAAAATATATTGGTGGTGTATCAACATTGAGTAAATTATTTGGCTTAGTGAAAGAAATAACAAGATACTCCTAATTACTTGGCTTAGTAAAAAAAATGAAGAGATCACCATCTTGGCTACCATGTTTATGAATTGTGGAATTGCTTAATTGCTTGGCTTAGTAAAAGAAATGAAGAGATCACCAATTGTGGAATTGCTTAATTGTCTCGCTTAGTAAAAGAAATGAAGAGATCACCAATTGTGGAATTGTTTAATTGCCTGGCTTAGTAAAAGAAATGAAGAGATCACTAATTGTGGAATTGCTTAATTGCTTGGCTTAGTAAAAGAAATGAAGAGATCACCAACTTGGCTACCATGTTTATGAATTGTGGAATCACCATCTTGGCTACCATGTTTATGAATTGTGGAATTGTTTACTTACTTGGCTTAGTAAAAAGAGATCATCATCTTGGCTACCATGTCTATGAATTGTGGAATTTGCTCTTAATCTGCATTTCATACTGCTTAATTACTTGGCTTGGTGAAAGAAATAAAGAGACCACCATCTTGGCTACCATGTTTAGATCTACAACAAAGAAAAGAAGAGTGAATATAAATTTGTGATCAGGGAAGTCTAAGATTGTTTTCCATTTTTATCATATTGTTATGAATATTATGAATTCTGGAGAGATTAAGACCCCTTTAGATTGTAATCCATGTGCTATTCAATAAAGAGTTAAATTCTATGGATTTTCTTTTGTTTCATATTATCTACATTGTTATTTTTGTGAATTTTAGTTACATAACATTTACTATAATTGCCTTAAATTCCTTAAATAATTATTGCACTTTGATATGTAAAATCTAACTTGTTAAAAAATTAGAAACCTTATTTAATGTATCACATATTTATCAACCATATTTATCTTGGTTGAGAATACAAGTATTAAGTGTCTTGGCATCAACAACCATACTTAAAAGATATATATATATATATATCTATCTATCTCTCTCTCTCTCTCTCTCTCTATATATATATATATATATATTTTTTTTTTTTTTAAATTTGAGTAAAAATAATTTCCATTAAAATTATATTTATATATATAATTTAAAAAATTAGAATACTAATTGATTTAGAATTATATATATTTTAAACCATATTTAAGTCAATTTAGAAAAAAATAATTAATTTAAAATTCCAAAATTTTAAAAAACATTTAAGGAGTAACTACTAAAAAATTCCAAAATTTTAAAAAATATTTAAATTGGAATTTAAAAAATATTTAAATCAATTTAAAATAAAACAAAATAAATTCATGCATTTTTAAAAAATATTTAAATTGAAATAATTATTGAATTGAGACTTCTGTGATCCATATCAATTTTTTAGAGAATCTTCTGCAAAAATCACATAGAAAAACTTATGTCGACGCGTTTCACGATGTGGTTCCAAACACGTCGACATAAGTTTTTCTATATGATTTTCACCGAAGATTCTAAAAAAAATTTAAATCAATTTAAAATAAAACAAAATAAATTCATGCAAAACTAGGAGGTTATTAAAACTTAAGCATTATATTTTATAAAAAAAAACCATATATATTAGATATTTAATTTATTTCAACGAAACCATTGTTACACTTCAACTAACTTGCATGTAATTCAATGTTTTATAATTAAAAGAAAAAAAATCACATATAACAAACATCTAACCCACAGAACTCATCTACAACAAAGAAAAGAAGAGTGAATATAAATTTGTGATCAGGGAAGTCTAAGATTGTTTTCCATTTTTATCATATTGTTATGAATATTATGAATTGTGGAGAGATTAAGACCCCTTTAGATTGTAATCCATGTGCTATTCAATAAAGAGTTAAATTCTATGGATTTTCTTTTGTTTCATATTATCTACATTGTTATTTTTGTGAATTTTAGTTACATAACATTTACTATAATTGCCTTAAATTCCTTAAATAATTATTGCACTTTGATATGTAAAATCTAACTTGTTAAAAAATTAGAAACCTTATTTAATGTATCACATATTTATCAACCATATTTATCTTGGTTGAGAATACAAGTATTAAGTGTCTTGGCATCAACAACCATACTTAAAAGATATATATATATATATCTATCTATCTATCTATCTCTCTCTCTCTATATATATATATATATATATTTTTTTTTTTAAATTTGAGTAAAAATAATTTCCATTAAAATTATATTTATATATATAATTTAAAAAATTAGAATACTAATTGATTTAGAATTATATATATTTTAAACCATATTTAAGTCAATTTAGAAAAAAATAATTAATTTAAAATTCCAAAATTTTAAAAAATATTTAAATTGGAATTTAAAAAATATTTAAATCAATTTAAAATAAAACAAAATAAATTCATGCATTTTTAAAAAATATTTAAATTGAAATAATTATTGAATTGAGACTTCTGTGATCCATATCAATTTTTTAGAGAATCTTCTGCGAAAAGCACATAGAAAAACTTATGTCGACGCGTTTCACGATGTGGTTCCAAACACGTCGACATAAGTTTTTCTATATGATTTTCACCGAAGATTCTAAAAAAAATTTAAATCAATTTAAAATAAAACAAAATAAATTCATGCAAAACTAGGAGGTTATTAAAACTTAAGCATTATATTTTATAAAAAAAAACCATATATATTAGATATTTAATTTATTTCAACGAAACCATTGTTACACTTCAACTAACTTGCATGTAATTCAATGTTTTATAATTAAAAGAAAAAAAATCACATATAACAAACATCTAACCCACAGAACTCGCCTGTTATAAAATAGACATTACACAATAACCCATCTCATTCAATGCGTGACAAACAGCCGACCCACAAAAAAAATGAAAGGCCGGAGAGAAAGACAGCCCCCTTCGATGAATGTTCAAACACCGCCCTCAATAAGCTAAGATTGCTTAGAAGGAACGGGGTTCAGTAAATGTATTTAAACAAAACGTTAATTATATATGCATCACGAGCTGAAAAGTCCTAACTGTAACGAGCTTTAAGAGCAAGTCATGCTTTTATCGAGGATAGGCATGTGATAGAGCCTCATGGCCTCCCATGCAATGTGGCCTCTGTACAGTTATAGGGAGTGAAAGGGCGCACGATGCAAATTGTGATGCTCACCAGAGTGGACTTTCCTAGTTTCCCCAACTGTTACGGCACGGCACGGCACGTCTCTCATTCTGGTTAAATACCCATAAGTTAGTGGTTGGGATTCGATCCTTCATCAGTCTTTCATTTGTATTTTCCATCCTTAACGAGTTCGCCCACGCCCTTAATCTCCCATCTGATATCATTATATCACCTGTATTAGTCACTAGAGATCCAGAGTTTTACATTCCCTTGCGGGGAACTAGCTCTTGTGATGTCAGTCAGATCTCCAATTTAAGAAATCTGTGGCCGAATGGCAAAGAAATTTTGATTTTTGATTTTTTCTTTCTTTGAAGTTCTTAGTTAGTTCATCTTATCACAACTAAAGCAGCAGCTGCTGCTTTAGTTCTGACACCAAAGCATCTTACCTAGACTTGTTTGATTTTTACCAGTTGTAAAGCGGGTCAGAATTAAAAAAACAATAATTAGCTTAAGCGGACTCGAAACCGTGACCATTCGTGTACTTTTCTGACTGAGAATTCATGCTAATGGATTCGTTGCAGTAATACATTCAGATTTATGTACTAGTTGTTGCCCCTTCCTCTGGAATGTTTAAATATCGGAGACATTTAGCAGGGTAAGGGGTGTTCTCTACACAGATTGGGTTCGCAGCTTGTAGCTCGATAAGGAGTGCCTCGAGCAATAATGTTCCTAACGGCTGCCGTCAAGCGCAGGTTTGCAGGAAAACAGTTAAATTATGAATATGTCATGATGGAATCACACATATATATGTAAATAGTACACCTACCAGAAACTAGACATGTATATCTCTTTCAAAACACTAAACTTAGGTTAGCCTATGAAAAATATGCGCAATTTATGCCCACTTACAGTTTTTGCAATTCTTTACTTATTACTAGTTGGTTTTGTCCCTGGCCTAGGTACCATTTACTTAAACAAGTGATCTGGCTAGAAGGTCATAACAGAATGCTTGTGTTTTTCTCCATTTTTTCCATCGCGTACGTGTTTACCCTCAAACGCCTGTATGGGAAATCCTCTTGTGTGTTATTTTCTGACTTTGTTTTCATTTCTTGGAATTTACAGCGGAGGCTTGAGAACGAATGAAACAATGAGGGTAATTATGACAGCAGTGTTTGGAATTGTCATCGGCTTCTTTGTCGGTGCTTCTTTTCCGCGGGATTCTCTTCCCAAGGTGCCTATTGTGCATCGGTCCTTTTCTTCCACTTCAAACCATTAAGAATTTGATAACCTCTTCCAAGTTGTGTTGTTCATTCAGTTGTGATCATTTCTGAATATCGGTGCTTTTGGTTGGCAGTTCACTTTTCCAACCATGGCAAACTTCTCTAATCTTCGATTTTCCGAGAACAATAATACAGGCTTAGCTGATCAAGTTGTGATGAACTCTGGAAATGCATCCGAGAAAAAGCTAAAATCCGGTGTTTCTCCAACTGCATCTGCGGCTGGAAATAACTCTCAGGTATCTGGAAGTCACTACTTATATCCCGATTCCCTTCTGATGAATTATTCAATTTGATTGTTTTTGTAGCATAAACATTCTTCAACATTATACGTGGGGAACCTTATTTTATTTTTCTGGAATCTCTTTGTCTTATGGAAATCAGATCGATTAAAGTGAGTTTTTAAATCAGATTGATCTGTCTTGAATGTAGGATTTGTATCAACTTATTAAGGAATGCAAATTTAGTGGAACAAATAGATGCCTTAGAGAAACATTTGAGACCCATCATTACTATATACTTTTTTCTTTTCCATTATCCGTCTTAGTAGGGAGAAGGGAGAAGCAGACCTTTTGACTTTGACTCTCATGTTGCTTGCTATTGCCATGGCAATCATCTTCTAAAGTTTACTAGCTACTTTTAACAGGGTTTCTCTCTTAGTTAATTGAGTTTGTTGATTTGCAAGTCTTGACACTTCTACATGTCACTTCTTGACACACATAGCTTTGGAATCAATCTTTCAAACAAATATTGGTCTTTTGTTTTTATATAAAAGGTCTTTAACAATTTTTTTTTTCAGATCCAGCAAATCATGCCCAAGATTTGTCCTTGATCTCCTTGGCTGATCTAGATCTCCAATGCTGCACTTTTGCACTTCTTCAAACCAGTCACATTAGAGTATCACACTCCTCACTTGGAAAAAATCCCTCTCTGAAAGGGTAGTGTTGTTGTATGGTGTATCTTTCTCCTCTCCTTAGCCTTGCTTTTATAACTTTTCATTGATATAAATCCATAACCCAAATATTCAAAGTGACTGATGGTTGAGATTAGTTCGTGCCTCACTTGAGATCAATGACATAGATTAAAACATAATCACTAAAGTAATTTACTTTACTTTTCCTAAGTCCTTTTGATTTTGATTTTTATTTTTTTTATCTAGAGGAATCAACAACTGGGTCAGTCTTGTCCTCACGTGACACATGGTTGATTCCAACCACTACCACTATAACCTCTAGGTGCCTATGTATGCCCCTTTCGCAGACACGATAAATCAGGGTTGGGGGGGGGGTTTGAACACTGAACCTCTTGTTACATGACACTTCATTTACATGCTATCGCCAATTGTGTTGTGCCTTGGAGGCTCTTTTCCTAAATTTCTTTAGCTCAATTAACCAACATAACTAATTATGTGCTTTCCTAAGCTAAACTTAGGCTAAATTAATTATGTGCTTTCCTAAGCTAAACTTAGGCTAAGTTACATTAACAACTTGCTCACGCTTGAGCAAGTGTCCTAAGGAGATCTTGGGTGACTTTTGCATGCCTAGACACTTAGGCCTGTGCAAAAGTACTTGCTTGACCTACAAACATCAACACTCCCTCTTAGTTGAGGAGGTACTTTTTTGACCCTTGGAACTGGCTTTGATCCTGGAATTGCTTCCGTTGCCATGGCTGCTCCCTTTGAAGGGGAAGCCTTCCCTACCGCTTGGTATGGAAACATCCTCAAAGTCCTACTCTGTTTGGACTTGTTCCTCGAATCCTCCTGCTCTTAAACGTCCTGTAAGGTCATCTCATACCAAGAGACCTTTTATAAACTTGGAGGAGTTAATTGAGTGCTCCTCCTCACTTGAACTTGAAGGCTGACTTCCTTTGAGCTACTCAACCTTTGGAGCTTTTTGCTCCTCGATTTCTTTCATTATTTGCTTTTTTGCTATTGCTTGAATAGGTTGGCCCTTTAGCCTATGTAGGTTGCTCTTTCTAACTCCAATTATGTGGTCCTCGAAAAAGTTAGATCCCATGGGTTTGATCAATGCCTGCTTTGTCTTGGAACACTACACAAAACCCTTTCTTCTCTATCATAGATACTTAGAGCAAACTCCATTTGAGTTTTGGCACCCATAGCATGTCCTTCACCTCCAACTTGCCTCCTAACTCAAGCTGGAATATCATTGTTCCAACCCCTTTTATTGCATGTTTGGTATCGACACCAAATTCTACATGAAGTTTTGATTCCCACTCGATTAGGCTGTCAAACAACTAGCCCTTGTCAGATGTTGTGTGGCTCCACTGTCTAGTAGCCACACATCCATTGGTAAGGTGCTTGAGGAAAGGTAGGAAATGAGCGTGAACTCAGTTTCAAACTTCTTGGCAAACTCTTCCTGAGATTTTTCCAATGCAGCTACAATTGACTACATACCCTTTTCTCCCTTCTTTCTCTCTAGACACTTTGAAGTATAGTGTCCTATCTTATGACATACAAAGCACTTGGCCTTAGTTAAGTCCTTCTTTGGTTGTGAGGTTGACTCCTCACCCTTGCTACTCAAACCTTTTCCTTTGCTCCTTATTGCTTGACAAGCAAGAGCAAGGTTCTCCTCATTCCCATTCTTACGCTATTCGCTAGACATATTTCCTTTTGGGTGATGTCATCCCATAGTCTGCTCCAATTAGGTAGTTTCTCTTGTGCTAGAACACCTGTCACAAAAGTAGCCCATTGTTTTGTGAACTTGCTTAATGCTGTCCTTACAAGCTCCTCATTTGACATGTCTATGCCAATATGTTAATTTTAGGTGTGTTCTATGCTAGAGCAATTTAATTCAATTTCTTTTCCAGATTAGCAATCACATCAGCATAAAATAAACTGTAGATAGAACATAAGTATAAATCGCAGAAGACAAAGTATAAAGTAAACTGTAGATAGAACATAAGTATAAATCGCAGAAGACAAACCAAGACAAGAGGACACAAGATGTGGCGTTAGCCAAGGACAAACCCCAATGTGGGAAAACCCTTGATCAATTCTTCTTTTATGTTCTTCAAAGTTTAGCAGAGAAACTAAGAGAGATAGTACATTTACAATAGAAGTCAATATTTTGACTTTTGATATCGCATGAGATCAGTTGAAGACATATTGCTTCAACTGATTTTCTAAGGTGACTCCTTCACCTATCATAGTGCTGCCTTTTGTCCATTTGCTGCACCTTACCGTGTAGCACCATGCTGTACCATCACAGTGCTGGACTTAGATGACTGAGCTGCTCTCATTTGTTCTCATCATCATGCTGCTCTTTACTAACATGCCCATCATGCTGCATCATACATCATCATGCTGTCTCATACATCAACATGCTGTCTCATCCATCATCATGCTGTCTCATACATCAACATGCTGTCTCATCCATCATCATGCTGCTCCTTATTGAGATTGCTACAGAGATGGTCTCTACATATTCTTCAAGCCTTGCAACTGCACCTGCTGTAGATTATGTAGCATCATGATATGAGACCGTTCATTCTTGTCATTCTTTATTATGACTGAGATCACTATGCCGAGGTCATGAAAGTGCATTTCTGTGGGATCACTGGAATCCTTCTCATCATAATTATGACGGGACTATGACTGTATCTAGAGAGTAGGCCGAGACAAAGAGTGTCACTTCAAGACTCTTGTCTTCACAAGTATGCCTGAGACTGTTATGTCTTCATGACAGCGTATCTCCATGACTGTGTATAAGGTGTCTCCATGACAGTGTATAGATGTCTCCATGACCTGCATATAAATGTTTCCATGGCTTCGTATAGAGTCTCCATTGACTGCATATAACTGTCTCCATGAATGAGTCTTCATGACTGCGTATAAATATCTCTATGCCCTGTGTATAAATGTCTTCAAGAACAACGTATAAGGTGTTACATGAACAACGTATAAGGTCTTTATTGATTGCGTGTAACTTCGGTTGCTTTTCATGACAGCAGATAATTGCGGCTACATGTTTTTATTGCGGTTCCATATACCTTGACTGCGACTCTTCTATCACTGCGGCTTCATATACCTTGGCTCTTTGCGGCTAGGTGTCTTCCTCACTGCAGCTACTACGGCTTCCTTTATATCACTGCGGCTACCCTTTATGACTGCGTATAGGGCTGTTTGGACAGCGTATAAGTGCCTGCGTTTAGGGCTACATATAACTGTAGTTCATCACTGCGTTTAGGGCTTCACGTCGCTGTAGTTCATCATTGCGTTTAGGGCTTCACGTGGCTGGGATCCTCTCCCTTCATCTGTGTCTTGATGTCTCCTCCATGACTGGAATTTAGGGCATCACTTGAAGACCAATGTATTACTCTTGGTGTCTCTCTCCTTCACCAAAAACCCAAAGACATGGAGAGGAGGAGATCACATGAAGAGGGTGTCAAAATGACTTCAAGTCCTCTTCTATTTATACTAAAACGTAGATGATGAATAGGCATGTCTATTGGGCTTCTGAGCCTACTCAAGTTGCTGGCCGACTTGACAATTTGTCTTATAACATAAATAAATTCATAACTCCATGAATACTTGTCAGAATCGGATGATCTTTAGATCAATCCTACACCTCTCAATGAGAGGGATCCAATAAAAATATCAGCGGCTATAAATAAGATGACCCACATGGAGTTTGGCCCTAGTTGCCAATTTTAACACAATAGCTCCAAGCTCATCATGGACTTGTTGAATCTTGGTGAGATATGATGCCACTATGTTTGGTATAGTCATCTTGGTGTTCCTTAACTTTTCCCTCAACACCTTTTTTATTTTGGTTATCATTTTGGTATAAACTCATTAGAGTGGTCCACATCTCATTGGCACCTTGATATGTGAGGGATCACATGATCCTTCATCGGATCCATGATGGTGCTTCTGGCATTCACATCCTTCAAATTATGGGAAACTAGTGTTGTAGCATTTGTAGGAGTTGTAACTTGATTTTCTACAAACTCTTGTAGATTGTTCTCCATGAGAAGCAATGTTCTCTCCTTCGATGGATTGAAGTTAAAGGCGCCCTCCAACCTGTACTTAAACCTTAGATTGATTGATGTCATCTTTCCAAATCAGAAAATTAATTGAAAGGTTTTGTCTAGTCCTTTAAGCACCCAATTTGTCTTTTCCCCCTTGCTTGGATTTGTTGCTTAAGACTCTCATTGTTGCCCACAACTTCCTAGTAGTTGTTTCGGTTGGGTTTGCCTCTAGTTTTGTGCTTCTCATGCTGTCCCCTGATAATTCTTGACAATTTGTATGCAACCTTGTTATGTTGCCTTTTGGTGGGTTGGTAGCATGTTGGTCAGCTGCTTCAGTGCCTCGTGACCCTAACTTGTTCCTCGAGCTTTGTCAATTCCCTACCTGGTTGGTGGTTACACTCATGTGGTTTGTTGGCAACACCTACTGTGATCCCCTGCTTTGCTTAGATGCTAGCTCCTTTGCTGCTGGTCGGTGCTGACTTGATACTACTTGTTCTAACTAGCTATGCAAATGCCGTTGTTGTAGCCACGGGCCCCTTCTTTTGATCTAACAACCCTAGCACTTGTGCTGCGCGACTGCGCCTTTGCCTACTTGAAATCTTGTTTCTTGTGCCATCGTTGCCTCAAGCTCCTCATTCTCATTCTCTTGAAAATTGGGTGTGGCTGCCTTGTCGTGGCCTTCCGTTGAACTGTTTGTCTTTGCCCTGCGGTGGATGCCTTTCCTTGGTTGCCCATGGCTTTTGTTGATTTTTGAGTGCAAATTATACAAGCACTTATTTCTGAAACTTGATAATTACTTCCATTGATGTAGATGCTTATTTAATACTTCAATGTATCATTAAGCAATTATACATTCAAAAAGTCAACCATAAAGACAATGAAGAAGTAGAGATCACAATGCACAAGAGAGATGCAATGTCTACCCTGGGAAAATCCACTTGGGGGAAAAACCCAACAACCTTCTTCTTAGAGAAATATTTAGTTCAATAGAAGATATATGAAAGTCAAGGTCAAGGTCATAGTACATACTAACCAACAAGATGCTTTCCACGACAACCACAAGATGTCAAGTCCAACCTCTTTCACTTGTTCACAAAAGTCTGTAATGGAGGCCAAAGTTTGTTTACCTAGCAAGAATATCCATGAAATATCCAAGTCAAGCCCCCTTCACACTGACTGCAATAGAGATCTATCTTCCACAAGAGTACAAAGAGAATTCAACTTTCTTTCCACAGAGGTGAACCATAGGAGATTCAATCTTCTTACACAGAGATGGACCATAGAGATTTGACCTTCTTGCACAGAGATAAACCAGAGAGAAATTTGTCCTTAAATCATAGAGAAACCACAGAGAAATTTGTCTTTGCACAGACACAAACGACATAGAAATTTGTTCTTGAACCATAGAGAAACCATAGAGAAATTTGTCCTTCGTGCACAGAGACAAATTATAGAGTTTCTGCCTTCTTGCATAGAGATAAACCATAGAAATTTGGGCTAGATCACAGGCTTTTTTGCTCCACAGAAAATTTGGGCTAGATCAGAAGCTTTTTTGTTCCACAGAAAATTTGGGCTAGATCACATTGTCTTTCCTTGTTAGATAACATAGATATGCTTGATCTTGGATGAGATCCAAATTGCACTTTTGTTGGAGGTTGAATGACCTTATTTATATATACATCTGGGGGGTTCAAATAGGTGTCTCTAGGGGCAGAGCCATTTTGATCACATGTAGGTTGACTTGACATCTTGTGGTGTCTAAAACTCAAATTTAAAATTCAATTTCCTGCTTTTGAAAAAGGTCATGAAGAACATGCCTTATAAAAAATATTCTTTTGACAAATCAATAAATAAATTTCTTTTCTCACAAATATAATTTATATTTTATCATTATAGGTACAAAATTGTACATTATGAAGACCGACGATAGCTACAAAATTCAACATGCCACAACCATTAATCCTTGGCCCCTTTTTTATATTTAAAACTTAAAAAAAATAGCCCATATGTCGTCTATACCACCATATGGATTTTGTATTTCTTTTTCTTTTCTTTTGGCCGTTGTACCACTGACTTTGGTTCTCTGCCTACTCAAACAAAAATTTGTGCATCGTATGATCACGGTCGAACTTGGCTTCAGTGGTCCTTGCATGCACCTGGCTTCCTACATGATTCAGAGATCGGTTTTCAAAGTTTCGGGCTCTGATACCATGTTAAATTTTCTTGTACTTAGCACTCGACATTCTATTAACCTAGTAGATTACATATCTACTAAATAAATGCACAACTAGGTTCTTAACACATTTAGTGGTAGTGAGACATGTTTTGTGCAATCAATAGTTTTTCATTAATTCTGAATTCACTTGGGTTCTCATCCTGGGATAATGGCTTATTTCAGAAAGTTACAGATACAAAATGCTCTTGATCTGATTCAACATATTAGACCCTAGGTCTCTTCTCAATCTCCTTTGTTGATATGGATCTCCTATGCCACACTCCTGCACTTCCTCGGATTCAACACACTAAAGTACCACACTCACTTGAGAAAATCCCTCTCTCAAAGGCTGGTGCTGTTGCATGGTATGTCCTTCTCCTATCTTTAGGCTTGCTTTTATAACTTTTCATTGAGATAAATCCCTAAACCTAATGTCCAAAATAATTGACGACTGAGATTAGATTTTGCCTCACTTGAGATCAATGATAGAGATTAAAACATAACAGTAAACTAATTTACTAAAGTTTCTTTAGCTCAATTAGCTGTCATAATTAATTATGTTTTTTCCTAAGTTGAACCTAGGCTATAAGTTACGTTAGCAACTTGCTCACACCCGAGCAAATTTCCAAAGGAGATATTGGGTGACTTTTGCACACCTAGACACTTAGGCTTTTGTAGAAGCACCTTTCTGAGCTACAAACATAAACAAACAAGAGACAATCCTTGACCAATATTTTCAGAAGTAGTAGTCTTTGGTAGCTAAGTTGGCCACACGTTTGATGATGGAGTTGACTTTTGTCAATGTTTTTTACCTTTAAGCATTTCTGACCTGTTGTCAGAGTTGAAAACCCCTCATAAACCACCTTCTTCTATGCTTGTAGCCACTACCTTGTGATGTTTCTTGTTGCCCTTTATGAGACACTTATCTTCATCAATTTGCACCTTGAAGTGTTGCCTTACAATTTGGCTTTATTGAAAGTAGATTCTTTGTCAATCCTGGTAAATACAATAGATTGTGCACCTCCTTAATTCTTTCAGCACGTATCTTGATTCTGTATTGGCACTTCTTTACCTTTGATCATATGTAGTTTGTCATTGAAAGCTTCTTGTTTATTCATAGTATTTGGCCTAAACTCTTTTCTTTTAGAATGCTCAAAAACTTTCTTTCAACAAAAATGTTTCCAACTTTCTTGCCCCAACTGTGTAACATCTTGGGTGTTCTTAGTTTTTTCTTCGAATTCTCTTGAAATGATCTGTAGATGGTACTGAATCCCTCTCTTTGAATGTTAAAACTATTTTTAGAGTTCCTTCAACTCTATGGTCTTATTGCCTTTGAACCTAATTTTCTGTGTTTCTCCATCTTGTGGTCTAATGTGCAAAGGAAACTACTCTTCTCCCTTTCAAAGGGCTATGATTATCTTATGAGCTAATACACTTGTGATTGCTCTAATACCATGTTGGGTTGCCAGATCACACACATGCAAGAAGACAAGAGATCATCTCACAATGAACTCTATTAATTTTGGATTGCATGCGCACAGACACACAGACACACACACATATATGTTTATAGTACAAACTGTCTTAAAATTGGATAGTTGAAGATAAGAATTATCCTTTGTCCAAAAAGAGTCCAATCCAAAATTGGTTTATTCCCATTAAATTGTCCCACTCACTAGTAAGTTATCCATACTAATAAAGTTAGTGGAGTAGGGCACGTTACCCACCAAAATAGGTAACCCCACAGGAGAACTTCTCTCTTGCATTTGACAGCCAGCTATTGAGCAACCCCTGACACACACTTCTTGATGATGACCATATTCCTCTGCCATCTGTGTCGGCCATGCACCTCTCACCACTAGACATTCCCCCTAGATGAAGGTTGGATGCTACTCAGTAGGTACTTTGATAATTTTGCAATCGAGTGCTTATACTTGTTGTTTTGGGCATTTAGTATGGATAAAGGGGTGATCTGGAAGATTGACCAATCTTGACTATAAATTTGCTCTCTCACCTTACCAGGGGGTTAAATCCTTAGCCCTAGTCTAGTGGGACCTCTGTTGAGGCTTTAGGGTTATAGGAGGGGCACCACATGGAAAACCTAGATTAAAATAACATGTTCATTCTCCCTTACAACATACTTGACACTTGCCATGTCACACTATAAACCCCTTATATACCATTTCCATTCTACGGGTCCAACTTGTCATTGGTTCATTGGGATTTGACACTCTCTTATCCATATCCTTGAGTAGGGATGGGAAACATTGCCCTGGATGTTGATGTAGCTAAAAGAATGGAAAAGCATAAGATGGCCACAATGAAGGAAAAAGAAAAATAAAAATGCAAAATATGGTTGGGACATAAATTAGTGCGTGGGAAAAACCTTAGCATGAGCTCTACCCTCCTCATTAGCCATCACCTGGTTTGTGAGCACTTAATGATCGATCTCATCAAAAGGTGTTGAGAAATCAATACTAGTAGAGTTAGGGTTAGATTTCTCTTTCTTGATAATTACTTGTGAATTATGTTGGCTTCTTTACTTTGTTATATTATCTTTCATCAAGCAATTACCAAATTATGTGTGTATGAAGATCACAAAAACACAAGACACAAGATGTAGGCTGCAAGGGAAAAACCCCTATCTAAGGGAAAACCTAGTCAAAATCTCTTCCTTAAATAGTTTTCTTGAGACTCTTCAACCTAGACATAGTCCTCCTCCAACCACCAAGTTAGCCTCTCCTTCCAACAACTTTGACCTAGATCTTCGACCTTGATGCTGCAACACTTCGACCCAACAAATTCAGAATTTTGACCTTCTAGCAGCAAAATCTTCGACCCAACACTTTTAGAATTTGGACCCTTCTAGCAGTAAACTTCAATCCAGCAACTGGGCCAGTAACTTCGTATAAGAGAGAGAAAAAGATACCCAAAATCTTCGATCTTGATCCTTCCAACACTTCTTCTCTTCTTGGAATTTCACAATTTTTGTCTTCTTGTTCTTGGATATCGAACTTGTGAGTGAGATACTCCAAATGAATTCGAACTGCTTGTATATATAGGCTTTAGGTGAGGTCGAATTGCCCAGTATGAGGCCGACTTGATCTCTTTGAGGCCGACTTGGTGTGGAGGTGTCAAATACCTAATTTGACTCAATAATAATCCTTTTTACATGATTCAAAAGCCCAAGAAGGGTCTCATAAAATGTACAATGACTCTAATGACTCAATATAAATCCTAGGAATCCTAGGAGTCCAGCCAGAGGTTCACGCAGAGCCAGCTAGGGCTCACGCAGAGGCAGCCAAGAGTTGTGTAGTGCCCCAGAGAGCCAGCGTGGGTGAAACAGAGGCTCTAAGTGCTGACGTAGGGCGAGCTAGGGTGACGCTAGGCAGACGCTGGGCCAGAAAGGGCTGACGCAGTCCCTAGAGGCTGACACTGGGGTTTTTCATGGGGCAGATTGGAGTTGGGAGCTGTCAGAGTGTTTATCCGGGGTTTCAGCCAGAACATCTGTCTTCGACTGAGAGGTACTAATGCCGAGATTATTCTCTATTGGGTGAGCCGGTTTTGGCACCCATATTGTATTTTGAAATTGCTTAATAATTAAGACCCTCAAACAGCCGCACCGGTTTTCCCGCATTGGATTTTTCTGGGGACATTGGACGATGTCACTTGTGTGCTTGTTTTGTTTCATTCAGTTGATGATCTGTAATGTGTTGTGCATGTAATTGTATTTATTTTCAGTATTTACATGGTAAATAACTTGTTAATTAATCAAAACAAGTAGGCAGAAATAAATCAGAAAAGTACAAGAAGGGTTTCTAACAGTTAGACTTAGAAATTCCAACAGTTTGGTTCACTGAGATGCTTATATGATCTTGGTCTTTAGTGAATGGTTGCTTAAATTAGCGTTTGAGTTGGTCTTGCCAGGTGGTCCACAACACAAGCCTTGATGGTACCCAATCCACAGGTACCTAGGCCCTATAGGGAGGTTGATGACTTAACAGATGCAACGTTACCCACTTACATCAGAGTGTTGGGCAATATGATGACGTGAGTAGTTGCTGCACATCCCAGAGTACCCCAGGACCCAAGATGTTGGTCTTCTTTTTCCTAGCATAGTGGATTCTTGATGATTGCACCACTGAACCTAGCATGCCCCTAGGCTGGCCTTGACATCACCTGATGGGTAGGCCATGATTCGTTGCCCAAGTGAGGATGGTCTTCCATGAGATGACTAGGGAGGGTTTGTTGCATTTGATGGAGCCTTAACACTGGTGAAAGGAGGCACTACATTGACCATTAAAGGCCCATGGAGATGACGTGGGGGCACCCCTACTAGATTTGGGACCTTTGGAGCTACTTTGAGATTGGATTTGAGGACTACTCCTCAAATGAAGGATGATTATGATGCTTGGAGACAATTTTAGCCTTCTTTTCACCATCACATTGCATTTGGAGCCAAAAAAGGGCATGACTTCATCATTTTAGAGGCTTATGGATCACATGTGTGGGTCTCTATTTTGGCACAATTTCATGTTAAGCTAGCGGGTTGGTTTGTAACCCAAAGTTTACTTTTGTTTACTCATCGTCAAACTTGTTTTAGGGGCTTTTTAGCTAAAATTTGGTGAGGTAGGCCTCATATAAATAAAATGTCACCTCGCACTTCATTACATCATCACTTGTGGGCTATTTCAGTCTCTTATAAGATTTTAGCCTAGATCTTGTACCTTGCTACTCTTGTGGAGATGCGATCTTTGTGGGTATTTTGCTATTGGAGACTAGTCCTTGTTTTGGAGACATCATTTTGGAATAATGAAGGAATATTCATTGATATCATGAGTACTTTTATTGTTGAATATCTTTTTATGGTTATTGTATGCAATGTATTTTGCTAGGGTTTCTATATTCCTTGTCTAAATACATATCTTTATATGGAAGTTTTGGTGAAATGTTGTATGCTTTAATTAAGAATCTTGAACATCCCTTGAGAACCTCCTAGAGAGCTTTTCTCTTGCTTTTATCCCTGTATTGAATGATAGCTAGGGTTGTAAAAGTGGAAACTTAGGGTTTCCCCTTTACTCTTTTCAAGGTTTTGATATCTCCATAGTAATTTTCCCTTAGACTCCATCACCCAACTAGTTAGTATGCACTGGCTTCCACGCAGATGGTCAAAACTATAAAAACTACATTCCTTTCTCTCTCCTAACTAATTTTGGCCCTTCAAGGCAAGCCACTAGGGCTAGGGCATAGGGCATAGGGCCAAATTCAACTAGGGTTGAAGTGTTGGCTTGTTTTGAGGTTGCTCTTGTTGGTCAGACCTTACAACATCAAAATCTTGCATTTTGCATGGTTGCAATAGCCTCCTTAGGGCTGATGTCACAAACCCTAGGCAATTCTACCTTAGGAAACCCTAATATAGCATTAGGGCTTCAACTTAGGTCTTATTTAAGGTTTGTGACTCTCTATTTCTTGATCGTACATATCTTACAAGTCTTCTCTTGGTCTTATATGCCTAAGTGTGCCATTTGTGTAGCGTATCATCCAATCCCTAGGCTATAGGTCTTCCTTGTAGGTTCCTTAGGGTACACTATTCCTTATCACATTGGATTGAGCCTTGTTCTTAGCTTTAGTGCCCTTTCTGAGCCTATTCTAGCTGCTACCTTTGAGCTATTGCTTTAGAATATCTGCTAGGTGGCTTAGACTGGGAAGCCTCCCTTGTGGTGAAATTCCACTAAAGAGCAGGAGCTCTAGTGTTGAGGTAATAGTGGCTTCCACCCAATTGTTGTATCTTAGTCCAGCCCTTGTCTTGTTAGGTGTCTCACAATACTTGCTAGAGTTTGTATCTTAGTCCATCCCTTGTATTGTGAGGTTTCTCACAAGACCTGCTAGAGTTTGAGGCAACAGGGCACATCATTGAAAATCTGCATTACATCTTCAAAACTCTGTGTCTATATTGGGAGCACACCAATTCACATTGTTAGTTTATGTAGCTCAGATAGGTGTTCTAGTCTCAGATGGTGTCTATGAGGCTAAGTAACACAATAGATTAATTAACTCCATTACTTTGAAAACGTTTCCAAGGAAAATTGCCTTAATTAGAATTAATTAGCCAATTTATTAATTTTCCTAAGTCTAACTTAGGGAAATGGCTTAATTAATCGAGATTAATTGAGGTAAATTGATTTTCCTCTAGTGGCTTCTAAAAAAGTCATTTTTAGTAGTCAAGATGATCTTAGCCATTGATTGGAGTTAGATCGGGGCTGTTGATTGCTCAACAAGAGATTATAAGAGGAGGTTGATGGGCATCTGGAAAACACATTCGAAACAAAAATTTGCAGTGAGAGCAAGGGCGCAATGATAGTGTGAAGTGTTATCACATTTGATTAAGTTTGAAATTTTTAAATGTTGACAATTGCAGTATCAATGAAAAATTTGTAATAAATAGGAAAAAATGCTATGATGGGACTATCAACGCTATTGTATTTTTTTTTTTAAATATGCTGACAATGGGAGTGTCAGCGTTATTGGCTATGTTGCATGAGTTTCTAGAACATGGGAACGTTGGGAACTTGGGTACAAGTTTCCGAAAGGGCTAGAGGTTTCTCTAAAATTTACAGGAAACGACTAATTGGTAGCAACGATATTTATATAATAAAAAAATAAAAAAAGAAAAAGTAAAAAAGATTTTTTTTTAATTATATAATTTATATAATAATCAAAATTAATATTGATTCAAAATATTCAAATATTAAAATCGATTTAAATATATAATATCTATTATATATAAATATATTCTCTGGGTGTCTCTCTCCCTCAGTCTCTCCCTTTTATATATATAAAATGTCAAGTTCATTATTAGTTCTCTGACATGTTTCTCTCGTTATTCTTATGAGAAAAAACAACTCTAATGTTTAAGCATTGACTGCCACATACAATATGCACACACTCATTATCAGTTCTCTAACATGTTTCTCTAGTTATTCTTACGAGAAAAACAACTCTAATGTTTAAGCATTGACTGCCACATACAATATGCACACACAATCTTCTGCGATATATATAGAGAAACAACAAAAGAAATACTCATCATCTTGACATCCCAGATATTGCCCTTATGTCGAGGTGCCACATGCTTCCTTAACCCATCAAGAGATTGCTCTAGTTTCTCAATTAAGGGTATCAGTGTTAAAGATGTCTTTTCCCTTTTTTCCTGCGAAGGTTTCAACATAGACTCATGTTTTGTGGGCAGTTCAACATATTTCTCTACAGGCTTTGTATTCCCCAACCTTAGGGAACGTTGGAACTCTAAAAAAACAATCTTCAAAGCTCCCGAAACTTTCCCAAGCTCCCATTGAAGCTCCCGTTGAAAAGGTAACATTCCCATATAGTTCCAAAGCTCCCGGGAACCATTGGAACGAGTTTCCCACCTCTTAGGAGCGGTTCCAATGTAACAGAGGTTATTGGGTGTTTGAAATTGCAGACAAAAGAGATTTTGCGAGTAATCAGGTTATCAGCGCTAAAGTGACGAAATTCAAATCCACGTCAGCAAAAAGGTAATTATTGCTTGAACATGCTCTGTTAGATCCGAAAGGAGAGATCACATGTTGAAAGGATCGTTTCCATTGCCGAAGAGGTATGTGGGTTTAATTTTAATGATCGAAGGGTTAAATATTTGATATCTACTGTCAGTCAGTTATCATAGTACACAACAGGACACGTTCTTTAATAAATTACCCCATATAGAAAATCACCCATTTCAGTTGTGATTATTATTATCCTCTATTGCTAAAAACACTTGTTCTGTTGAGTTACTTGTTAGAGATCAAGGATCGAATCCCGACCCTCTATTTATGCGTGTTCGTTAGGCTGCAAAAGAGCATTGGGGAAAAGTGGGAGGTTGAACAGTAGTGAGCCGAAAGGGTCTGATCTTCTTGAGATTTTTTGGAGATCCAACAACAGTTTAGATAGGCCAGATGGGAAGAATTCTTCAAGTAGTGCACTGATTTTCATGATGAAGTGGCCTGAGTGTTTGCCTAAGAATTTGATGGACAATGAGTAGAGGTTGGAGGAATTTCTTTCCAGGTGACAGAGGAATTAATCTTTGAGGTTACAGGTTTGCCCATAGATGGAGAGAAAGCTTTTAGAAGCCACATCTTATCTGGAATTGATGTGCCTTTCTTTTTAAAGGACAAATTCAAAGAAAAGAACTGGAGAGCAGGGGTGCAAAGGTCGTGGTTAAAAGATGAATGGCATGTTTTACTGCGAATTACTCAGTCCTATTTCACCTGCGAGGGGCGCTACAACCGTGTCAACCTCTACCATTTCCGTTTTCTGGCTCATTTGGCAGGTCAGATAAGAATCAATGCCTCTTATTTTTTGTTAGAAAGTTTAAAACATATGGCCACTCGGGTTCGAGCCAAGACAGACCCATCTTCACATTTTATTTATCATAAAGCTTTGATAAAATTATTAATTGAAAATCAGCTAAGGAAAGTCGGGAGAACATGGGATCATTTTATATTTTGGGGAGGGTTTCAACCCCAGCTTGCTAAATCTAAAAGAGGTAGGAAAAAGGGCACTAAGAAGGAAGCCAAACAAGTCAAACACCTTGAAATAGGAACCTCATCTCAAAGAACTTTTGCTGTACAAACAAAAAGTCAAAAAAGGGTAGAGAATACCTCTCCTCTTGTTCCTCAATTACCTAAAGTTTACACTTGAAGGAGTGATAGGCTCAGAAAGGGGCAACAAACCCCTCTCCTACTGAAAACCTTCCTACTAAAAGCCTACTTGCAGGAAGCCAGTTGCCAGAGAAAACTAAAGGAAAGATGGCTGAGCCCCAAAATGAAAGAACCTCAGCTGAGAAAGAGCCTACCTTGTTTGAGATGTTTAAAGGGGGAAAAAGCCTCACACTAGGCCCTGGAACAAGCTCAGATTGAATATCAAGTTAAAACAGAACCCAAAGCTTGCTAAAGAAGTCATAGATGTGGATGATATCCCACTAAGAGATCTGATTATAAACAAGGAGAGAGCTACATGTTCAAAAAAAATCAAAGAAAACAAAGGCCGCCAAGAAGGGAACTCCCATGGGGTCTTTTGAGTTTTTGACCCCTTACTGTCAAAATGAAATTTTGGTCTTCAGCCGACAAAGCGCTTGTCAGCGTTTTAGCACAAGATTTTGGCAGACAGTTTGGAGGAAAATGCTGACAGTCAGCCTGTCAACATAATTATCAGTTTTCGGCTGCTAAAGGATGATAGTAGGATTATCAGCGAATGCAGGGAAGGAACCCGAGAAGCAGAAGCTACGCAATAGAAGTCCTTTTTTGAAGGAATGACAAGGCGTGATTCCCAGCAAAGGAGGAAGAACAACAATGCACTTTTCAGTCCCTGTTTTTAGCCCTATTTACAGCAAGTCGTTTTTTATTAGAAACAAATAGGTTTTAAAGATAAATTACATGCATGTACTTAAAAGATATACATTGCTATTTTAGATTATTGTAATTAAGGATAAGCTAGAACCATGAAGAAGGAAAAAGGGTTGGAACTTTTGAAAGATAGCCTTTTTTATGTACTGTGTGATCAGATTATAATAAAGTAGTCTATGTGAGCAGTTTTGCAGAAATTCCTGTGTCATAATTCCCTGTTTGTCTCTTGGTTTAATATTTTCTTCAATATCTAAATGTTAAGTGGTTTGAAGTTGGAATTCATATTGCTGTGCTCCATTTTCTTTATGTTTCAGATATTTAAATACTTGTTTTTCACATGTATATCACATTGATTTCCTTCACTATCCTCCAACTTCCTAAAAATTGCCAAAGAATTGTTACTATCTCGCTTTTGTGATGTTTGCTCACTGAATCTGTGATCATCTAGAACTGATTGGAACTAGACTCCATGCCCAATGGTGAAATTTTCCTATAGTCCAACCAACCTCAATTTTTCTTGAATAAATCTGGCCATAGGACTTATTGCAAACCTTCTACCACTGTGACCTTGGGTAGCTGAGTTTTAGGGAGAGATCCCTCTCCAGGTTGAAGGGTCAGCTTTCAACCTCAAAGCGGTTTGAGGTTACCTTAGAGTTTTTTCCGCAGCCAGGGTTTTCTCTAAGTGATAACATGGAGAACTCCGAGCAGCGAGGAATCAACAATGATTGAGTAGAAGATTTCCGAAGATAATTTCTTCAGCAGTTTCGTCCAATTTCTGAGATCTAGAGGGAGAAAAATTGCCAGTTCGATTTGTTTGCAGGAGGCCGAGATTTTTCTGGTGCACAAGGGTTTTTGGTGGCTGAGTTTGTATTCACAAATGTGGGAGAAAGAGGCAGCTTCCGAGCACCATTTCTTCTAGGGAAGGCCGAGATGTCATGCTGAGTTCTGTTGCTAGAGGAGGCCAAGTTTGCTAGTGACCTTGAGGCAGAATTTCCTTCAGCAAGGGCTGCACATGTGAGGCCGTACGCTCTTGGAGAGGGAGGCCGAATTATCTCAAAAGGGCTGGGTTATTTTTCAGAGGAATGCCAAGTTCATTCCAAGTATTTTTATGTGCCAGTGGCTGTATAAAATAAATTATCGGAGCTTTGCCAGTTTACGGCAAGCAGTTGTAAAATTTCAATCACAGATTTTGCTGAAGAAGAATAATAAAAATCCTCATCTGCTGCATTGGTTTTCCCTTCGGGGTTTTTCTAGGGACATTTGTCCAAAAATATTGATGTTCTGTGAGCAATATTTTCTCAGTTCCTGTGATTTAGTTTTCTGTGAAGTTGTGGTAGTGTTTTATTCAGTATTTGCTGCATGTAAATTTTAGAAGACATAATATTTTCAGTATTTGCTGCATGTAAATTTTAGAAGACATAATATTTTCAGTATTTGCTGCATATAACTGTAAAAGTATTAAAGATTTCACACATATATTGCTATGCTACCTTATTTGCATATCAATAGTGACTCCTTAAAACTGACATTTTCATTAAAGTTGATAGCTCTACATACATGTGTATATCTTGATAACCATTTCAGAGCACTTTAGATGATGATTTCTTTGCTCCCTTTCTCTTATAAAGGAGTGTAGATTCGCATTAGAATTATTACAATAGGGTGTAGTCCCTGCTTGCCAAAACATATGTTTCTGGTGGGGCAGATCACACTCTCCCTCTGTTTAGGTCCAACTTTCAGAATGTTCCGTCCATTGTGCCCTTGAGGTATAAAATTGCAATGGGAACCCTAAGAAATTGTTGACTTTGTATTAAAATAGAAAATCAAATAAAATATAGATCTTTTTTCAAGGGTGTTTGCACCGACCATACCATTCAGATACTGTAACTAGTGAGTCTTGAATATCAAATGTACATGGAATTGTTAGTTGGGACCAAATCATACACCCTTCTGTAACGTGATGGAATCACGGATAAACTGCTTGCCAAGTTCTACCCTATAGCTGTATTTATAGATAGTAGATACACACACAGGGTATTCCTATATCTACCATGTACTCAGGTAATTTAGCTTTGTGGCATGCCCCCCTTTGCCCAAGGGCCAAAACTGATAAAGATTTTGCTGATGTCTATTGTGTAGCTGGATTGATAATAACCATAGTCAACTCAATTTTGTGCCAACAGACCTTTCTTTCTATAGGTTCAGTCAATTGTTGAAAACAGAAGAATAAAGGACAGAGGGCATAAGTATAATATGGACAATATATTTAGTTTTAATTTTATTGTTTTTTTTTGTAGATATATGTACCGACAAACCCTCGTGGCGCAGAGACATTGGCTCCAGGAATTGTTGTGGCCGAGACTGATTTGTACCTCCGCAGATTGTGGGGTAACCCCAATGAGGTTTGTTACTTTCTTTAACCATCAATATCTATTGCAGTACAGTATGAATTTGGCTAAGCAAAATAAAACTAAGACTCTGGAAATTTGGTATGTTTAGTTTCTATCCAGAGTGACTATTTAGAATTACAGAGGGAAATTAGAACTGTCTGTAGTTAATTTTATATATTGGATTACTCTTTCTGCTAATAAACATTCCTATCCATTTCGACTTCTCTTGGGTACACATCCTTTTTTTGGAACATATGTATTAAAAATAGTTATGTTATTTAATAGCTCACCCTATCTGGAGAGCATTATAATTAGGGTATTCTTCTTCACTTCAACTATGTCTTGAATGCCTATCTATTCATCTGATAGTGTTTTTCCTTAACTTCTGGCAGCTAATTCAAACTTGATTGATCTCTGATGGAAATATGCAGGACTTACCATTCAAGCAAAAGTACCTAGTGGTTTTCACTGTTGGGTTTTCACAGAAAGATATTGTCAATACTGCTGTTTCCAAGGTATATATTTATACGGTTTACTCATTAGTTTACTCTCCTTATCCCTTTCTAATTCATTGAGTCTGAAAATTTATAACTTCACCATTAGTTTTTAGTACAGTGATCTTAATTAATAATTACTATGATAATACTATTCATTATTTCCTACTAAAATTGCAAGCACTCGATTTTTTTTTATTTTATTAATTTGATCTTAATTACCAGTTTTCAGGAAATTTTACAATTCTTCTTTTCCATTATGATGGGAGGGCAAGTGAATGGGATCAATTTGAGTGGTCTAAAAAAGCAATTCATATCAGCGCAATGAGACAAACTAAATGGTGAGAATTGACTTATCTTTAATATCTCTAGAGAGCAGTCTTTCGGATTAATCACATAGTAAGGATTGGGTTGACGTTTTGAACCAACTAATGTGGTTCATCCTCAGGACAAGGTGAGGATGAACCACATTAGTTGGTTCGAAACGTCAACCCAATCCTTACTATGTGATTAATCCGAAAGACTGCTCTCTACATTATGGATCACAAAAGTCTTAGATCTAACTTTATCATCTCTGTCAAGCTGTCCTCTACTGTAAGTGTATCTTGCTTCTGGGGTGAACCCATTGTTTAGACACATTACTTGTGTATTGTTCTTCGTTTTATTTTTGTGTTTACAAGTGTTGAAAAATCACTGAGGATCTGGACACTGGTGAAAAAATTAGCAAACCATGGCGAGCTTAATTTTTTTTAAATAAATTCATTTTTTTTCAATTTTATTTAAATATAAACCAACAACGACATTAAATAACCAAATCACCAAATGAATACAAAAAAGGGACTTGTAGAAGATATGATGCTAAATGATACATCAAAGTCGATACTGAAGGTTGATAGTTGTCTAGTCAAGGACTCAGAACTGAATACACAATACAAAATTACATTAAATATATAATAAATGTATCTACAATGGTCAATCTGCTAGCAGGCTTTCAATTTCTTCTGCCCTTTTTATGTGCAAGGTAATGGTTTGTCTGCTACTAAATTGTCCTCTGGCAAGAGTCTGAGAGCCAACGGTGGGTGTATGAGTATTAATATGTGTAGAAGGTGGTGCTATGGCTGGCAGATTAGTGTCCTCACACAGCCTCTTCTTGTCCCATAGCCACTGTGGGTCATCCTTCCCTGCATCTTTTGCTTCCTACTACTCTTTTAATCACTCCTATGTCTCCTCCGTAAAAGGGCTCCCAGACTCCACACTCCACTCATAGACAATGTTAGTGTTTTTTAAGGAAATGGGGTCCACCTTAGGGGGTCTTTCAAGCTGCTTTACCCACAGTCATCTACAATGAAATTAGATACGTGATTTTCTCTGCCCCTTTTACGGGCAAAGTTAATGGCTTTTCCTCTAGATGAACAAGGCCCTGGGGCTGGCGTTGGAATCTGACGTCCTCCTTTGCTCTCCAAACCCTTATCACCATTTGCAAAATGAGAGAAAAAAAGTAAAGAAAATTCACTTGTATCCAATGTTATCGTAACCAGACTGTTCATTGAATCGGTAGAGCCCAAAAATTTGAACTGTACTAGAACCATTAAAAAACTGGACCTAAAAATTGATCGACCAAAAAAATACATAAATATACAGATTTTGAAAAAAAACTTTATATTTATGTGGATCCATATGGAATCCAAACCATACACAAATATGAAAAGTTTCTAATTCTCACATATATAGCAAGGGTGCCAGACGGTTCATTGAACTGGTAGAGCCCAAAAATTTGAACCATACTAGAGCCATTATAAAACGACCTAAAAATTGATCAACCAAAAAAATACATAAATATACAAATTTTGAAAAAAAACTTTATATTTATGTGGATCCATATGGAATCCAAACCATACACAAATATGAAAAATTTCTCACATATATAGCAAGGGTGCATATAACCAAAATAGCACAGAGTGCAATCCATCTCTGAACCAAAAAAATGTCAACAAAGAGGCTGTAGATAGCCTCTAGAGTCCAGAAATATCATGCTACAACAGTTACCTACATGTCCTCAAAATCATTACCTATATTGGAATCCTCATCATCAATATCACCCTCTAAGCATTAAAATAAGATAGAAAAAGCTTAACATGTCAAATCAAGATTTTGTTTGAGTGATGGGTACATTTTTACTAGGGTCATGACAGATGAGTTCAACAATCAATGCCACCAACATCGAGGTACATAGAGGGCTTGGTGCTCTTGATTAAATGCTTGTTCCATATCTCATACATGATAGACTTCAATGGAAATGATGCAAGCCCCCTAGTCCTGAAATCACAAAAACTGTTAACTCTGTTAGATTTTCAGTGGGACATAAAATTATACTTTCTCCATATGAAATCCAATGAGGTTGGAACCAATCTCAAACATCCTGAAACAGTTAATGGTATGTTAAAAATTTAAGTAAAAGGATTCATCTTTTAACTTACAGAATTTAAAATTACTGTTAATTACATAGCATTAATAGGGCCCTATGGTTGAATACTAGACTGTCCCTCTCATAAATTATTGTTTTTTTTTTTAAATGCATTCCAATTGTCTAGTTGATTCTGGTTCTCAGAACATTGCTTAAATTGCCCCCTATCCACTGCACGGTGATTTATTCCATCGACTCCTGAGTTTTTCTGTAGTTTATGACAAAATTGCGATTTTTTTGCCAAAAAAATTTGCGAGGCCAAATAATTGTGATTTCCCAATTTTTTTGTGATAAGGATGTTAGCAACACTTTTTCCTATTCCAGCAGCAGTGTACCCTTCTTCAGTGGTTTTGTACGGTGTAGAGGCATCTATGGAGAAGAGAGAGATAGAGGTTGCATGCATTCTATAGATTTACAGCAGTGTACCCTTCTTCAGTGGTTTTGTACGGTGTAGAGGCATCTATGGAGAAGAGAGAGATAGAGGTTGCATGCATTCTATAGATTTATGGAGAGAGAGATAGAGGGTGCATGCATGCTTTAGATTTATGGAGAGAGAGATAGAGGGTGCATGCATGCTTTAGATTTATGGAGAGAGAGATAGAGGGTGCATGCATGCGCCATTCTTAGTTCAGTGCCAGTTTAAATGCTTTTTGATATTTAGCAGTTCAGTGCTATTTCTATGTTTTCTTTAGCTGATAATAGCATGTACAGTTAGTTAGAGGGTGCAATTCCCTAGGTAGACTAGATGCTCATGTATGTAGATTACCAATCTTAGTTAGCGTGCAGATCTCCTAGAGGATGCATGCTTGCATGTCTTAGTTCATGTCCAATACACATAGGAAAATTAAAATATTAATGGGTATTAATCTAATTGTGGGTGAATCTTCTAGATAAAGACGAAGATCAAATCAAAATGATCTGACACTTTGATTAAGAGTTAATCTAGGTCGTTGGTTATCCAACAGGAAGATATAAGAAGGGGCTTGAGGGTCATTTGGAAAACACACCAGGTAGATACTCAGTTGCCAGAGTAAAATCGATTTTTTCACTGGTTGAAGTTCGGCAAAAGAAAATCGATTCAGAGGGAGAGTTGCAGGTGGAGGAGAGACAGAGAGGGTTCAACATTAGTCATGGAGACAGGGATGAAGACACAGAGCAACCGAAGGGACAACGCTGGGCAGATTGATGCTGGGAGAGGCAACGTCGGCTTGAGTGATGTAGGCATTGCCCAAGCCGGTCCAGAGGCCAGAGAAAGTGACACTGGGCAAGCCAGAGAGATGCAGAGAGTGGAGGAACCTCTCTCTCGGGTCAGATACTTGTTCAGGAATGTATGTAAATTTTTCTCAGAAAGCCTTGTTCTATACTGTTGTGTGTAATTGTACATGATGATTTTTGCTGAAGAATAATAAAACTCTCATCTATTGCGCTGGTTTTCCCACATTGGGTTTTTTCCGGGGACAATTGTCCAAAAATAACTGTGTCATTGTGTTTGTATATGTGCCAGCATTTTACTTACATTTGCTTTTAGCAGTGTTTTAATTGTGAAGTCTATAGTAGAATATGTTTCAATATTTGTTGTAAGAATACAATAGGTAACTTATTGCTGGGATAGGTTAGTGTCAAAATTTGGCACAATATGGATACTCAAAGTATCTCAGATTTAGCTACCAGATTAGATGTGGCGAATTCATATGCCTAGCTAATTCAACATCAACGGATGTTTGGTACATTTATAGCAGGGCTTCAACTCATATGACTGAAGTACGAAAACATTTCTCGAGCTATCAAGAAGAACAAATGGACTTCCAAATAACTATGGGAAACAGAATGAAATGTACTCCAGTAGGGAGAGGCACTATAGCTTTTCAGATGGAAGCAGGGACCAACATTCGAGCCACCAATGTTGTGCATGTGCCAGGATTAGGAATGAATTTAATTTCAGTGTCCCAGTTACATGACAAGGGATATGATGTATACTTCATTGGGAAGAAAGTATACGTTAAGCATCCAAGTTGGAAGAAGAAAAAGCAAATTGGGGTTCGAAGCAACAAGTTGTATAGGTTGCAACTCGAATCGCCAGTGGCACGATAAGCAACAACTATAATGGTGAGAAGGTGCGAAATGAATTATGGCACAGGCAAATGGGGCACTTACACCATGGAGCACTGAGGATGCTCAGAGAGACTATTAAAGGGGTACCAGTCCTAAGTAGTGAACATGATGATGACTTGTGTAGAGGATGTGTGCTAGGGAAGTACACTAAAGCAACTTTTTCCATAAGTAACAATAGAGCAAAGGATGTATTAGGATTAATACACTTAGATATCTGCGGTCCTATGTCCACAAGGGATCTTAGTGGTGGCGAATACTTCGTCACTTTTATCGATGATCACTCCAGAAAAACCCGGATCTATTTCTTAAAGACCAAGGATGAGGTATTTTGATTGTTTTTGAGAGTTTAAGGCTCTTGTTTAAAATATGATAGGGTAAAAGATAAAGGTATTGTGTTCATACAATGGTGGAGAATATATAACAACGATTTCACAGATTTTTGCGCAAAGAAGGGCATTAAAAGAGAGTGGATAGCTCCATATAATCCAGAGCAGAATGGAGTGGCAGAACAAAAGAACCAAACTATTGTTGGGGCAGCCAAAGCCATGTTGTATGATCAGGATCTACCTAAGTATCTATGGGCAGAAGCTTGCAACATGACAATATATATCCAGAATAGAACTCCTCATAGAGCATTGGGGAAGAGAACGCCTGAAGGAGTATTCACAGGGAAGAAGTCGGAAGTCAGTCATCTCAGGATATTCGGAAGCGTGGCTTATTGCCACATTCTAGACGAGAAGCACAACAAACTGGATCAGACTGCAGAGAAGGGGTATCTCGTAGGATACAGCGAGACCTCAAAGGCATATAGAATCTACATTCCAGGCAACAGGAAGATTGTAGTAAGACAGGATGCAAAGTTCATGGAAGATAGAGCTTTCAGGAAATCTCATGAAATGCCTGCAGAAGATTAGTCAGGAGATGTTCCGTTAGTCCAAGAGCAGCAGGGGCAACAAGAAGGACAGGCAAGAGAGCATACACCTGGGTCAAGTATAGTGACCAGTACTAGTATTTCCTCAGAGGGAGGAAATGCAGATGCTTCTCAACGGACAGAACAACAAGATCAGGAGGAAGAGTTGGTTGAGCCTCCCACCACCAGTGGTAGAACAAGTAGAGAGGTGCGGTAGACACTGAGGGACGCAGAGGAGTTTGTTGGAGCTCCTAGAGCTGAGAAGAGGCAGTGTAGACAACCAGATAGATACCAAGCATTGGTAGCTCAGGTTGGAGAACCCTCTAGCTTTTAGGAAGTTGTTCAACACCAAGTATGGGTGGATGCCATGGTGGAAGAATACAACTCCATCATGACGAATGATGTCTCGGAAGTAGTACCTAGACTAGAAAATAGATCAGTTGTAGGATCACGATGGATCTACAAGATCAAGTATGCTGTAGACGACAACATAGAGAAGTACAAGGCAAGGTTCGTAGCAAAGGGGTATGCTCACAAAGAAGGGATAGACTATGAAGAGACCTTCGCCCTAGTTGCTCGTTACACCTCTATCATATCTGTTATATCCTAGCAGCGCAAATGGGATCGGAGATTCACCAGATGGATGTTAAGACAACATTCCTGAATGGAGTGATAGAAGAAGAGGTGTATATAGAACAACTCGAAGGTTTTGAAACTCATGAGAAGAAGTCTCATGTTTGCAGGTTAAAGAAAGCCCTGTACGGGCTCAAACAGACACCTAGAGCATGGTATGGTCGAATTGATAGTTTCTTGCAACTTGGGATTTGTCAGAGATGCTGATCCCAATCTCTACTATTTACTGGTAGAGCATGAGCCACTTATTTTGGTACTATATGTAGATGACCTGTTCCTAACTGGATCATCTAGGCTCATCTAGGACTACAAGAAGAATATTGAAGGCGAATTCGACATGGACTTGGGATTGATGCATTATTTTATGGGGTTGGAAGTTTGACAGAAGAATGGGGAGATCTTCCTTGGACAAGGAAGGTATGCTACAGAGATTCTGAAGAGATTCAAAATGTAGGATTTCCGACCCATGGCTACTCCCATGATCACCAACTGGAAGAAAATAGATGCATCAGAGGATAAAGAAGTAGATCCCACCTTGTACCGACAACTCATTGGGTCGCTTATGTATCTGGTCAACACTAGGCCAAACATTTGTTTTGCTGTCAACAATCTTAGTCAGTTCATGGTAGAACCAAAAAGGGTGCATTGGGCAACAAGAAGGCACGTACTTAGGTATATATGAGGAACAACTGGATGTGGTTGAAGTACTCTAGAGGGGAGGATATTAGCTAGAATGGGTTCATCGATGCAGAGTGGGCAGGTAATTCATTAGACTGAAAAAGTACCTCAGGGATGATATCTTGGTGTAGCAGGAAGCAAAAATCGGTAGCACTGAGTTCAGCAGAAGCAAAATATATGGCAGCCAACACAACTACGTGCGAAGCCATATGGCTCAGAAAATTGCTTGTGAGCCTATTTAGAAAAAGGATGGAGGTGACCAAGGTTTACTGCGATAATTAGAGTTGCATCAAACTCTCTGAGAATCCAGTATTTCATGATCAGTCAAAACATATAGATATCCGTTGTCACTTTATCAGAGACTGTGTTCAGCGTGGGGCAGTACAACTACAGTATGTTCCCACAGGAGAGCAAGTGGTCGATATCTCAGAAGAGCTAAGTTTACTTAGTTCAGAGAGCAGTTGGGTATGGTTGAAAATCCGTTTCAGTAGCAGCAACAGTTTGCAGTGCAGGGACAGTTGGTAGTGGCAGTGCCAACAGCAGCACAGATGCAGAAATTCAGAGGGAGCTGTAGTACAGATGTAGCATTGGTAGTGGCAGTGTCAAAGGAAGCAGTACAGTTGCAGCAGCAACGCAGTAGTTGGTGGACAACATGTCAGACATCAGCAGCGTAGAGGACGATGCTTCAGAGTCAGAGCAGTATGCAGCAGTAGTATATTGCTAGAGCACATTCCTTGCTAAGAGGGAGTGTTGATTTGGGGTAGCATTGGATGTGCTCTAAGCCTCAAATTTTGCAGGGAGGCTTGGGCACATGCATTCCAAAGAACCCAGAAACCGTTTTGGGAAATTCCACCTAGAGATGATTTATTAAAATAATAATATTTTTAATGGAGTTCCTAAGTCTAAACTTAGGAAAATTAAAATATTAATGGGTATTAATCTAATTGTGGGTGAATCTTCTAGATAAAGACGAAGATCAAGTCAAAATGATCTGAGCCTTTAATTAAGAGTTAATCTAGGCTGTTGGTTATCCAACAGGAGGATATAAGAAGGGGCTTGAGGGTCATTTGGAAAAACACACCAGCAGATACTTAGTTGCCTGAGTAAAATCGATTTTCTCACTGGTCAAAGTTCGGCAAGAGAAAATCAATCAGAGGGAGAGAGTTGCAGGTGGAGGAGAGACAGAGAGGGTTCAACATCAGTCAGGGAGACAGGGACGAAGATGCAGAGTAGCCGAAGGGACAACGTTGGGTAGATATATGTTGGGAGAGGCAACGCTGGCTTGAGTGGCGCAGGCATTGCACATGCGGTCCAGAGGCCAGAGAAAGTGACGCTGGGCAAGCCAGAGAAATGCAGAGAGTGGAGGAACCTCTCTCTCAGGTCATATACTTGTTTAGGAACGTTTGTAAATTTTTCATAGAAAGCCTTGTTCTATATTGCTGGGTGTAATTTGTACATGATGATTTTTGCTGAAGAATAATTAAACCCTCATCTGCTGCACCATTTTCTCGCATTGGGTTTTTCCGGGGACAATTGTCCAAAAATAACCGTGTCATTGTGTTTGTATATGTGCCAGCATTTTACTTACATTTACTTTCTGCAATGTTTTAATTGTGAAGTCTGCAGTAGAATATATTTCGATATTGCCGTAAGAATCTAGTAGATAACTTATTTCTGAGGTAATAAGTAGAAGAAATCATATTAATCACTACTATAGGATTTCTATTTTAGAAATTTTCACATTACAGACGCTATTTATGCGTATGATATCTACTTAAGTGAGTTAGATCAAGGGCCATCAGGCAGTACCGAAGGCGCAAAGCTCCACAAAGTCAGCACCTCTAGTGGGATCTTGCACAAGTCTTCATCTTCTAGTTTCTTGACAATACGATGGATTTTTTGTGCTTAAATTTTTTCATGGATATCATTTATCATCATTTCTTTAATGGGATATCGACATGTATGTTTTTAACAAAATAAAAAACTTATATACAGTTCAAGGTGTCTTACATTATTGTTTGCCGCTGTGGCTTACGGCATATCTAGATATTTTTATTACTTTTATGTTTATTAAAATTCAACTTCAAGCTTTCTTGGGGATGTATAATTTGCCAATTTCAGTGGGACTTAAATTGAAATTTCATTTGTGATGAAGGATATTTGTCTTTATGGCTATGTTATGAGGATGTGGATGTGGAAACATTATGTTTTCATAAATATATGGATATTATAGAGTCAGATATAGCATACATAAAAGTATTGATAAAACGTTGCATGTGACATAAGTGTTTTAAAGCACGATTCTAATTTAAAGTCAGATTAAATGGAAAACCAGAGTTGTGAATGTTATCTTCCATAACCTGCAAACATTGATTTCATTGGTACCTTTATGCAGTTTTATGCACTTTTCAAATGGAACACCGTTACTTGCAAGTTGGTAATATGAGTGTCGAATTAATGGGTAGGTAGACAAATTAGAGTTTGTCTAATGTCTTACTTTTGCTGTATCAGACATGTTTGATTATGATATACTTCTACAGACATGAGGTTATTGATTGAGATGCATGTAAATAGTAAAATTATAAACATTTTCACCTTAAGGGAGCTATAGCTGATGGTGATTCCGCGGCATAGAGTGAGCGTAATGACCATTTCTATATATCCAGTGGTTTATTTTTTGAAATTGTGATGAATATTGATTAATTTAACATTTTTCTGAGTTTTTCTTGTGTTTGTTGTTGATTGATTTATTTGGACACATCATGGTAATCCTTTGTGGACATATCCAGCACATGTCCCCAATAGGTCCATCGTGTATCATTTCTAGATATGGATATGCGTTA